>JAJOZX010000950.1:0-7500 GCA_023014485.1 Bathynomus jamesi
ATATATATATATATATATATATATATATATATATATATCTATATAAGCACTAAATCACAAAATAACACGTGATCTTATTAATAAGCAAACAACCACAGGAAAAGGAAACACAAAGTCCGAGCGCTTTCGTGATATATTCACATTATCAAGGAGGAACAGAAAATAGACGGAGATTACAAAGTAAATGAGTTAAATAGACAAGCAAAAAATTCACAATCGGCACCTCAAATTAAAGGCCTTAAAGCCCTCTAAAGATTTTTTCAATTGATAACATAATCTGTAGGCTGCTAAATTACTAAATATAAAATATAGTATAGATGAAATTAGACAAAAAAAACCAATACAGAGAACAAAAATTATTATAATGGCTATTAACACTAATAATTAAAGCAGGCAATTAATAGCAAGAATTTAATGAAAACAAAGAGATAACATAGATAACAAATAGATAACATAATCTGTAGGCTATTAAATTACTATATGAAATTAGACAAAACCAGTACAGAACAAAAAAAAAATTATTATAATGGTTATTAACACTAATATTTAATTAAAGCAGGAAATTAAGTGGAAGAATTTAATGAAAACAAAGGGAATGGTGCCATCGTCTTACAGAATTACACAATTTCTACAAACAGTCTGGAAAAATTGTTTTCCCAAAGCAACCCAGTTGAAAAGTCCAATAAACCCCCCAGCAACCAAAGATTATACACGAAAGAAATATTACAATTAAAATAGACACATAAGAATGTTAACAGTTCTTAAAATAATATTTATTTATTTAACCAGGGCAAACCATTAAGGGGCAAGAATGCGGTCAAGAAAACAGTAGGCCCTTCGCCAGCTTTCTGACAATGCACGAGTCTAATTTACAACCCAGGGCTAATATTAAGGACCAAGTCCGCATTATTCTTGATCACACTTGATTCCAGTATATTTCTGCTAACAATAGATTTACTAAACCTTAATTTGGAAGCGTTTTTCCAGTCAATGGGATGATTAGTATCTCTTACGTGAATGAAAATGGCGTTAGATTCCTGGCCCTTGCTGTTTAATACGTAACTCAAGGGTCTTACCAGTTTGGCCAATGTAAAATTTATTACATATTGTGCAAGGGATTTTATATACACAACCCTGTTCACTTAAAGGGGAGTTCTTAATCAATGAATTCTTAATTGCATCTAAATTTTTGAGCGCAATATTTACGTTAAAAGTCCTCAGCAGATTCGGCAGATCAAGGAAATTTTCTCTGAATGGTAACACTAAAACATTTTTGTGTTATAAGGAATCTTATCCTTTACTTCGTAGAAGGTTTTCTTTGCCATTTTTAAGGACTTATCTATGCAGTTCTTTGGGTATTTTAAATCAAAAGCAATTTTGTATATTTTACTAATTTCGTCGTCAATAAACTCTGGGCTACAAATTCGTAGGCCTCTTAGGAACAAAGTAGAAAGAACGGATCGTTTTACATTAATGTGGTGATCAGAATAATAATGTATATAGGGACAATTATTAGTGAGTTTTCTGTAAATATTGTACTTAAACTTTTTCCAGACCTATATATTAAAACATCTAAAAAAGGGATCGAAGAATCTTTTTCTATTTCAACTGTAAAATTGATAGAGGGAGTTAAATTATTAAGTTTGGGTAAGAATTCATTGAGATTTAAAGTCACTGGCCAAAGACAAAGAACATCATCTACATATCTAAACCATGGAACATAATTTGGCAGAATCTTCCTTAATAACTTACTTTCAAAAAACTCCATATATAAGTTACTCAAAATGGGGGGAGAGGGTTTCCCATCGCCATACCAAATTTCTGCCTAAAATATTCATTATTGAACACAAATTTTGAGCTTAATTAATTCTATAATTGTAGCCACAGGTAATGGCAAATTATGCTTAACCAATTTTTCCGAAAGAAACACTAAAAGTCCTCCACCGGGACTCTTGTAAATAAAGCGGTAACATCAAAGCTTACCAATCTAAAATTGTAATTGACACTGATACTATTTAATTTTTCCACAAGGTCTACATTATTATTTATGTGTGATTGTGAAATTGTGCCGAGGAGAGGATTAAGAATGGAGACAAGCCATTTGGAAAGCTTATATGAGATAGATCCTATAGAACTAACAATAGGCCTTGCAGGATTATTTGGCTTATGAGTTTTAATCAGGCCATACATATAGGGTAATGACGGTGAAGTACTCAAAAACTGTTTAAGTAATATTTCATTACCCTTCAAAAGTTGTTTAATTTTCTTGTTAAATGCACTGTTCACATTTCCTAGATAAACGTCTTTATTGAGGATCACTAAGGCATTTGATTTATCAGCTTTGGTTATATGTAGATTCTGATCTTTTCTTAAAGCTTCATAAGAGTCGAAAAACCTCTGTGGACAATTTGGAATAGAGGGTTTAGACATGGCACTATATAATATACCTTTACAAATATTCACATCCTCTATAGGTAAATCATTATATATTTCTAAATTACAGAAAGCCTTAGCTATTTCTACATAGTCCACCTCCTTTTTAGCTGCTGAAAAATTTATTCCATATCCAAGAGCCGTAACCATATTTTTATTTAACACTATCTGATAGATTTATCACAAATCCGGGGTTAGCATCCTTAGTCCAATCACTTCTTTCAATTAGAATTTGTAATTTAATATCCAGTTTCCTTTCCACTACACTACATTCTCGTCTAAGTTTGTTATAACAATAGTCCAGTAACCGTTGTTTCCATTCAGGTGGAATTGCCATATCAAAACTATATCTTCTCGCCCTGGTAACTTTAAAAGTTTCTTCGACTTCAATCTTAGTAATTTCTATATGCTTCTGCAACACTATTCTCTGGAATTCATCGAAGGGGCGTTCTCTCAAATTCAAAAGTCTATTAGGGAGTAAAGAGGTGGGGAGAACTTGTTCACTTAGACATCTTCTTAGAAATATCAGGTGAACCTTTCGCTTGTGTGACTTAACTAAAGAAGAGCAAAAAGTAGAAACAAACAGTGCTAGGCCAGGGAAGAGCAAAGAGAAGGTCTCGAAGTGGCGCGTGGTATCCATTATGCACTAAAATCACAAAATAACACGTGATCTTATTAATAAGCAAACAACCACAGGGAAAAGGAAACACGAAGTCCGAGCGCTTTCGTGATATATTCACATTATCAAGGAGAACAGAAATTAGACGGAGATTACAAAGTAAATGAGTTAAATAGACAAGCAAAAAATTCACAATCGGCACCTCAAATTAAAGGCCTTAAAGCCCTCTAAAGATTTTTTCAATTGATAACATAATCTGTAGGCTGCTAAATTACTAAATATAAAAGATATATATAGATGAAATTAGACAAAAAACCAATACAGAGAACAAAATTATTATAATGGTTATTAACACTAATATTTAATTAAAGCAGGCAATTAATAGCAAGAATTTAATGAAAACAAATAGATCACGTAGATAACAAATAGATAACATAATCTGTAGGCTGCTAAATTACTATATAGATGAAATTAGACAAAACACCAGTACAGAAAACAAAAATTATTATAATGGTTATTAACACTAATATTTAATTAAATAGGAAATTAAGTGGCCCGAAATTTAATGAAAACAAAGGGAATGTGCCATCGTCTTACAGAACCTTACACAAAATTTCTACAAACAGTCTGGAAAAATTGTTTTCCCAAAAGCAACCCAGTTGAAAAGTCCAATAAACCCCCCAGCAACCAAAGATTATACACGAAAGAAATATTACAATTAAAATAGACACATAAGAATGTTAACAGTTCTTACAATAATATTTATTTATTTAACCAGGGCAAACCATTAAGGGGCAAGAATGCGGTTAAGAAAACAGTAGGCCCTTCGCCAGCTTTCTGACAATGCACGAGTCTAATTTGTACAACCCAGGGCTAATATTAAGGACCAAATCCGCATTATTCTTGATCACACTTGATTCCAGTATATTTCTGCTAACAATAGATTTACTAAACCTTAATTTGGAAGCATTTTTCCAATCAATGGGATGATTAGTATCTCTTACGTGAATGAAAATGGCGTTAGATTCCTGGCCACTTCTTATACTGTATTGATGCTGTTTAATACGTAACTCAAGGGTCTTACCAGTTTGGCCAATGTAAAATTTATTACATATTGTGCAAGGGATTTTATATACACAACCCTGTTCACTTAAAGGGGAGTTCTTAATCAATGAATTCTTAATTGACATCTAAATTTTTGAACGCAATATTTACGTTAAAAGTCCTCAGCAGATTCGGCAGATCAAGGAAATTTTCTCTGAATGGTAACACTAAAACATTTTTTGTGTTATAAGGAATCTTATCCTTTACTTCGTAGAAGGTTTTCTTTGCCATTTTTAAGGACTTATCTATGCAGTTCTTTGGGTATTTTAAATCAAAAGCAATTTTGTATATTTTACTAATTTCGTCGTCAATAAACTCAGGGCTACAAATTCGTAGGCCTCTTAGAAACAAAGTAGAAAGAACGGATCGTTTTACATTAATGTGTGATCAGAATAATAATGTATATAGGAACAATTATTAGTGGTTTTCTGTAAATATTGTACTTAAACTTTTTCCAGACCTATATATTAAAACATCTAAAAAAGGGATCGAAGAATCTTTTTATTTCAACTGTAAAATTGATAGAGGGAATTAAATTATTAAGTTTGGGTAAGAATTCATTGAGATTTAAAGTCACTGGCCAAAGACAGAGAACATCATCTACATATCTAAACCATGGAACATAATTTGGCAGAATCTTCCTTAATAACTTACTTTCAAAAAACTCCATATATAAGTTACTCAAAATGGGGGAGAGAGGGTTTCCCATCGCCATACCAAATTTCTGCCTAAAATATTCATTATTGAACACAAATTTTGAGTCTACTATGCACAGCTTAATTAATTCTATAATTGTGGCCACAGGTAATGGCAAATTATGCTTAACCAATTCTTCCGAAAGAAACACTAATAGATCCTCCACCGGGACTCTTGTAAATAAAGCGGTAACATCAAAGCTTACCAATCTAAAATTGTAATTGACACTGATACTATTTAATTTTTCCACAAGGTCTACATTATTATTTATGTGTGATTGTGAAATTGTGCCAAGGAGAGGATTAAGAATGGAGACAAGCCATTTGGATACTTATATGAGATAGATCCTATAGAACTAACAATAGGCCTTGCAGGATTATTGGCTTATGAGTTTTAATCAGGCCATACATATAAGGTAATGACGGTGAAGTACTCAAAAACTGTTTAAGTAACCTTTCATTCCCTTCAAAAGTTGTTTAATTTTCTTGTTGAATGCACTGTTCACAGACTGTTGAATCTGAGAGAACGCCCCTTCGATGAATTCCAGAGAATAGTTTGCAGAAGCATATAGAAATTACTAAGATTGAAGTCGAAGAAACTTTTAAAGTTACTAGGGCGAGAGATATAGTTTTGATATGGCAATTCCACCTGAATGGAACAACGGTTACTGGACTATTGTTATAACAAACTTAGACGAGAATGCAGTGTTGTGGAAAGGAAACTGGATATTAAATTACAAATTCTATTGAAAGAAGTGATTGGACTAAGGATGCTAACCCTGGTTTTGTGATAAATCTATCAGATAAAGTGTTAAATAAAAATATGGTTACGGCTCTTGGATATGGAATAAATTTTTCAGCAGCTAAAAAGGAGGTGGACTATGTAGAAATTGCTAAGGCTTTCTGTAATTAGAAAAATATAATGATTTACCTATAGAGGATGAATATTTGTAAAGGTATAGTATATAGTGCTATGTCTAAACCCTCTATTCCAAATTGTCCACAGAGGTTTTTCGACTCTTATGAGCTTTAAGAAAAGATCAGAATCTACATATAACCAAAGCTGATAAATCAAATGCCTTAGTGATCCTCAATAAAGACGTTTATCTAGAAAAATGTATGATCTGTTTGAATGATGCTGACACTTATGTGAAATTAAGGAACAATCCCCTTGAAACTGTGAACAGTGCATTTAACAAGAAAATTAAACAACTTTTGAAGGGGAATGAAAGGTTACTTAAACAGTTTTTGAGTACTTCACCGTCATTACCTTATATGTATGGCCTGATTAAAACTCATAAGCCAATAATCCGCAAGGCCTATTGTTAGTTCTATAGGATCTATTTCATATAAGCTATCCAAATGGCTTGTCTCCATTCTTAATCCTCTCCTTGGCACAATTTCACAATCACACATAAAGAATAATGTAGACCTTGTGGAAAAATTAAATAGTATTAGTGTCAATTACAATTTTAATTGGTAAGCTTTGATGTTACCGCTTTATTTACAAGAGTCCCGGTGGAGGATCTTTAGTGTTTCTTTCGGAAGAATTGGTTAAGCATAATTTGCCTTTACCTGTGGCCACAATTATAGAAGTAATTAAGCTGTGCATAGTAGACTCAAAATTTGTGTTCAATAATGAATATTTTAGGCAGAAATTTGGTATGGCGATGGGAAACCCTCTCTCCCCCATTTTGAGTAATTTATTATGGAGTTTTTTGAAAGTAAGTTATTAAGGAAGATTCTGCCAAATTATGTCCATGGTTTAGATATGTAGATGATGTTCTCTTGTCTTTGGCCAGTGACTTTAAACTCAATGAATTCTTACCCCCAAACTTAATAATTTAATTCCCTCTATCAATTTTACAGTTGAAATAGAAAAAGATTCTTCGATCCCTTTTTTAGATGTTTTAATATATAGGTCTGGAAAAAAGTTTAAGTACAATGTTTACAGAAAACCCACTAATAATTGTTCCTATATACATTATTATTCTGATCACCACATTAATGTAAAACGATCCGCTCTTTCTACTTTGTTTCTAAGAGGCCTACGAATTTGTAGCCCTGAGTTCATTGACGATGAAATTAGTATAATATACAAAATTGCTTTTGATTTAAAATACCCAAAGAACTGCATAGATAGTCCTTAAAAATGGCAAAGAAAACCTTCTACGAAGTAAAGGATAAGATTCCTTATAACACAAAAAATGTTTTAGTGTTACCATTCAGAGAAAATTTCCTCGCTTCCGAACTGCTGAGACTTTTAACGTAAATATTGCGTTCAAAAATTTAGGATGTAATTAAGAATTCATTGATTAAGAACTCCCCTTTAAGTGAACATGGTGTGTATATAAAATCCCTTGCACAATATGTAATAAATTTTACATTGGCCAAACTGGTAAGACCTTGAGTTACGTATTAAACAGCATCAATACAGTATAAGAAGTGGTCAGGAATCTAACGCCATTTTCATTCACGTAAGAGATTCTAATCATCCCATTGATTGGAAAAATGCTTCTAAATTAAGGTTTAGTAAATCTATTGTTAGCAGAAATATATTGGAATCAAGTGTGATCAAGAATAATGTGGATTTGGTCCTTAATATTAGCCCTGGGTTGTACAAATTAGATTCGTATATTGTCAGAAAGT
>JAJOZX010000950.1:10000-320000 GCA_023014485.1 Bathynomus jamesi
TCGTCTACAGGAAATTCTAATGATGTAACACCTCCCTCATAAAAGAGTGAGAATAAAGAAGGAACTCCAAATCCAACAGTGGCGTCACAGTGGTGGGATACGATACTAATCCCACGAAAAGATGCTGCTGCGAGCATTATGAATTTCCCGGAGCAAAATAATGTTGACAGTAAAACTTCTTATTGTTAGTTGTGATGGAACCGTTTTTAACACAGGAGAATCTGGTGGAGTAACCCGAATAACTGAAAAAAAATTTGATGTGACCTTTTCAAAGAGTTGTGTGCTTATTGCATACAAATTAAATGCTCTTAAAACTCCATGGTAGCACTCGTGGCCCTACATGTTTCAGCGGAAAAATTGCAGTAGCATCGCTGCAAAAATGTAGAATGCAAATCAATTGAATGCAACGTGATCAATAATGGTGAGGGAGGGGTTTAGCCTCTCCAAGGTGGAAGAGAGGTGTTAGATCCTCCAATGGGGCGGTATCTCCGGATCTCTAGGGGGACCGGAAAGAGGGGGGATAAAATCTAATTATATTTCCTCTGTTATTTAATCAATTTATTAATATTTTTAATGAACATATATTTTATAGAGATTATCATAGTCAAACTGGAACAGATAAAATATCTGCAGTCCACCACTGCCCAAAACAGACTGACAGATCTGGGAACCATTGAAATTGAAAGCCAGTTAGCCCGTACTTTAAATTCCATCAGAATCATTTACCATTTTTCTGGAGAGAAGGTAAAGAAAGTACACTTCCCAATTATGAAAATCTTGCAGTAAACAGTTGTCTTCCCTGCATGGACTGGTAATGCATTTGTAAATTGTCTGGTGATACAATTAAGATATTAATTCGAAAAATAAAATGGTCATTTTCCTCTGAGTTGTTTATTCATACTGTATGTTTTGAATAGTGAATTGGACATATAATCAGTTTGCTTATGTACACAAAAAACATTCATAAAATACTGAGTAAACATGGGACCCATATACCAATGCATCCCCGGGGCCCGCTGCAGCTCTCGGCGGCCCTGAGTACGCCAACTCGCCGCTCAAGGCTGAACACATATCATTATTTAAAGTTACGCCTAATTTTTCACACATATCGAGTCTTCTAAGAATCAGAAAAACGGCCTCTTTCTTCTCAATACTTAAAAACTTGGTGGTCAATTGAAATACATACTAGCCGGCCTCATATGATTCACGCTCCAAATTGAAAGGTCCATGAATTTATACTATAAAGCTGGACAGGTTGTTTTCAGGATGCGTGCCCATAGAGGCAGAAGAGGGTAGTGTGACGTAGAAGTGGTTAGGAGGCATCATTTTGTATACTACTAAAATTTCATTATTGTTTGAACTTTTATATAGGAGTTGAAGCTTTCAGGGTACGCTAGCAACTTCACTAGATATTTCCTAAAATGTTCTCAATTTTAAACACTTTTTTTACCTAAATTAAACGCCACTTTCTGCATCTCCTCGTCATAAAGGCCTCCCCCAAATTCTTCACCATTCAAATCTTCAACGTAATACCTTATATCGTCTTTAGGCCTCATAGATCTAACTTCAAAAATCTCCTGAGTCCAGCGTTACTCGAAGCCTTTCGCGAACATATTCCTCGCTCGTGACAGTCTTACATAATCATTGATTTTGAAACGCACAGAGCGTGGTGGTGCTCTATGGTTAGATTTTCTCGCCTCAGGCTCTATATGGGGTCTCTCTTTAAAAGCTCGTTGGGAAATGTTCCAATCATGCGATGCCGTGACCGGTTGTAGGATGAAGCCAACGACTCCAGAATGTCTATATATCTGTGTGTTTTTTTGTGTGGGGAATAATGATGCATACGTTTCTTTGTTAAGCTGAACTCTTTCAGCTAAAGATCTACAGATGTACAGAAGCTAAGGCTAACAAAGACCCTAAGATCCACTCTAAGGTTAGCCCGAGAGAAAGTATAGAGCAGGTGGTTAAGAGAAGAGAGTAAGGGGTGAAGTAGCAACACCTATCACTCGTGGGTTAACATTCATCAGAAAACGAGAAAGACTCCCCATCATCATCATCCGCCGGCCACTGTCGGCAAGTTGGAAAAATAGTCGGAGAGAGTAGGAAAGGGGTGAAAGATGAAAAGTAAAATAAGAACGCTTACAAACCATGCAAACACAGTCTTCACTCACTGACATACCATGCAAACTACAGACATGCAAGTAAAGAGTTACAGACATGCAAAAAAAAAAAAAAAGTAGGTAAAGTTAAACAAAGTGGGTTAGTTTACGTACGAGCTACATCAATGTTCGTGTTAGTCTAATTTTTTTTTTATTGCTGGCATCACACGTCAACAGACTCATCCTCGACCACCACCCCAAGAGTTCCTGTTACTAATTGTTTTTTATTTTAAAGAACGTTAATATTTTTAAAATGCCTATCTAAACGGTTCTTAAACATATTAAAGCTGGTAGAGTTAACGACTGACACGGGAATATTCCATTTATCAATTACTGTACTTTAAACGTAAAGACGTTTTTAGCGATATTAGTAATAAAACGTCTGCCACGCAACTTAAATCTGTTATTACGAGTATTGCTATTATCGAAAGGGAAGAGTTTGTCAAAATTTACGTTATCGATGTTATTAACGATTTGGAAAACTTCAATAAGCTGCCACTTAATCTCCTAGTTTCGAGTGAATAAGGCTTGTTGCGCAATGACGGAATTAGTTTCGTGGAGCGACGTTGAACCCTTTCTAACCTATCAATATCCTCACGCAAATACGGGCTCCAAGACTGAACGGCATATTCTAAATGAGGCCTGACTAGGGACTTGTAAAGGGGCAACATAATATTGTTCGATTTAAATTCGAAATTACGCACTATAAAGCCTAACATCCTATTAGCCTTTCCGCAAGACTCCAGGCACTGGTTCCTAACTTTTAAATCCTTAGATACGCGTACGCCTAAATCTACTTCCTTCTCAACGCTCGCTAACTCTCTATCATCCATCGTGTACGTGTAATTATTGTTATGAGAACTTATATGCAAAACTTTACATTTGTCTACGATAAATTGCATCTGCCACTTATCCGTCCACTCCATAATCCTATTTACATCATCTTGGAGCCTAGTTCTATCGTCCTCGTTAACAACCTTACCGCCTATTTTAGTATCGTCCGCGAATTTTGACACGTTACTAGTCAATCCTACATCTATGTCGTTATTGTAAATTACGAATAGCAATGGGCCTAACACTGGACCCTGTGGGACACCGCTACCTACATCCAACCACCCTGACTCACTACCATTAACAACGACCCTCTGTATCGTAGCACGAAGCTATTCCTCTAACAAGTTAGCTACCTGACCGCGTATACCGTGCGCTTTAACCTTGGCAATTAATCTTCTATGCGGAACTGTATCGAACGCCTTTTCAAAATCTAAATAAATAACGTCAGCCGCTCTATACCTATCGTATTCGCGCGCTATTTCGTTATAAAATTCTAACAAATTAGTTACACAAGATCTATGACGTCGAAACCCATGCTGACTACTATTAATCAAATCTCTACTTTCTAAGTGATCGATGATACGATCCCTAACTACGGATTCCAAAAGTTTACCTACAATTGAGGTTAAGCTAATGGGCCTATAATTGCTAGCTACTCTGCAGTCACCTTTTTTAAAAATGGGCGTGACGTTAGCTAATTGAAGTGTTCAGGAATAAATAATCCCTGTTTCGATTGACTGATTAAAAATCTTCATTAAGGGGGCCTACGATAACGTCTTTCAAATCTTTCAAATGTCTGGGGTAAAGAACGTCAGGGCCTGGAGCCTTGCTAACTTTTAGCCTATCGATATAATGCGCAATCTCACCCTCGTGAACAGTTATTTCATCCAAAATAGTCTCGGTACTAAATGGAACGATATCGTCCACGTCGGGAACATTAACTTTTTTGCGACCGTTTTTACCGTAGAAGACGTAAATATTGAAAATACCCGCCATCGCCTGAGCGTCAGAAGCCAAAGAGCCGTTAACATCCAATAGAGGGCCTATGTTATCTTTTATCGGCTTACGATTATTGACGTATTCAAAAAACTTTTTTGGATTAAGCTTACTATCCGCAGCTATAAGTATATCTAAATTACGCTTAGCATTCCTAACTGATCTTTTAACCTAACGTCTAAGCTCGATATATCTATTAAAGTTAGCTGCCGTGCCATTGCGCTTATTAAGTTTATAGGCTCTGTTACGCTCGTTTATGAACTCGCCTATTTCCCTAGTCCACCACTTGGGCCTACCATGATTAAACTCCCTTTCAATATTCATAAAACTTTCTTTAAACGCCTCCCAATGCAAATTTGTGTCATTACCCATAAATAAGTTATCCCAGTCCACTACTCTCATCTTATCCGCAAAACTATCAAAATTGGCCCTACGAAAATCAGGGATGTCTATTAAGTTACTATCCTTAGTGTTTTCAATCCTTAAACCTAAGAATTTGATGATCACGACATCCTAAACTCTCGCCTACTTCTCACCGACTATATTTTCGCCGTTCGTCATCACTACTTCTAAAATTTTGTCACCTCGCGTTGGTTCGGTAACCATCTGTCGTAAAAAATTATCTTCCAGGAACTCAATCAATCTCAAACCCTCCTCATTACCAGTAAAAGTCTCGTAATTAACATTAGGTCAGTTAAAGTCTCCGACAATTATACTATTCCGATTAATAAAGTTACCAAGAAGTGAGTAAAATCTAGTATCGGTATCGAGGGTTGAACGGGAGGTCGATAAACAACAATTAAAACTAATACTACGCGCCCTAACTTCAACGCATATCGCATTAATTGCTGCCGGAAAATCTATCTTAACCTCGATAGCCCTAAGAGAATTACGAATGTACAGAAAACGCCGCCACCAATCCTATGTAACCTATCATTAGTAAAGAGTTTAAAACCCGGTATATCAAGTTCCCCCAACAAGTCCCGAGTCACGGTATTTAACCACGTTTCAGTGATAGCAACTATATCGTAGTTGCCGGAATAAATTATCGCCTTAAATTCGTTTAATTTATTTCTAATACTACGCGTTACAATAAAAGACGTTTAAGTTATTTTTTACCACGGGCCGGTTTTAAACTATTTTTCACGTCGGGCCCGCGTTCCCCGGACCCACAACGTTTAAAGAAGGCTTCGACCTATACAGCTTTCGTACGTTTTCGTCAATTAACCTACCTAGCCTAGCATTACCTATTTCATTAAAATGCACCCCATCTTTTATAAAAAGGCTAGGATCACTGAATTCGACCACAGCTTTACGAAGGGTACATTTTCCTCAGCACAAATCTCTTCTAATTTATTATTCAAAAATATTGTTTTAGACGTAATCCTAAGACCCAAACCGTGCCTAGGGGTAATACCTAGAACTAAAGACCTATCTGACCTCGCCTTTAGGGACCTAATTAACCCCCTATATCTCTCCAAAAGGTCAGGCACTCTCGTATCGGGCCTATACGAGTCGTTGCCCCTACCATCGTCACCAACATCGAGTGACGGGAGGCAACGTCAATCCTATCCACTTCGTCTCTAACTCTGTCAACCCTGGCCCCTGGGAGACAGACCCTCCTCCTCTTGGTTGGATGCCGTTTAACGAACTCTGTGTCCATATGGCGCACTAAAGAGTCCCCAATTAAAATAGTTTCCCCCTCATTCACGTCCCTTTCCAAATGGGCGAAAGGGTTCGAAACCTCGATAGGGGGGATTCCTATCACCTAACGTACGCGGCCTAGCTCCACCCTTAACTTCTCTAAATCCCTCCCCATCTACTAATCTCGGACCAACCTTAACCCTTCCTCAACTCTATCCAACCTTCCCGACAAGCTACCAAAACTAGAAACTAGGTTACGCACCTCACCCTTCAAATTACTAACGTCTTCAACGTTAGTATTGGTTCGGCTTTCGTCAACCATAGCCCTACCCCTGCCCTCATCAAGCGTTGCAAATCTTTCCGTTACCTCACGTACACTGCGTTTTATGTTAACTATTTCCTCCCTTAACTCGCAAAAGAAACAAACTGACCTCTCGGTAATCGCCATA
The DNA here is from genome assembly GCA_023014485.1 of Bathynomus jamesi. Lineage (NCBI taxonomy): Eukaryota > Metazoa > Arthropoda > Malacostraca > Isopoda > Cirolanidae > Bathynomus > Bathynomus jamesi. Next base: position 16,083 of record JAJOZX010000950.1, read on the forward strand.
GGACCGCCGTTATAATAGTTAAAATCCGAATACCACCGGTTTACCCCACACCTAACACACGACGCTTTCTGCGACGGCATCGTGCAGTTTAAATAGTTTATAACCGTCACAAGTTTAAGTTAAATTAAGCCGGCACGCTATGAAAACTTCTAAATCGCTAAAAACCACTAATATTCAATTACATAACTATAACAATGTGAATATAAACGGAAGTATATAAAATTCAAAACTTTCCAAAAGTAAAATTATTAGCAACATGCAAAAGTAAAAGCAATATGAGAGAGCTCAGAAAATGCGTCCGTTCAGTACAGAGTCTGGTTACTAGTGCTGGGTAGATTGCGTCATTGAAACCATATCCTTTTTCAGTAACTGAATGATTTTTCTTCGGAGACACTAGCACCGGACCTCCCAAAAGCACTGGACCTCCCTAAAGCACCAGACCTCCCAAAGCACCGGACCTCCTTGTATATATCATAGAATTGGATGTGTAAGAACTGATATTAAGCTCCGTCAACAGGTTATGGATTGCTCGGCCTATAAATTCTTTTCCCAAATTTGTACAAAAATAGCCATGAATCCTGTTTTCTTTCAACATCAACGCTTTGGTGGCTTTATCAACTGTTTCAGGCGATTTATTTTTCAGCGATATACGGTAGATATAACCAAAATATATCGATACCCGTTATTATACACCGAATACCTCTGCATGTCTATTAAATCCGCCTGCCAAATAGAATCAACCGAGGCTGCTAATGTCTTGGCAGTTTTAACCCTTTCATACCTGATTTTCGTTTACTTTTCATGCCACAAAAAAACACTTGTGTTATATCTCCAGAATGACTAAAATCTCATAAAATTTGATGGTCTCATTTGCGCCCATACAGCATGAAAGGGTTAAACCTTCTCACCGGTTTATGTACTGATTCCTGGTTCTTCGTATTTTGTAACGAAGCATACACCTCGTGTGGAATCACGACCACTTTCTTCATCATATTATACTAGACAGTAAAGGCGCCAAAACTGTAAAAATGATGGGGACGAACGTTCCGCCTCTTCGCACAATAATACGCTTTTTCTTTCCCACACTGTTTTTTACGAGCGAATCCGCGTATTATGCTCTTGTAAGGACATAAGCACGACTTCTGAGTGACCTTCATTAGTACAATGTATTTTATAACGTTAAGGCAGATCTCACAGATGCATTTTAAAAAGTCTGTGGCAATATTTTTAACAAACAGACGTTGGAGAGTGCGCGGCAATAGTTGGTAGATTTTTATTAATTCACGATATTTCTTTAACCTCTTTGTCATTCTGGGATGTACAGCGTCTCAGCCTCGTTTGGGAATGTATTTGTTCTTAGAAGCACCCTAAACGTGTTTCGCGGGTGAAGGTCACAAACCAAATATCGGTAACTTTGACTTGTAACTTCTTTATAAACTTCCAAAAACTCCTCACGCTGATTCGGGAACATCTGACTGGCTAATACCCCAATTCGTGCCACATCTCTACTTTGTGCGAATAAGACTAGATATTGTGTATTTAGCGATACATCACGCATGTATCTATATTGAAAAACAGGTTTGGATTGATGAAGAACACGCTTATGTTAAGATGGTGGGAGAATACTGTAAATGTATCGGCAAACGTTTTGTCCATTTCTAACATGAGATCGTTAATTATAATGACATGAGCTCATCACCCTTTATAGAACTAACATCATGAATGCCTTTGTGGAACAAAATATCACGTTGGTATTCGTTGAATACGGCTTGATATGTCGAATATCACCATATGACTTTGTGCACAAAATTTGAGAACAGATCGTCCTTATATGAAAATAAAAACCCACTCTAAAGGACAGAGTTTATTTCCACGACAGTTTCGACGCCCACTGGCATCCTCCTCGGGTGGATACAGAAACACGAATGAACCAAAACAAGAGGGAAAAACAGTCCACTGGCCGACCGTTAAGAAATTCGCACCTAGGTTAGATCCCATTCTCCCGACACCGGAAGGGCATTTTCATTAAGTACATTCGCGCAAATTTAAAACTATCTTCCTGTTCTAAACATACAGATTCTATTATTTTTTATTTTTTTACATAATTATTACATTTATTATTAAATTTATTACATTTAATATTGCATAATTATTTATTACAGAAATTATAAATTTATTATTACATTGGTTATTACATTGTTGTTTATTATACAGAACTTATAAACCGAAAAACGAATGAAAAAAGCCGATTAGGAAACAATCCAGAGATCATTGAGAAATTCGCACCTAGGTTAGATACCGTTCTCCCGACACCGGAAGGGCATTTTATTACAGGGTCCGCTTATAAGTACATTCCCACAAATTAAAACTATCTTCTTGTTCTATACATACAGTTTCTAATATTTTGACATAATTACTGCATTTATTATTGCATTTGCATTTTTTAACATTTATTATTATTACCTTTACCCTAATTATTAGGTTCGAACATGTTCCCACGACTCCGTAAGGGATTTTTTGACCAAGAATCTCATTAAAGGGTCTAACTTATAAGTACCTTCGCACAAATTAAAATTATCTACTTTTTCTATACATACAGATTCTATTATTTTTCTTTTGACATAATTATTACAGTTACAAAGTACCTTACTTGATTCCCAATCTATAACATGATTATTTTGGCTGGCGTGATAAAAAAATGGCATTATTAGTATTACAACTTCTGAAGGCATATTTGTGTTCTTTAATACGGGTTTCAATATTTCTTCCAGTTTCTCCCACGTATACTAAATCACAACTTTTACAGGGAATGCTGTAGACACAGGCTTGTTCCTCTTTTGCAACGTTATTCCTAACCAATTTACTTTTCACGGTAGACGAATATTTCAACGCCAAAGCAAACTTGAAATCTTTCGTCAACGGTTTTACTCTTTCTAAGCCGGCAATGTAAGGCAAACTCACATATTGTTTTTGGTTAACTGAAGGTTCCCGAGGGGCATAAAAAGATTTTCTGGCTTTAAAAAACGCCTTTCTGATAAACCACTCGGGATATTTTAAATCCTTAAAAATGTTCTAAATCTTTGAATTTTCCGGGTCCAGCAAATGTGAGCTACAAATCCTGAGTGCTCTTAGAAACATGGAAGAAATAATTGAGCTTTTAACCCCTTCATCATGATATGAAAAATAATGAATGCACGAATTACAATGAGTAGGTTTTCTACAGACCGTGAAATTGGGCTTTCCGCTTTCGTTAATGACCAAAACATCTAGAAAAGGTAATTGTTTGTCGTTTTCCCATTCATATTTAAATTTAATAGAGGGAACAAGATTATTTAATGACTGAAAGAAAGTGTCAAAGTTGTTCCAGTGGTCAGGCCAAAATGAGAAAATATCATCTACATAACGAAACCAAATTAGATTCCTGGGACATATTGTTTGCTACAATTCCGACTCATAATATTTCATGTATAATGTACTCAGTATTGGGGATAAAGGGGACCCCATTCCCATACCAAAACGTTGCAAATAAAATTCTTCACCGAAGGAGAAGGCATTATTGGTGACACAGAGTTTTATCAGTTCTAAAAATACAGATGTGGGCATGCCTAGTTCTACGTTACATGTTGGCAATTTTCTATCTAAAAAACTAAGTACATCATCAATGGGAACTTTCGTAAACAAGGACTCAACGTCAAAACTGATCATTCTTCCCCGTTTTAAATCTAAGAACATAACTTTGTTAATATAGTCACAGGAATTAGTGATGTGCGAGCCTGAAAATTTACCAACTAATGGGGATAATTTATCTGCAAGAAATTTAGATAACCTGTAACTAAAGGAACCCCTGTGTGAAATAATGGGACGGACTGGTATATTTATCTTATGAGTTTTGGGTAGGCCGTAAATGTGGGGGAGTTTGGGGTTAATCTGTAGAAATCTTTTAGGATCAATCGCCGGGACATCTTTTAATAAGTTCCTGATGGTTTTGTTGAATTCGGCAGAAAGACGCTTTAGGGGGGACGATCTCACTTTGGTGTAGGTGAATTCATCACTAAGTAACGCTTCCATTTTTTGTTTATAATCACACTTGTCCAAAATAACCACAGTGTTACTTTTGTCCGCTTTAGTGACAAATATTGCTTCATTCTTCCTGAGCTTGTCTAAAGCTAACCGGAATCTTTTGGGAATAGAGTCCATTGAGTTGAAATGTTCCAGAAACTTGTTCAGAATCAAACCATTTAAACACGGAATATCCACCTTGGAATTAACTACGGAAGACACAAAATCTAAAACAATGTTTTTATCGGGTTTAAGGGCAAACGATAGCCCTAAATTAAGAACTTCCTTTTCGGATTTGGATAAAACATATGTCGATAAATTTAAAACGGAACCTTCCACCGCACACTTTGACCAAGCACTTTCATCACATAAATAGGATAGTTTTCTGTTAAGTCGTTGTTCAGTGCGTCTAGTCTCCACGTCGCATTTATAATCTGCAGTTTCAAACAGCGCCACAAGTAGTTCACACGAAACATGCGATTTAAGGACGCGTAGACAATTTCTTAGTTTGAAATACGTATGGTCAATTTCTCTTTTAACACACGGAATACGTTCCTTCAAAATTTCCCTGGCAAAATTCGGAAACGGTATGGTCCTTCCTGAAGGTAAACGGTATCAAGGACTTCGGGCACACTTGCTCCACTAAACACTCTTGCAGGAACTTGAGTTGCAGCTTCTTGGTCTTCACAGCCATTAGTGTTTTTTTCATATAGACGATAGGAAGATATAAGTTGGGGAAAGGTAACTAAGAAGGCGAATAGATGGCGTCTGATCGTGGGATCCATAATAAATAATAATAATTTTATTTGCAACGTTTTGGTATGGGAATGGGGTCCCCTTTATCCCCAATACTGAGTACATTATACATGGAATATTATGAGTCGGAATTGTTGCAAACAATATGTTTCGTTATGTAGATGATATTTTCTCATTTTGGCCTGACCACTGGAACAACTTTGACACTTTCTTTCAGTCATTAAATAATCTTGTTCCCTCTATTAAATTTAAATATGAATGGGAGAACGACAAACAATTACCTTTTCTAGATGTTTTGGTCATTAACGAAAGCGGAAAGCCCAATTTCACGGTTTATAGAAAACCTACTCATTGTAATTCGTACATTCATTATTTTTCATATCATGATGAAGGGGTTAAAAGCTCAATTATTTCTTCCATGTTTCTAAGAGCACTCAGGATTTGTAGCCCACATTTGCTGGACCCGGAAAATTCAAAGATTTTGAACATTTTTAAGTATTTAAAATATCCCGAGTGGTTTATCAGAAAGGCGTATTTTAAAGCCAGAAAATCTTTTTATGCCCCTCGGGAACCTTCAGTTAACCAAAAACAATATGTGAGTTTGCCTTACATTGCCGGCTTAGAAAGAGTAAAACCGTTGACGAAAGATTTCAAGTTTGCTTTGGCGTTCAAATATTCGTCTACCGTGAAAAGTAAATTGGTTAGGAATAACTTTGCAAAAGAGGAACAAGCCTGTGTCTACAGCATTCCCTGTAAAAGTTGTGATTTAGTATACGTGGGAGAAACTGGAAGAAATATTGAAACCCGTATTAAAGAACACAAATATGCCTTCAGAAGTTGTAATACTAATAATGCCATTTTTTATCACGCCAGCCAAAATAATCATGTTATAGATTGGGAATCAAGTAAGGTACTTTGTAACTGTAATAATTATGTCAAAAGAAAAATAATAGAATCTGTATGTATAGAAAAAGTAGATAATTTTAATTTGTGCGAAGGTACTTATAAGTTAGACCCTTTAATGAGATTCTTGGTCAAAAAATCCCTTACGGAGTCGTGGGAACGTGTTCGAACCTAAGTGTGAATTTCTTAAATGTCTCTGGATTGGATTGTTTCTTACTCGCTTTTAGTAAATGTAATAATGGAAGTAATAAATGTGGAAATAAATATAAATGCAACAGATGTAATAATAAAGGTAATATTATAAATTTAATAATTAGGGTAAAGGTAATAATAATAAATGTTAAAAAATGCAAATGCAATAATAAATGCAGTAATTATGTCAAAATATTAGAATCTGTATGTATAGAACAAGAAGATAGTTTTAATTTGTGGGAATGTACTTAAAGCGGACCCTGTAATAAAATGCCCTTCCGGTGTCAGGAGAACGGTATCTAACCTAGGTGCGAATTTCTCAATGGTCTCTGGATTGTTTCCTAATTGGCTTTTTTCATTCGTTTTTCGGTTTATAAGTTCTGTATAATAAACAACAATGTAATAACCAATGTAATAATAAATTTATAATTTCTGTAATAAATAATTATGCAATATTAAATGTAATAAATTTAATAATAAATGTAATAATTATGTACAAAAATAAAAAAATAATAGAATCTGTATGTTTAAAACAGGAAGATAGTTTTAAATTTGTGCGAATGTACTTAATAAAAATGCCCTTCTGGTGTCGGGAGAATGGGATCTAACCTAGGTGCGAATTTCTTAACGGTCGGTCCCTGGACAGTTTTTCCCTCTTGTTTTGGTTCATTCGTGTTTCTGTATCCACCCGAGGAGGATGCCAGTGGGCGTCGAAACTGTCGTGGAAATAAACTCTGTCCTTTAGAGTGGGTTTTTATTTTCATATTTTGACCTTCACGTAGAAAAAAGTGAAGTTTTTTGCAGATCGTCCTTATCTTTAATGATTTTACGCATAAACACGGTTTTTCCACAGCCTGTAGGACCGAATATAATGCATGTAGAAGGGCTTGTGAACCTGAGTTTTTCCACAGAATCCATCTCTAACACGACACGCTCCTAAGTGGGACATTTACAAAATATAACAAAATTTTAAGTGTTGTTCCTTATACTCTACAATCTTGTTTTTCTTCTTCCCCAGAACCGTGAATGATGACGAGGATGAGGTACTGTACCCACTACATGTCCCCATCATAGATATTGCTGATGATGGCGACGATAGTGTAGTTGAGACTACAGACTCCAAACCCGCCAGCGAACCGTCAACAGTGACAAACGTAGCACCTCCACTCGTCAATTCGAGAAGAAAGCGGGTGCATGACATCATCGGTGAAACACCTTCCACATCAAAGCGCCTAAAATCGTTGGCCGTTAGAACCACAGTAATAGAACCGCAGCCCTCCACGTCTTACGGTACTCTCCCTTCAGTAACACCATTGACAAATAAAAATGTATCCACATACCACCATTCAATACAGTCCGTGCCCTCCACCTCGACAGCAACGCAGCAACCTGTAGACAGTAGCATATCATTCGAACTGGTGCGCAGTCATCACCACCCCACCCCTGACTAAAAAGCGATACATAGTCAGGATCGACCCCCGAGTCATGTATATTAACGGCTTTGAACACGGACTGCGGCGCATGGTTGAACGTATTGTGGAGGTTGCCCTTCAGAGCAGTGAGGGACGTGAAGCAAGGATGCGACTGGCCCTCATGTTCGGGTCAGATGATAGTGATAGCGAAGCTTTTTGGGTAGTAATACCCTACAGGCTTCTGTCCGCCATAGATGTAGAATACATTTTGGGACATATAATGCAAGACCTTCAAAGCGGCACAGAGCTTAATTTGGAGAATTTCACGATTGATATAGATCACGTCTTCCGACTTGTAGGTCACAGCGCAAACCTTATACTCTTCAGTTACCAGATATACAAAATACACACTGCTTTCGATCGTGGTTGTGGCTTTATAGGATTAGTCTTGGCTCATATGTTTACTGTGGTAAATACAGCTGCCCAAAAAATTTGGATGCCTAGGGTAGTGGAGCATGCACGTAAACTGGCTTCAGACTATAGACTTGAAGTTGACTGTGATATGGGCCCTGAAGAGCTGCGAAGGGTAGCGCAGGAAATGGGTGTTCGTATAGTTGAGTTTGGATTGGATGATAGCCGTAGGACTGTGTACGTTTTTAAAAGCAGTGTGAGAGAACGTACAAAGCCTCTACTTATTTTTGGCTTGTCTAGGACAACGTATCTACCCATCCGTAATATAAGGACACTTAACGCGAGTTATGTTAGAACCCTAAAATATGGAAGACATCACGATTTGTGTAAGGGTTGTCTCGAGTTGAAGCATTGTAAGGAGTGCCACTTGGTTTGTGACTAGTGTAAAAGTCCCAGGTGTGAAAGTCGTGTAGTTGAAACGGAGAAGCGTGATTGTAATGTATGTAAGCGCATGTTTTCAAATAATACCTGTTTTGGATTCCATAAATCAAATGGCACGTGTAGGAAAATGAGAATTTGCGAGTGTGTTATGTTTCATACAATGGACAGCTGTGGGAAATTCGAGCACAAATGCGATGAAATTCACTGTTCTACATGCCATGAAGAATATAAAGCGGATGGTGTAAAACACGTATGTTGTATGAAAGATGCCAAACCTAAAAATAAGCCTTGTATAACCGTGTATTGTGACATAGAAACTTACACAAAACAAACCCCGAAACAAAAGAGGTTATCCCGCATTTTCTCGTAAGTCAGACTATTTGTGAAGAATGTATGAACATTGAATGCAACGAATGCGGCAAATGTGGTAAGCGGACAAACATTTTTAAGGTGTCTGCAAGAGATTTCCCGGTGAAACTGTTTGTGGCCTATATTGTCAAGCTAGCGGACCAGTTCAAAAAAATGTCAGTGTATATTCTTGTCCATAACACTGCAAAATTTGACACTCAGTTCCTTTATAAAGAGCTACTTGAACATGAGTCCTCAGAAATATTCACGGGTGATCCATTGAAAAGAGGGAACAAACTTGCAGATGTAGATAAGGGGAAATGTTCAGTTTAAAGACACCCTGTTGTTCACACCTTGTAAATTATCCAAGCTACCCAAGGTGATGGGGGTAGACGCTGAAGTTTCAAAAGAGTACTTTTACATATTCCTCATTCACGACACTTAAATTATGTAGGACCACCACCCCCTAAACTACTTTAACTATGAATGTATGAGTGCAAGCGAACATGAGGATTTTGAGGTCTACTACAACAGGTTTAATGAAGATAATCCTTACAATATAGCGCATGAATGTGAACGTTATTGTGTGAATGACGTACGCGTACTTAGAGTATGTTTCCAAACCTTTAGAAGGATGTGCATAACGCCTTCAATTGTGATCCGTTACAAGCAGCATCTACGATCGCATCATTGGGTTTTACCGTATTCAAGAATAATTTCATGCCTAAAGACACACTTGCAATCTTTCCCCGAAACGTCCCGCGCAGTTATGGTTATAAGGCTATTTACTGGCTCATTCGCATACAGCAGTAGACAGGGATATATATATAAAGCACACTCGCAACACGGGGGAAGGGGCAATCAAGTTCAATGGCCGTGTTTTTTGATTGGATGGCTTAAGTGAGGACCCCACCACTAGTGAGAAGTCAGTGTACTCCTTTAACGGCTGCTGGTGGCATGGATGCACATATGAAAAAACTATATAGGGTTGATTGCCTGATACCCTCATTCGTTGGAAATTTCCACCAGATTACAGTGGAGAGTTAACGACAAAAACCCTACGTATTTTCGTTAGAGAATTATGTATATGTAGGTCTTTAAAGGACCTCTTTATGTTTATTTGCCTTCGGTATTTGCGCTGCCTAATGGTAAAGAAAGGAATTGCCTCACCTTATTATTTCGTTGGGCCTCGCTTCTGTTTCGATGTAGGGCGCGACGATGTTTATCGGTGTAGGGCCGCGGTACGATGGAGTTACACAACGAGTTGCTTTAATGTAATTAATATAGGCAGTCACTACACTTAAATATCTGAAGGAATAGGCCTATCCTTTTTATAGTTATTAGGTTTTATATTAAGAGGATTTCACTCAGAACTTATAGGAAGATAAAGTACATCTTCCTTGATTAAAGCATCGCTGTAACATAAGCAGCTCAGAGTGCCACCAATATAGATCGTTAGGAATCCGCTGATTCTTCAAAGTTCGTTGACTCTTCTCTTGATGTAATTTTCATGAGTCAGCAATGGAAAATGTTGAATACAAAATAATAAATTTGGTTTTCTTGTCATGCAGGCACAATGTCTACATATGGGGTTCTATGTATGGTAATTAATTTCATTCCCAATAGGCTATGTCGCCAATCCCGAGGCAATTTTGACAATTTTGAAGTTATTTACTTCAATAAATTAATAATTTGTATTTAATTAAGGAATAAAGGTATCACACACGATACCATATTGTAAACATGTATAGTTTTTCCATATACTGGGGGGCCCGAAAGAAAAATTTGTATGTTATACATTAAATTTTTTAATAAACAGTGTGTTTTAAACCATATGAAATGAGTTAAAAGAAATAAAATAAGAATTTAGAAAGAGAAAGGTTACTCAAGACTTATTTAAATATAAAAGTTCAAGAGGCCAACTTCTCAAGTTTAGTTAAAGTTATGTCAATGAATTTGACTCCACTTAGGTATAGGAAATTAATGGAATTAAAGTAAAGTTATTAAGACAGCATTTTAACTGTGCAAAAATTGTGTAAGGTTTATAAGTCACCAGTTTTTAAATGCTGGTTTACTAATGTTGTTTTGGAGTTTTGCATGTTTTGTTTTGTTAACGATTTATGTTTTAAAGTGATTTCTAGTTGGTGAGTTAATTGAAATGTACTGTACTCCCATGTTGTGTTGTTTGGTGAAAAGAGTTTGTACTGTATTCAAACCACCTACCACTTCAGATTAGTCAATACCCGTAGTTTTAGTAGAGTAAATGTTAATCCTCCACAGGTAGATCTGGAGGGCTTAGGGCTTTGAATCCTGTACTGTTTTTGTGTTGTTTGGTCTCTGGCCAAAAGAGGCCGTAAGACCGTTGTTGTTTGGCACATGGCCAAGGGAGGCCATAAGACGGTTGTTGTTTGGCCCATGGCCAAAGGAGGTAATAAGACCCTTGTTGTTTGGCCCATGGCCAAGGGAGACCATAAGACCCTTGTTGTTTGGCCCATGGCCAAGGGAGGCCATAAGACCCTTGTTGTTTGGCCCATGGCCAAGGGAGACCATAAGACCCTTGTTGTTTGGCCCATGGCCAAGGGAAGCCATAAGACCGTTGTTGTTTGGCCTATGGCCAAGGGAGGCCACACGACCATTTTGTTTGGCCCATGGCCAAGGGAGGCCATACGACCGTTGTTTGGCCCATGGCCAAAGGAGGCCATAAGACCCTTGTTGTTTGGACCAAGGCCAAGGGAGGCCATAAGACCCTTGTTGTTTGGCCCATCGCCAAGGGAGGCCATAAGACCCTTGTTGTTTGGCCCTTGGCCAAAGTAGGCCTTAAGACTCTTGTTGTTTGGCCCATCGCCAAGGGAGGCCATAAGACCCTTGTTGTTTGGCCCATGGCTAAAGTAGGCCATAAGACCCTTGTTTTTGTTTGGCCCATGGCCAAGGGAGGCCATAAGACCCTTGTTGTTGTTTGGTCTCTGGCCAAGGTAGGCCACAAGACCCTTGTAATATTTTAGTCTCTTGCCAAGGGAGGCGACAAGACCCTTGTAATAGTTTGATCTCTGGCCAAGGTAGGCCACAAGACCCTTGTAATAGTTTGGTCCATGGCCAAGGGAGGCCACAAGACCGTTGTAATAGTTTAGCCCTATGGCCAAGATAGGCCATAAGAGCCTTGTTGAATAGTTTTGGCTATGGCCAAAGTAGTCCATCAGCCCCTTGTTGAATAGTTTGGGCTATGGCCAAGGGAGGCCGTCAGCCCCTTGTTGAATAGTTTGGGCTATGGCCAAGGGAGGCCATCAGCCCCTTGTTGAATAGTTTGGGCTATGGCCAAGGGAGGCCATCAGCCCCTTGTTGAATAGTTAGGGCTATGGCCAAGGGAGGCCATCAGCCCCTTGTTGAATAGTTTGATTTGGATGTTTGTTCATAATATTTGTAAGTTTTTTCCATATCTGTATGTGTATTACACATGGGGGTAACATGGACGAAACTATTGCAAATCTTACAATTGTATTTCAAATTTGATTTGCAGTTTAACTTATGGTGCCCTGATCCAGTGCATTTTTTGCATAAGTTTAGTTGTTCACAACGTTTTGACCTTGCTGTAAAGTCTGTGTATTTGGGACAATTTGTAGAACTATGTTCACTGCTAAAACAAAATTTGCATGGTATGGGGTTATAGTCAAAAGTAGTTACATTAAAGTTTTGTGGAGTAGGGGTCTTTGAGTCTTTTTCTATCACTTTATTTTCTGCAAATTGAATTTTGCGGTTGTGTTTTGATGTAACTGGTAAGTGTTGAAATCTTTTGTTAGGTTTTTGGTTTTCTGCATTGTTGGTTTTTTCTTGTGCTGTGTTAAATTTTGGGAGTGTGTAACTTGATTTGTAATAATAACTTAGTTAAATTCTTCATTCCCTTGCTTTCAAAACTTACCTATAATGTAATTCCATTGACAACTCGTTTGATTTTGCTAAAGATATAAAAGAGATCAATCATGCCGATTCTCTTACTATGGCCAATTTTGATATCTCATCATTATTTACTAATGTCCCGTTAAAAGAAACATTCAATATCATACTAAATAAGTAATTCACTACTAGTAATACTTTTATTAATGGCCTCACTCAGACTCAATTTAAAAATCTTCCTGAAATAGTGTGTTTTGACAATCTTTTCTTATTTAATATGAATTATATTCTGCCAATAAACCTTTTCATTTTCATTTTCATTAAAAGTAACCTTTACAGCCAAATTGATGGGGTAGCTATGGGTTCCTCGTTGAGCCCAACACTAGCAAATGCATTTATTTGCCATTACGAAGAAATTTGGTTGAAAAGTTGTCCCAATATTTTTAAACCCGTATATTACAGAAGTTATGTGGATGACACTTTCTTAATATTTAAACATCCTTCACACGTAAAACTTTTTCTTCATTATCTAAACAAACAACATATTAATATTAAGTAAACATGTGTAAACGAACCAAATAATAGTTTACCTTTCCTGGTAACATTGCAGAGAAAATCGAAGATTTAATCGAGGGATGATGGTCAGAGTAAAAATGCACATAAGAGTTAGCCAACTAATAATAACTCTTATGTGTATTTTTATTCTGACCATCATCCCTCGATTAAATCTTCTATTTTTTCTGATATGTTTCTTAGAGCATTGAGAGTTGGCAGTCCTGAAGTTTTAGATTCCGAGTTATGCAATATCATGAATATTGATGTTAAATTGTTATCCTATTTCATTTTTAAATAACTGCCTTAGGAAAGCCAAGAATAGGTATTATAATAGTGTAACTCTAAAGGAATTTGAGCGTAAAAATATCCTTAGCCTACTTTACCATGTAAATTTCCAATATCTTCCGACTTTACTTAAAGCAATTGGTATCAATGTAGTCTTTAAGTATAATAATACTGTTAAATCACGTCTAATAAGTAATAGCTCGGATAATGTGGTTGGTTCTCTGTATTCGATCGGATGTACACAATGTGACTTAGTGTATATAGATCAAACGGGTAAAACGTTAGATATTAGAGAAAAACAGCATAAATATGCGTGTAGAACAGCAAATAATTCTAATGCATTGTTTAACCATATGTATAGATGTAATCATAGTATGAAGTGGGATAGTTCTTAAGCGCTCGTTGAAAACAGAGATATAATTGAAAGGAATATTCTAGAATGTGCATGTATCCATTTTAAAAATAATTTCGATAACAGTGCGGGAATGTATAAAATTGACAATATCCTGTTAAAATACCTTTTGCTTCTATTCAAACCTTGTTAATCATGTGCTAATCTTTTTGTTTTTATGTCCCGTTGTATATATTTTTGTCATCTCGCATTCTCCCTTCATTCCCTGACGAGATATACTTGTAAATACACGAAAGGCCTTGGAATAATTTTCCTTTTTCCTTGTGGATTTGCAGTATATATATATATATATATATATATATATATATATATACAGGGTTATTCAGCAAAGAGTACATTAAATTGGAGGATGAAATCCTTGGATAATTCTAAACCACAATGTCTCTATGGTAAAATGTCAGATTCTGCATAGTTTCCATGTTACAATACATTTAAGATGTTGTATTAATGAGAGTGAATATGAAGTGAAACCCCCGTAGGTTTTTGTAATAATTTATTCACAGATCTCTACAGTGTGACCCCTCTTTGTTACAACCTAAAGGAAATGTTGAAAGTTGCCTCCTTCTGCCTCAGTGCAGGCCTGTACACGTCGTACCATTGAATGTCTGACGCGTTCCAGAATGCCTGGACTATGTTTAATTTGCTCGCACCTGTGACGAACATGTGGCCATAATTCCTCCCTTGTTTGAACCTCTGTATCATACACCAACGTCTTTAAATGGCCCCACAGGTAGAAATCCAAAGGGTTAAGATCTGGGGAGCGGGGTGGCCAGGGAACGGGGCCACCACGCCCTATCCACCTGTTGGGATAAACAGTATCCAGATATTCCCTTGATGCTCGGGCAAAATGGGCATGTGCACCTTCATGCATGAACCACATACGACGTCGTACTTGCAGTGGCACATCTTCAAGTAGCACTTGCAGTGTCTGCTCGAGGAAATGCCTGTAGACGTCTCCGGTCAGCCACTGTGGTAGCAGATAAGGGCTGATAATGTTATCTCCAATAATGCCAGCCCATACGTTTATTGAAAACCTCACCTGGTGTGCTCTACGTACTGTTGAGTGAGGGTTATCCTCCGCCCATGTATGCATGTTGTGAGTGTTGAAAGTACCATCTCTTGTGAATGTTGCCTCATCTGTGAATAAAACATTACTAGTGAACCGAGCAGGGCTGTGGAGTCGGAGTCGGAGTCAGGAGTCGGAGTCGTGGAGTCGGTCAATTTTGAGTGGAGTCGGAGTCGGAGTCGGAAGTGCATAGTTGGATGGAGTCGGAGTCGGAGTCGGTGCAAATCCTTCAATTATAACCATAGCAGCCTAGGCTTAGGCCTAGCTCAATTTTATGAATAAAATAGATTTAACTTAATGTTTTAATATATAATATAATATATAAAACTATATAATATATAACATATAAATATATAAATATAAATAATATATAAATATAGTTGCTTATAATTAATAAGGATTATAATTAATTAATTAACATAATTAATAATAAGGAAATTTAAAAATTTTGTACTAGCAACCCTAAATCTTTTTCAGATTTTTAGATTTCAATTTGATAATTTTGATAAGCATCACTGAAAGAAGATTTAATGGAAGCGATCCTTTTTTTAAGAACAAATTCAGTTTAGGTTAGTACATTTTGTTACGGATGTTTATAATAATACAAAAACATCTTATTAACTTGCTAAACCAATAATAATCTTATTTTGTTTAAGTTTCAATCAGTTTGTATTTTGGGATTTATTGTAATTTTTGAATAAAGAGAAAAAAAGTCATTAAGGCATAGTTACAGCCACTAAGTAACCTGATGAGTCATGTGGTGGTGACGAAATGCCTTGTTTATGAATCTCCATTGACCTAATAAAGCTAATCGTAATCAATTTGGCCTTAACATTCCATCGGAGTCGGAGTCGTAATTATACAAGTCAGATTTCTGGAGTCGGAGTCGGAGTCGGAATGTTAAAATTTTTGGAGTAGGAGTCGGAGTTGGAGTCGGCAAATTTTATCACCGACTCCACAGCCCTGGAACCGAGGATCAACAGCATGGTGTCGTAAAAACCACTGACAGAATTCGATCCGTCGTGGTTAGTCGTCAGGATCCAGCCCTTGGACCTTCTGATGATGATATGGGTACAGGAGGTTTGTATGCAGGCACCTCCAAACGGCTGACTGTGGCACATGCACAACAGCTCCAACTGTTCGTGTACTAGTAGATGGATCTTCTTCTACCAGGTTCAGAATTTGCTCGTTTGTGGCGTCCCTGTGTCGGTTATGTCCTCCAATATCTGCTGTAAATCGACAGAAAGATCCCCTTTCCCTCAGCCTCCGATCAACAGCGATGAATGTTCGGGGGTTTGGCAGCCTTCGGTTTGGATACCGTTCTTCAGCCTGTGCAGCATTTCCACCTGCAGCCCTTAACACAAGGTGCATATCAGCATATTCACCATCTGTGTACTGCTCCATGTTGTAGTGCACTCTGATACGGCACCTGACCGTGACCTACAGAAGTAAGATAACAGATAGTGATAGATACAATTACGAGGTGCAGTTACGATGTTAGGAAATACCACAACATTACCTTATCACTTCAGTACAGATTGGCATAACATGTAAACAATAGCTAATTCAGGGATAATTGTATGATCTACAAATTTGGCAATCAAATCGGTAAAAACCTGTAATACGACGTATCCTCCCACACAATGGATGGTGATATGGGTCTGCCCCGTCCTGTGGCAACGATGGGAGTGGTCTGGGGCGCACACCAGCCAGTCCACATTACCTCCCCTCCTCCTTCCTCTCCCTAGGGGGGTCAAACAAGAGAGGAACTATGGCCACGTGTTCGTGACAGGTGCGAGCAAATTAAACATAGTCCAGGCATTCTGGAACGCGTCAGACATTCAATGGTACGACGTGTACAGGCCTGCATGAGGCAGAAGGGGGCAACTTTGAACATTTCCTCTAGGTTGTAACAAAGAGGGGTCAATGATTACAAAAACCTACGGGGGTTTCACTTCATATGCACTCTCATTAATAAAACATCTTAAATGTATTGTAACATGGAAACTATGCAGAATCTAACATTTTACCATAGAGACATTGTGGTTTAGAATTACACAAGGATTTCATCCTCCAATTTAATGTACTCTTTGCTGAATCACCCTGTGCATACGTATATGTTATACTCAACTGATGCTTCGAGTATAACACATTGTACTCTCGATGATGATGACCTGAAGACGTCGTCGCAATGTATTCTTCCTCAGGCACTTTTAAGTGAGTGCGTAGTTTAAGGGTTTAATCAGGTCATAGAAACGTTTTGATAAAGCTTTCTCCTTTACTTGTATTAAGAGTGCTTCTGCAGTTGAAATTAAATTAATCGAAAGTCAAATCGTTAGTGGATCGACTTTAAATCAAAGTTCCTTTACTTCTAAATTATATTAAATCTCTGAATCGATAGACAGGGATTCTCTCTACCGTTGCCTAATTTATCTCAAGACTTCTTAACAAAGCCCTCTATGGATTAATTCCCTACGTAACTGGAGGCTCGTGATTAACGTAGTTTATTCTTATATCGTTTATTCGCTTCTCTTCTCTACGGATTGGGCCTTGCAGTCGCAACACGGAGTTCCAAAATTAATCGCGCGGTGTCGGAATCTGATTCAATATAGTCTATTCGCTTCTCCTATACTGATTGGTCCTTCCAATCCGGAGACTCCGCGAGTAACTGCCATGTACAGAAATCTGATTTAAAGGCGTGGAGCTCCTTCTTTTATATTCGAGAAAACAGAAGTCCTCTACATCACCGCACGAGGTGCGTGTGACTTTTGTTTAGAATGGATTCACCAACGCGAGGTGCTTACGTCACTTAGCGTGTGACTTCCGTTTGAAAGGAAATACTGACTGAATAATATAATTATTAAATTAATCTAAACCCTTTGTCCCGCTCGGGTGCAATTCCACTTCGAATAGGTGGAGTCACTTATTTTAGCTTTTTATTGGGGCGTAGGGACACAAAGTACGTCGATTATATGAAATCAAATAAACTCTTTGTACTAAGGGGTCTTGGCTTGATATAAACAGACTAATGAGTTCCCTATGAACTTGAAATGGAGGGATATAATATTACAGCCGTCCTACCTTTAACAAAAAATAATAAAAAAACGAAGCCGCTCGAATTAAAAAATCTTGGATTCACATGGATATACAGTTCTATAATACATTGATTAAACCTGATTAGTAACAGAACAGAATTATCTTAAATTTGAAGCAAGAATGTTATTGACTTATTTTATTACATTAATATATATAAAATTAATATATATAAAATTAGAAACAGGATTTAGGGTCTACTGACTTATAGAAAACGGGATTTTAAGAGATACTATCATAAACAATACATTGTGCAAAATAATAAAGCTGGTAAATAAGGAAAAGAAACAAAAATGCACAGATGAAAGAAATATATATAGTGTTCAGATCATTGTAGTGTATAAGAAGGGAAAATTTTTATATGGTGAATTTTACGGGTCTAGCGCCAAGCAACCCCAGTTAAAAAGAAGTTTGTTTCAGAGGACGAGAACAAAAATAGCTGTGATCTTAAGTGTAAAAACAAGAGTTTAATTAATATGAAAAATTCAAAAAATCTTGGCGAAATTTATTAATTTGTCCCTGAAGGGGAATGAGTTATATAGAGGGAAATTGGCTTTTCTTCTGTCACTAATTAATTTATAGGGATTAGATTTATGGTTGTGAAATGGCTCTCACAAATGAGTTTATGCTGACACAGGAGTTACCAGAAAATACCAGAAAAAATAACTGCCTGGATCTGGTATTCACGAATAACACGAACTTGATTGCTGATATAAAAATAACTCCAACCATTATCTCAGACGACAACTTAATCGAGATATCAACAAATATGACGACAGCATTAAAAGACAATACACATATTGAGGAAAGAAGTAAATTCGGGGCCCTTAACTTAAACTCCAAGACTATAAATTGGGAAGCAATCAGATCGCACATGGCCCAAATAGAATGGAGAACAATTTTTGAGAATAAAACAACTGAAGAAATGCTAACAAACTTGGAAGAAAAGACGCTGAGAATTTTTTAAAAATGTGCTTCGAAATCACAGCCAAAAGGAAAGAGGAGCTGGCTAGAGAGGCAAAAGAGACGTTTTCTCAAAAGAAAGAGAGTGGGGGCGAAGTTAGGAAACTGCGGAGATAATGACAGGAAAGCAATAAAAGAAAAACTGGAGGGTATCGATAGGGAAATACAAGCCCTGATTAAGGACCATACAGAGAGGGAAGAGGAAAAGGCGGTAGAAGCAATAAAGAAAATCCAAAATACTTTCAAAGCTATGCTAAAAGGAAAACAAAAACGCGCGCCGCTATTGGGCCCTTAAGGACGAGAAATAATGAACTAGACGACGATCCAAAAGAAATGCCTGATACATTGAGAAGTCAATATGAATCAGTTTTCAGTACCCCAAAAAGTGACAAAGCGATACCTGACATAAATGCATTCTTTGAAGAGGAATTGCAAGGAGCTTATATAAAAGACTTTGATTTTACACCAGAAGATGTAGCGAGAGCTATAGGACAAATGAAACCACATTCAGCTGCAGGTCCGGACAATTGGAACGCATTATTGATTAAAAGCTGTAAAAATGAAATAGCTACACCTTTATACTGGATATGGAGAAGATCCCTAGACACTGGGAAAATACCGAGCATCTTGAAAAGAGTAAACATTGTCCCTATACATAAAGGAGGGGAGAGATCTCAAGCAAAGAACTATAGACCAGTGTCATTGACGTCCCACCTCACCAAAGTATTTGAAAGAATAGTTAGAGAGAAAATTTATGAATTCCTGGAGACCGGGAAAGATTCAACGAAAATCAGCACGGATTCCGATCAGTTAGATCATGCCTATCACAACTAATAGAACACTACAACAATATCCTAGATGCATTGGAAGGCAAAGACAACTACGATGTTATTTACACAGATTTCGCTAAAGCTTTCGACAAATGTGACCATGGTATAATAGCACATAAAATTAAATATATCGGAATAACAGGCAAAGTGGGAAAATGGATCTACAACTTCCTCAGAGAACGTCTGCAGGTCGTCAAAATTCAAGGTATATCATCATCAGAATCGGAAGTACGCAGCTCAGTACGACAAGGAACAGTACTGGCCCCACTCCTGCTCATTATCATGCTAACAGACATAGACAGCGGAGTAAACAGCAACAGGATAGTAACATCCTTTGCAGACGATACAAAGATCAGCAGAAAAATCAGCGATGTATATGACGTGGAGGCCTTGCAGAGGGACACGAACAAAATATACAAATGGTCAGAAGACAACAATATGTCATTTAACACTGAGATATTTCAGCTCCTGAGATATGGTAGAAAAGAAGAACTTAAACAGACTGCATATTATGCTCCAGATAGACAGGAAATTCAGAGAAGCACGAAAGCGATCGATCTCGTGATAATAATGACAGATGATGCGAAATTCGAAACACAAAATCAGATGGCGATAAATAAAGCAAAAAGAGTCGCCGGACTAAGAACGTTGAAGAGAAGGGACAGGACAGTAATGATTCCCCTGCTAAAAACATAGATTATACCAAAACTTGAATACTGTTCAGTTTTGACGTCCCCATATAAAAAGGAAGAAACTAATAAACTAGAAGAAACGCAAAGGCATTTCACAGCCAAGAATGATGGCTGCAAAGAACTCAAATACTGGGAAAGACTACGTAAACTAAATCTGTATTCCCTGGAAAGAAGAGAGAGGTACACCATAATAGACATATGAAAAATGATCGAAAAACTGGTACCAAACCTAAAACTAAACCCAATTACCATTCAAACAACACTGGAAAATAGGAAAGGCAGAATGTGTAGTGTTCCCAAATTAAAGGCCCGTCAAGGGACCTCCTCAACTCTGGAGGAAAATACTGTAGCTTGGTTGTCAGGGGGCCAAGACTTTTCAACCAGATTCCAAAGGACCTCAAAAACGTAAAGGGGGTCAAAGTTGAAGTCTTCAAGAGAAGACTGGATGCCTGGCTCAGGACGGTACCAGATGAGCCGGGCGTGCCTGGCTATGTACGGTGGAGAGCGCAAGAAAGCAACTCGCTCCTCCACCAAGCCAGACATAGAGGCGGGGCCACCAGCTTGACCTCCGTGTGAAGAGAGACCAACGCACGAAACAACATAAGGTTCATAATGTAAGGTAACTAAAATTTCTGCATGGAAAGATTAGAACTAACGACTTACATCTCGTGATTCATAGAAAATGGGATGTAAGGTATACTATCATAAACAACGTGCGGTACGAAATCATAAATAAAGAAAAGAATAGTTGGAAAGGAAATGCACAGTTGGGAGAATATATAATATAAATTTATTCCGTAGAGGAGAGAGAGGACCTTTTTTCGACATAAATTTTAAGGATCTAGACGAAATGTAGATCTATTAAAAATATCCCACATCTGCGGCAGAGGACTTATATAATCTTAGTCACCGTCTTTTTGCTGCGTACAATTTCGCTTAGCTGTAACTTTGGAAATAACTACAAGGTTTACTGTAGATGCTCCAGTGAACTTTAAAATTATGTAGGGGACTTTGTATGTAATTCCTTAAGGGAATTAGTTCTATTGTAAAAAGGCGGTTTTATTTCTCAATCAGTTATTGAAATGTGACAGGTTTCGTTTCATTTGAAGGGATGACTTAAGTTTACTTTCGTGCAAAGGACTGAATGAACGTCTTGCGGGATTCTTTAAGATACTAATTCGCCAGTCAGTTTACGTTAATACTTTATTAATTCGTCGAATCATTTGATGTGTTTTGATTAAATTAAGCAGGTGGATGAGTTGGAAGTTGGAAGATCTACCTTACATAATAATGAATAATCGGTGTATAGTTTATAAATGAATTTTAATTCTGAATACTTCAGATATTTTCTCTCTACTCATAGCGGAAACAAGTCATGAATCACTCCTTTGATTGTGTTTACACACCATATAGCATATACAGTGACTTATTTAAATTAACGTTATTAAATTCATAAATGCACAAGGTTCTCTTAGGAACTGTTATTATAAATAAATATTTTGTGTATGTGAGATAAGAGCACTAAGTCGAATACAGGGGTCGAGTGTTTTAATCATACATTCATATATAATTGCATATAGGAAAGATTTTAATAGGAGAAAATAAACACATAACTCTAGAATAATGGGAAACAATACATAAAATATTACTACGAAAAATCAATAGATTATAACTTAATTATTAGTTCGAATCTGAATCATCGGAATCTCTGAGCGAGTCAAACAGATTACATATGAATTGCACATTGCAAAAATGAATATCAATCACCTTAGTAAATTTCTTTAATTGATAGTGCCCTGTAAAATAGTTTTCCCCCATCTACTGTTTTGATCGTGGCCTCCTTTTCGGTATAGTGATATTTCAGGAAGGTTAATATGCCTGGGCGGAGGGGCGAGTCCGTTAAACTGTACCGTACTGAATTACCATGATCGCTGATAAGTGTGACTAATTTTTTGTCGTATTAAACCCGATGAAACATATGTTTTTTAATGTTAATGATTGTAAATTTCTCAATTGTAACAAGCTGCACAGAAATTCAGATGACAGCGCATTATTAGATAATTTTAGAAAACGTGATTTAGGGAACGCCCTTAGGAAACGGACGTAGCTCCCTGCAGAAGTGCAAGTGAATACTATTTTATCTAAATTTAATGTTTTAATTTGTCGTAGTCTCTGCAAGCATTCTAATTCTCGCATTGTGAACAGGTGACGACCTTGAAAGCTGGAAATTTCTAAACTATTTATTCCTTAATTCAAAGAAATGTAATTATCTAATATGAACAACAAGTTTGGAGGTTGTAATTTCCTTGAAAAGGAGCTCCTTACGGGACAATTCAGCGAAAGCCAGATCTCTCCATTTCTTCGAGACGAATTTCAAGATGAATACTTATTCTTTAAGAAATTTAAATATGTAATAAAGGATTTCAATCGGGAGTTCGTCAATGTTCATTTTCCCAAGTTTTCACTGTTTGTTTCCTTGGGGCACTAAATCGACAATTGGTTCGAATATCTCTCCATGGGTAATGACGGTGGAAGCTGCCAGTCGTATTGCCCCCAAAAAGATTAGTGCCAGGAACATCTTCTACAAGGGCAGGCCAACCAAATAATTCATTCTAGACAACTATTCAAGCATTAAATTATTAAGCATTAAATTAATAACAAAGTTAGAACACTTATCACTTTGTATAAAGGGTGAGATTAATATATATATTTATTACTTTTATAATGAAAGGGTGAACCCACAATTTTCTCCTACATCAGTGCCTTTTAAAGAATTGAATGAACCGATCAAAGAAATTTTTGTAACTATACTAAACGGCAAACCCGTTTTATTCCTTTATTGAAATATGTTAATTTATGCAAATATTTCCATATCCTATTTACGTTGGAAACTGGTTAATTAAATGAAATTAGGAAAGATTTTTACTTCTTTGATTTTTCTTTTTATTGATTTAGATTCTTTTGCATTACTATGCAAATGTAAGAGAGTAGTATTTATTTTAAACTTCCATTGAGAAGTTAGGAAAAAAAAGGAAGACTTGTAAGTTATTAATCGGGGATTTGCTACTCTTAAATAACAGTAAACCTTGGCCTATAAAAAACATTATCCTTGACCTCTAAATTTAAAAAAATACCTTTTTTAGTGAACTCTTTCTCCAAGATTTATCTTCTCCTTAATCATTTTCCTACCTTACTTATAAATATATGTTTAAATGTGAAACCTTATTTTCTAAGTGCATGCAATATAAACAAATAAGTAAAATGCTAGCATTAAATTTTTTATAACTCGCAATTATTTCATTCGTGCTCATTAAGTAATTTTGCGCAGAGCGGGATATTTCTTTATAGGGATTTAAACAAGTTCGCTTGATCGGGGGTTTCCGTCCTTTTCGGCGTGATATCTCCCGGTCGGGGTCTGTCGACGTGACTCCAAGGATGAGTGGTGTCGCTGTACGCATTTCTGATTCCTCGGGACTCATTTTCTTCCGTTCGTTTAAATTCTCGGAGGTATTTGAGGGGTCGCGCGTCTTAAGGTACCTAAGCACCACCACAGACAAATACGTGTTTTTGATGGATATCACTATTTTCACCCTTCCTCTATCGCGTGGTTTGGGTTATAATGACCTTACGACACTAGAAGTATGGTTGAAAACCTTATGAAGCGAACTGCTTTTTTCACTTCTATCGCCAGCCTAAAGTTCACCCAAAGTTCAGCATAATAAGAAAATAAAAAAATAAAAAAAATATATATATATAAAATATAAAATATGAAAATCTATTCCAAAAACTCGTCAACATCTTCATTAGCATACTTAGAACTCTAATTTAGCCAAAAATGAACGTTCTAGCTCAATTAATAACAGATACTATTGGCAGAATATTGCTGAACTTTGGAGGCGATTTCTAACGAATTTTAATTTTGGCGCTTAGGTACCTTAAGACGCGCGACCCCTCATTTATTTCCGCGTTCTTCATCTTTGTCCTATTTGTACTTATAGTGTCGTTCTAATTTTAACTTGTTGCTGTTTTCCCTTTTTCTTTTCGTTGTCCTTTTTATTTCTGACTTTTATTTATTTGGTCCTTCATCTTTTATATTAAATTCCTTTTCTTTATTCAGGCAAATGTCTGCATCCATGCCTAGGATAGTCAACAGGGTCCGTTTATTAATTTCCTCTGGTATCCCGGGATTAGCGGAATTTTTCGAAGTATAAATGGGATCAGGAGAATTTTTTCTGTCCTTAGCTAGATTTCTTAAGGCATTTATTCTACCAGACATAGGGGACTTTTTTGTCCCCAGACTATTTAGTATTTCAAGATCATTTGGCTCACTTTTCTCACTCGCACTGTACGCGACATGTACTCGGAATGTCTCATTAATTAAACCATTTTCACCCACTATTGCTATTTCTTTAAATTGCACGTGCTCACTTCTGTTCGCATGACTTGGGTCCTTTGTGGCTTCAAACTCGTCATATCCGGCTATCGGTATATGAGTAACTGTTTCCATGTCCCGTCTTACATTTTTGCATTGATTCACACGCTTTAATTTTACCTCATGGGGGTGCGCGTCGTAACTTCCATTCGCGCGATAGGGTTGTACTTTCTTCGCATTAGGTTCTAAATATCCATAAAAATTTTCATCCACCCCATCTAAAATTCTTTTTCCCTTCATTTTCCGTCTCTAAAAGGTCGTCAGATCCGCCTCGCTTGGTATATTTTCACTATCGTTAACATGTGCATTGAGTTCGTTCAATCGGAATTCCCTTTCTCCTATACCTATTTCATTCATTTTGTTTAAGTTCTCATTTTCACTCAATTTCGACGTCTTAGTCAAGGTCAGCCGACCTGTCTCGTTCTTCATTAAATTTTGATTAAAAACTACTGCCTATAAATGCTTATAAATGCTTGGTTTCACCAAGACATCAAAGAAATGGAGAAGATATATCAGGGAAGGTGGGACATCAGCATGATGACTCATTACTGCTGGGTGTTGAAACGGGATACTCCAGAATTATTACATAAAAGAAAAGGAACAGAGTGTACATTCGAGACTAAAAGGCATAGATCTCATAAGAAAACTCAGGACAAATAAAGATGAATATGTAATTGACATTCTTTCTTTTTAAAGTTGTTTGCACTTGTAATTAGTATAACAAAGCGAAATAGGTACCTAATGTAAATTGGAATAAATAATATTTAGTTATGTTGTTGTTTTTTCCCTTCCAGTTTGCAGAAAATCCTTACGTGATAGAAAAAATGGACACCTTATTCGAAATCAGCGTAGTTGAATTATATAAAATCAGTTATTAGTAAGAAAACAACTCTTACAAAGTTCTCATTCGCAGGCCTGTGTAATTATTCTGATTCCCTTTATTTAATTTTAATTTGTTTCTCGCTTTTTTCTTCTTTAATTCCCTGACTCCCCGTGACATTTCCCAATTTCTTAGTTTTTTTAACTTGATTCTTTTTTAATACCTCCGAAACTAACTCTTCGGAAACTGTCCCTTGTAGGATTCCACTCTGGAGATTGTCCTCCCTCGCTAGTAAGGGGGGTTCTGTCGCGTCTTCCGAATGGGAACTCGCTCCCGTACCTGGGGGTACTTACCCAACCATCTTCATTATTCGATTCCCAGGGCGATCGCTCCTTATCAACACTGGGCGAAGTCCACTCGCGTCTCATGAAGGGTGAATTACCTCTGTCTCGGTCTTTCGAATTAATATTTCGCCAGCCTGGTGATGGGCTGTAACACGACTCTGAACCCCCAGCCTTGACGGCTGTATGGAAAGACGCTTCTCTCCGTCTTATATTCAGGTCGTATATATGGGGATGGTGATCGATGTTCGTATCGTGTATAATTAGGGGAATATCCCTGTCTAGGGCCTTCTCCCTCTCTATATCGCAAAGGTGACTGGCTTATATTTGCATACTTTCACTCAATCTATATCTAAATTCACTGTTTCTATTTCTCATTCGTTCGAATTCTCTTACTCTTTTTGCATCTGATTCCATTAAAGCAATGGAATCAGATGCAACTTAGCTCTGTGCCCCATTTCCTCACGCAAATAACATTTTATACTCGGCGTCATATAGTTTTGAACTTGAGGCATCTCTACAGCATTCAAATAACTGTGAGGATTATGATTTAAAGTAGGTTGAGGCGGATAAGGTAGCGAAGAGACGTAATAAGGGAAAGCCTGATTTACCGCCGGAGAATTCTAAGTATGAATTAAGGTTTGATATGGGAAATTTGGAGGACTCGGCGGGTAAAATGGGTTACTTGTGGGGCAATATGCTTGCGTTGGTGGATTAGGCTGAAAGCCCTGCTGTTGTAAAAGGGGATTTACAACAGTCAGATTACTTGCATTAAATGGATTATGGACACGTGAATTAATGGGATTTTGGCATTAAGACTCTCATTAAAAGTACCCATTTGAGAAGCAATTTGCTCAGAATCTATTCGTTCATCGCACCTTATACGCTTAATCTTTTTATGTGAATCCTCGTGGTGGTCATCAAAGAGATGCCACCGACTACGAGGAATGGAATTCAATAAAATCTTATTTACTATAAAAGGTATATCTATGTTACGGGACATTTCGGGGTCATCTATTTGCAGATTCTCTAAATCTCTCTGCACCCTATGGACAAATCAACCGAACGACTCGTCCGGTCGCCTTCCTTCCCTTTCTATACTTACTAATCTCTTTGTCACTTCCTCCCTTTTATTTTTACAATAGAGGTCATTACAGACCTCCATAGCTTCTCGCCAGGTTTTCCCTTTCTTTTCTAAACTCACAAATATTAATCTACTAGGGGGAACCGAACACCGAATGGCTAGAGCCAAACGCAATCTATCACTATTCCTCCCACTAGCCGGTACGAGTCGCTCGACCTCCGAATGAAATCTTGGAAGGTTACAAAGCTAGCGGCAAATCCCTTGGCCGCTGCGGCCATAATTCCGCATAATGTCCCACAAACACGGAGCAAATTTCGCTAAGTGGCGGAGCGTCTTAGTCTCCTCAGGGGTTAGGTCAGCTTCATTTTAGTTAGGCACGAAGCTTCTTCCTCTAAGAGGAAACAGAGGAGGAGGAGAAGGGGTAAGATATGATCTTCCAGGGGGGCGGGGTATTGTGATCTACTAAGTCTCTCTCTGCCTTCCCTTTCCCTACTCATTTTTCTTTCCACTGACGGATCCAAAGTAGGGGACCAAAACTCAGGGAAATTCCCAAAATCTACAAGTACGGAGGAGGGTAGTTGTCCCGGTTCCTTATTTTTCTTAAAAAGAAGGAGAATACGGAGGAATATACAAGGTTTTATTTATAGCAAAATTTGGAGGGAAACATTTTATATCAGAATGGATATTTTTGGGTGTCCTTCCCGCTAATGGAAGATTAGATGCTTCAGCACCAACGTATTCGGACGCAACACAACTATGCAGCTCACCTGAATTTTTCTGGGTTCTTCTTCCAGAAAAGAAATGTCCACTTCTTGTTCTTCGTCCGCTGATCGAAGCTTGAAAGTATAGGGGAGTCTTGCTGTGCTGCCGCTCTCGATCCTGTAGTCCTTCGGGAGGATTTCTGCTGCTGCTCACTTGTGGAGATGGCCTTAATGCACGTTTCTTGTCCCTGGGGTTTCTTGTTTAACCTCGTACGCTGACACCAAATATGTTATACTCAACTGATGCTTCGAGTATAACATATTGTACTCTGGATGATGATGACCGGAAGACGTCGTCGCAATGTATTCTTCCTCAGGCACTTTTAAGTGAGTGCGTACCTTAAGGGTTTAATCAGGGCAAAGAAACGTTTTGATAAAGCTTCTTCCTTTACTTGAATTAAGAGTGCTTCTGCAGTTGAAATTAAATTAATCGAATGTCAAGTCGTCAGTCGATCGACTTTAAATCAAAGTTTCTTTATTTCTAAATTATATTAAATCTCTGAGTCGATAGACAGGGATTCTCTCTACCGTTGCCTAATTTATCCCAGGACTTCTTAACACGACTCAAGCCCTATATGGATTAATTCCCACGTAACCGGAAGCTCGGGATTAACGTAGTTTATTCTAACGTCGTTTATTCGATTCTCTTCTCTACGGATTGGGCCTTGCAGTTGCAACCCGAAGTTCCAAAATTAATCGCGCGGTGTCGGAATCTGATTCAATATAGCCTATTCACTTCTCCTATACGATTGAGCCTTGCAATCCGGAGACTCCGCGAGTAAACGCCGTGTGCAGAAATCTGATTTAAAGGCGTGGAGCCCCTTCTTTTATATTCGAAAAATCGGAAGTCTTGAACTTCAAAGCACAAGGTGCGTGTGACTTTTGTTTAGAAGTGATTCACTAACGCAAGGTGCTTACGTCACTTAGCGTGTGACTTCCGTTTGAAAGGAAATACTAAATGAATAATATAATTATTAAATTAATCTAAACCCTTTGTCCCGCTCGGGTGCAGTTCCACTTCGAATAGGCGGAGTCATTTAATTTACTTTTAATTGGGGGGGGGGACAAAAAAGTACGTCGATTATATGAAATCAAATAAACTCTTTGTACTAAGGGGTCTTGACTCGATATAAACAGAATAATGAGTTCCCAATGAAATTGAAATGGAGGGATTAATATAGCATATATATATATTAATATATATATATATATATATATATATATATATATACAGTACACGTACAGTATATATATATATATATATATATGTTAACCCCACCCTCTATGGTCTTGGGCGGTTGGAAGTTGACAGGGGTTTTGGTTAGGTGGCAGCAACGGATTTGTTACTCTGGAGATTCTGGTACCGTATAGGGAATAGCAGAAGTTTCTCTTATACTACTCTCCGATTTCTTCTTGTAGTGGATCGGAGGATTCTGTGGGGCTTACTAAATTCTCTGAAGGTTCCCCGATTCTTCTTGTAACGTATCGGGAAATTATTTTTCTCAATTTAAGACTAAGTTCTCTGAAGAGAGCAAGGCTCGAAGGAGAAAACAAAGATATTCTCTTACTGTAGCTTACTGCTAAAATGTTACAGGTAATGCTCAGCCTCTAAGTTAGATTAGACAATCAGAATGAACATTGGAGAAATTTTAGGCTGTTTTATACTACATTTTTTTTAATGACATCATTATTATTTAATGCTGACTTGTTTTGATTTTTATTCGCAATATGATGAAGTATTTTGCAAAGTATTTAAAGTTAAGGTAAATATTTTAGCTGTAGCAATGACTAGACAGATAAGCAACATATTTGAAGATGAAGTCATATTTTTACTTTAAACCGCATATTGACAGTTCTGATGTTATCATGATCTGCCGAGTTAACTAAATATGGAATTTGAAATATGCATTTTATTATGAATTACAATTAAACATGCATATGAGCAAAAATTAAATGCTTAAGATTTAAAATTAAACGTTAAGCAAGACATGATTTCATCTTTAACAACGGAGATAGAATGTATACAGAAAATGAACATTGCAGAATTTAACAAGATTACAGTATTAAGCTAAATCTAAAAAAATTATTATGTAATTTAAAAAGAAATAATTCACCAATTATTCAGTAGAAATAAAATAGAAAGCGAATAAAAAAATTTAGCCGCATTTCGTCATCGTCATGCGAATTTGCACTCTATACTCTATGTAAAAATGAATATAAGAACTTACATACATATGAATATAAGTATTATATGAATATAAATATATATGAATATAAAAATTATATGAACATAAAAATATCAGAATACCGGAATTATTCATTGTTCATTTTTATACACACAACCTCACCTTACAACCTCACAAAGGTTCCGCGCGATGATTCCTCATTTCGCGAAGGCCAAGCTTGTCGTGCTTCCTCTCGAGTTGGCCTGGTGAACTAATGAGTTGGTTTCTTGTGCTCTCTACCTCACACAGCCAGGTACGCCCGGCTCATAGGGGATTGTTCTGAGCCAGGCGTCTAGTCTTCTTTTGAAGATGTCCACTGCAACTCCCTTCGTGTTTCTTAGGTCTTTGGGCAGCTGATTAAGCGGCTTTTGTCCTCTCACCACAAAACTATTTTCTTTCAGGGTTAAGGATGTTCCCTGTCTTGCCTTCAATTTGGGAATACAACACAATCTACCGTTTCTACTTTCCACCGTTGTTTGGGGAGTTATAGGTTTTAGAGTAAGATTAGGGACTAGTTTCTATATTATTTTTCAAGTGAAATATAGGTCTAGTTCGCGTAACCTTTCCCAGTAATTTATTTTTTTGCACCCCTTGATCTTGGCTGTGAAGCTTCTCTGGATCCTTTCCAGCTATGTAATGTCTTCTTTTTTATATGGGGATGTTAGGACCGAGCAGTATTCCAATTTGGTATGATCAGGATTTTCAGTTGAGGAATCATTACATTCCTATCCCTTCGTTTAAAGGTTCTCAATATCTGTCCCGTTATTCTCTTTGCTCTGTTTACTGCTGTTGTTTTGTGTTTCAAATTTCGCATCATCTGTCATTGCAACCCCTTAATCTTTTGTTCTAGAATTTCTCTGAAGTTCCTGTCCATTTGGGGTATAATATTCCATAGATTTTAGGTCTTCTCTTTTTCCGTACCGTAATAGCTGAAATTTCTCGGTGTTAAACTTCATATTGTTGTCTTCTGTCCACTTGTAGATTCTATTTATGTCGGTTTGCAGAGATCCTATGTCTTCTGGGTTTCTTATTTTTCTACTGGTCTTTGTGTCATCAGCAAAGGATGTTACTGTGCTGTCTCTGGTAACGTCCTCATCTATGTCAGTTGGCATGATTATGAAGAGTAGTGGGGCTAATACTGTTCCTTGTGGTACTGAGCTGAGGACCTCTGATTCTAATGAAGATACTCCCTGTACTGTAACGACTTGCCGCCGCTCACTAAGGAAATTATATATCCATTTCCCTACTTTTCCTGTTATTCCCATATGTTTCAGTTTATGTATTATGATTCCATGGTCACACTTGTCGAACGCTTTAGCAAAGTATGTGTATAGTACATCATACTTTAGTTTTCATTACTTTCAAGTGCATCAATAATGTTGTTGTAGTGTTCCACTAGTTGTGATAGGCATGATCTGCCTGACCGAAACGTATGTTGGTTAGCATTTGAATTTTTTCAGAATTTCCAAAAAGTCCTAGATTTTCTGCCTAACTATTCTTTCAAATATTTTAGTGAGATGGGATGTAAGCGACACTGGCCTATAGTTTTTGGCCTCGGATGGATCTGCTCCTTTATATACTGGGACTTTGTTCGCGCTCTTCAGGATGCCCGGTTTTTCTCCTGTGTCTAGTGATCGTCTTTATGTCCAGTATAGGGACTCAGCGATTGCATTCTTGCAGTTTTTGATCAGTGTGGCATTCTATTTATCCGGCCCTGCTGCTGAGTGTTTTTAGTTTCCGTATGGCTTATGTAGTATCATCCGTCGTAAAGTCGAAATCCGTTATACTTTCCCCTTGTAGTTCTTCAAAGAACGCGTTTCTATCACATATCAATTTGTCAGTTTTTGGGATACTGAAAGATGATTCGTACTGAGCTCTTAATATTTCAGATTCTTCTGTTAGATCATCAGATAAAGCACTGTTTCCTTTTTCAAAGGTCCGATAGTCGCATGTTTTTTCGACTTTCTTTTTGCGAAATTATAGAAGTACTTTGAGTTAGCCTTTGTCGCTTCTGTAGCGTCGTCTTCTTTTTTTTCTGTATACTTCTCGATTAGTTCCTGTATGACGTCATCGATACTCTGCAGTTTATCATTTAATATTTTTATGATGTTATCTTTACAGTTACTTAATTTTGCATTCACTATTTTCCTCTTTCGAAACAATGCCCTCTTTTGTCTCTCGAACCCGCTTCTCTTTCCTCTTTGTTGTAGTTTTCGGACATGTTTTTCCACAGTTTCTAACGTCTTCTCCTCTAACGTCATTAGCATC
Source organism: Bathynomus jamesi (assembly GCA_023014485.1). Lineage (NCBI taxonomy): Eukaryota > Metazoa > Arthropoda > Malacostraca > Isopoda > Cirolanidae > Bathynomus > Bathynomus jamesi. Next base: position 48,320 of record JAJOZX010000950.1, read on the forward strand.
TCCTCCGTTGTCTTGGCCTCGAAAATGGTTTTCCAATCTATTACTTCCATGCTAGATGTAACATCTTCCCGGTTTACAGCTTTGGAGTGAAAGTTAAAAGTTTCGAATTTTCCTCTTTCTGTTGTGCGTGTTCTTTCCTTTCCTGTTGCCTTTATATTAGTTGTTATTTTAATGATGTTGTAGTCCGATATCATAGTTGGGGATATTTCTACATATCAATTTGATTACTGTTGTTTGTGAATACCAAATATAGGCAGTTGCTTTTTCATGTGTTTTCTGTTATTTCTTGGGTTAACATATTTCATCAGCTAGAGCTAGTAGCATTTTTACCTGCACCTGTTCTTCTCGTGTGTCCTGGTGTATACATATATTTTTCTCTATCCTTTAATATTTCATGAATGGGAAATTAAAATCACCACAGAGAAACATATTTGGCGTTGGAGAGTGTAGATCTTTTACCGAGTTTCTTACCTCTGTAATGGAATCTGAAAATTTTGAGGTTGGCGTGTTTGGGGGTCTGTACATTACAATTAGTACCATATTTAATTTTTCAACTTTTGCTGCTACACATTCTACGTAGCTGTTTGAGGCACTTATAGTCATTTCTGCCATATGCCTTTCGCGTGTGTAAATAGCACATCCTCCTTTACGTCTCACTGTTCTGTCGGCTCGGAGGATGTTATAGTTGTAAATTTGTATTTCTTTTTTGTCAATACAGGACTCACAATTTTCACACTTCGCTTGGCAGATGAGATTCCGTGAGGCATGCAAAGTCTGCTCCGGCTTCTTGCATGAGTCCTTTCAGGTATAAAACTTTGTTCGGAGAATGGTTTGATTTAAGGCCCTGAATGTTGGCTAGGATTAGATTAATTTTTTTTCTTTCGTTTTCGCATACAGGTGGTTCCGATTTGTTTTCCAAAGGGGGTGCCGGTTTCGTTGCCTTGTGGTCCTCCGAGAATTCACCTCTTTTTATCTTTGTTGATACCTGTTGTCCCGATTACGCATGAAGTGCATTTGTGCTTGCCTTCTGTCCTGCTCTCGGATTCCTATATTTGTCAGCTGGTTTTGTAAATGCTGGATAGTATTTAGCAGCTGGATTGTGTTGGCTGCGTCTAAAAAATTGGCACTCTTCTTTGATGTTCGTTTTTCCTGTTCACTCGTTGCGTTCCTTTGACGATGGTGATAACGGCATTTTTTCCATATTTGCAACTCCCATATCTTGCATAGGTGTTGCAGACCGTAAGATGGTGGAACTTGCATTTCTTATCAAATTGTAAGTATCCACTTGTGTAATGCGTCTTGCATAATGTGGGATGTGCTTAGATGCATTGCCCATCTCGCTATCTGCAGTTCCCTTTCGCGTAGTATTTACATACGATATTTTCTACGCTTCTACTTCTTGTTTTCTTATTATTTTCAAAGTTCTTAATTTTGGTATTATCATTATTTTTCTTTGGCTGTTTATTTTCGACGTTTTTAATTATTATCTTTTTATCTTTTCGCTCGTTGGATAGTTTGACTACTTCGCAACTTTCACTTTTTTCTTTCATCTATGTCTTCTTCCGTATTATATTGTTTTTAATATTGTTATTCGTTATTAAATTGTTGTTCGTTATTATGCCGTTATTCGTTATTTCGTCCTCTCTCTCATCCACCCGGTTTTTCATTGAGACATTTCCGAACCCTTGTGTCCCACATATATATATATATATATATATATATATATATATATATATATATATATATATATATATATATATATAGAGCCTGTGTTGGAATCTATTTACTTGTTGACGGTTTTTCAGTTTATTTATTTTTCTATTTATTACGAGTATTTAAAATAAATCATGTTTCAGTTTGCGTTTCACTTTCTTCTTTGTGTGTGTGTGTGTGTGCGCGTGTGTGTGTGTGTGTACAGGAAAAATTCTAAGCCCACCCACTGTATGATACAGTCAATCAAAATAGTAACGTGACTCCTGCTTCTAATCGGGACATATCTCCGCCCTGCTTGTTCAGTTGACCTCAGCAACCCGGGTTCTCAGACGTGTATTTTAACTGCTGAAGAATTCTCTCGTAGGCGGAAAATAGTGATGGCTACCTCTGATATTGCATGCCCTACATTCATGAAGTGGACTCGATAAATTCTACAGATGTGGTAAGCACTCAAAGAATTCCTAGTCGCCCCGCCTTTGAAGCCTTTAAGGCAACATTAAATCGTGAGAAGCGTGAGGAGCAAGACGTTCAAATACTCTATAGATATTCTGATGAGAGCTTTCGTGGATCAAACGATGTAATGGAATATGTTGTAGCATTAAACTGTGTAAAGGAATACCTACACCGTGAAGTGAAAGAATCAACACATGCAGAAGAGAAACGGTGGGTCTGAGTTATGAACGTTCTTGATGATTGGTGGACAAGAGGTATTATGTCATGTTACATCATACCTAGTACGCGTACACTGCGATGGAGAATGCAAATCTTGTGATTATGGACAGTTTAAAATATTTCTACCACTACATGATCAGGTATTTATGAGGTATTTATGAGGTACTCGCACAAGCTAAAGGCTTGTGCGAGTTTGTAGTAGAGTTTAGGGATGAGTTTCGTTTGTCCAACAAAAATGATAGGTATGGACACATGTTTCTCTCAAATAGATCTCCAGAGTGTTGAAAAATGTGCATAGTTCGAGAAAGTACAATGATGAATACCCCTGAGCGAAGATGTATGGTGCGCATATCCGGGAAGTGGGTGTGATAAAACATTAAAGTCGATATTACTTCATGTGTCGCAGATGGAAAAATTATCTAAACGCCTACCCGTTATAATAGGATACAAATATTCGGGTGATTCACCAGCGCGCCTCGATTCTTTCATGTTGGACAACCCCTTACACGAATCACTAGCGCTTTGTATGACGCACCCCGTGTAACTCATTCCCACACACCTCCCGCCGATCCAAACAGCGCACCGGCGGCTCATAGTCACCTCACAGCTTTACCGACTGGACTTGCTCTCCTCACAATAGAAAACTAATAAAAGATGGAGCTTCCGTTGAGCAGTATCCTCATTGCAGTATACGATGTGTCCTTGTTGAAGTCAGTGCGTGTATTCAGGCGTATCTAAAAAAATCAAACTCTGGCAAACGGAATGTTATTTATTTAAGTGTTGAGGAGATGAACAGAATCTTCGTGGTGGTTGAGCAGTGGGGTAAGGAGAGCTATAAAATACCTGTAGGTGTGGGCACAAAAAGAGAACAGATTATTGATGCACTTTCATATGCCATTATTTGTCCGCTGTGCATAATTCGTGATACAAACCAACCATGCGTTGATATACGGCTCATGTAGAAGAATGATGCTGACAATAACCCCCTTATCCCCACGCGAAACCGTTTCATTCTCGACAGAACGTTTTAGGTCGTCGGCTTTCGCAACCTAAAAACTATATTAGACACACGCGTTGCAGATATGCGTTATTTTGACACGGTGCTTGATACACGGCCCTGCTCGATGATTTTACCAAGTGTAGGGACGAACAAGGCGAGAATGGTTTGGAACTGGATGCTTATTTAGAAGGCACAGACTCCTCGAAATATCATGAACTTTGGTACAAAGGACTTGAGCGGTACAGGCCTGAACTCACCTTCACTGTTCACCCTGAAGAATTATTTCTTTATATAAGACGCAGTTGTCATCACGATTTCGAAGCATACTTCAATTGCCGATATGAATTATGAAGAAGTTTTACCGTTGAAAATCTCAGCTCGGAAAGAATAAACCACCCGTTTGGAAAGGAGTGTTTATAAACTTGAATTTAATGATGATGATGTAGCTAATGATGCCCTCTTTGTGCCTACTTTTGATTGTATTCTATCCGCGTTTAAAGAGCGTGATAGTTTGAATCCCAATTGTAAAGTGGGTACAAAAATAGTGTTAAACGAGCTGAAAGCCTTTAATATTGAATACAGACATCCACATACTTTGAGTGGTGAATTAATATTAAATATTATTCATTGTGTAGTACAAAGCAATGAGGATGTAACTGTGCACTTGATTACGTGTGATTACCTTTGGTTTAACCTTTGGTTAGCTTCCGCCCGAAATGTTCATTCTGACGAAGGTCAAGCTTTTCACTCCATCCTTAGACCCACAGTTTAACGTAAAATCCTAACCACGCCCCACCAGCAGCCCAGCGTCTAGGCCACCCAGGGTACCCATATATATATATATATATATATATACATTGTGTCCCATAAGTCCGGCATCATAGGAAAAATAATAAAAACGGCAAAACAAAAGCTTTTATTTACAGAACATGCTCACTATATCCACCATTGTTTTCAATGCATAAATTCAGACGTGATACCCAGTCAGGAAGCACACGGTGAATGATGTCAGGAGTAATGGTGTTACATGCCCCAATAATGCGCTGCCGCAAATGTTCAACACTCCTAATTTTCTCTGCGCATACCAGCGCTTTCAAGTGGCCCCAGAGATAAAAATCTAGTGGCGTGAGATTCGGACTTCTAGCTGGCCATTCCACAGGCCCTCGACGTCCTATCCAATGACCAGAGAATTGTTGGTACAGGTATTCCCTTACTTTGGTGCTGTAATGTGCAGGAGCGCCGTCTTGCTGGAACCATGTTGGGAAATTTCCTTCTTCGTTCAAGACAATGGGAAATGCTTCTTCCTTGAGCATACGTAGGTAATTACCTCCACTGACATGTTTATCGAAAAAGAGGGGGCCTATGATGCGATCCTTCCAAATGCGACACCATACCATCACCCGAGATGCACCTTGTTCCTTTGAAGAGGTATACCAGTGAGGGTTGTTTTGAGACCAGTAGCGGGTGTTCTGTCGATTTATCTCACCATTTCCATAAAAAACAGCATCGTCACTGAACAGAATGGTGGAAGGGAAATTGGCATCCCGAGCATATTGTTCCGTAGCCCATTCACAAAATTCCATCCGCCGGTCGGGATCATCTTCGCTTAATTTCTGTAGGATCTGAAGTTTATATGGATGCCACTTGTGAGCCTGAAGAATGCGATGGATGCTACTTTTCGACACTCCTGTCTCAGCGGACATTCGCCGAAGAGACTTATTGGGACTTCTATTAAAATGAGCCAGGATAGCAGTCGCTGTATCATCGTCAGTGGACCTCCTTGAAGGTCCACTGCGTGGTTTATCTTCTATGGATCCTGTTTCCTTAAACTTTGCAACAAGTCTGCTAACACAACTCTGTGTTATTGGCTCGCGGTCTGGATGCAGTCTGTTAAATTGAGCAGCGGCCTCTCTTTGACTCCGATTTCCTATGAGTAGAATTATATGGATTCGTTCTTCCTTGCTCACAGACATTATGGCCTGTAGAAAGAGAAAAATATGAATTATGGTTTGTCGAAATAGAAAAATATGAATTTCTCCTATGATGCCGGACTTATGGAACACCCTGTATATATATATATATATATATATATATATATATATATATATATATATATATATATATAAACTGTGTATTTTGTTGTATATAGATTTCTTCTGTGCTGTATGTATTATTTTTGAGGCGTATATATAAGCGTGTATTTCCGATGCGCATATATTAAACGTGTATTTTGTTATGTATAGAATTCTTCTGTACTCGCTGTATTATTTTTGATGCGTATATATATGTTAAATAATTATTCCTGTTTTTACGTTTAATGCAATTCTTCTCTATTGTTCGTGTTTTTATGTGTTAAATAAATCCAATTGTTTTGCGTCTAATGTATATACATATTCGATATATATTAAATAAACAGAATGATGTAGCTGTGTTTTATTTCAAACAAATATTATTGAAAGGTATACATAAACGATATACATAAACTATATACATAGAGGTTAAAGTGTGTGTGTGTGTGTGTGTGTGTGTGTGTGTCTAAGGCGACCGGCTGTATTCTCTGGCTGTTTTGACTGGCGGGGGCTCGGAAGCCCTCTAGGATGGCTAAATTTTACTTTAAGAATTTGTTGTGAGCGGTGGTGCCCGCTCCAGTTAGCCTATATATGATGATTTTAAAACCGACCAGGAAAGCTTGTTAAGAGTGTGTGGGTGTGTGTGTGTGTGTGTGTGTCCCTCTAAAGAAAATGGCTGTTTACGATTGGCTGTGTCATGGCAGGCTTCTAAGCCAAATGGATGTGATGTTAAAACCGCTCAGGATGGAAGACCTCATTATGCGCCGACATGCCAGCGAGAACATCTCTTCTCTCTCATCCTCTCTTTCCTTTTTATTACCCCTGTTAGGTTAGGTTACCTCTTTTGGAGGGTCTATCCCCGGGGACTCTTCAAACCCCACTCTCCTCCAGATTAGGTTACCCTCTTCCCCCTTCACGAATACCCCGTTGGAGAGTCTAACCCCTCTCCCCCATTGGAGGGGCTAACCCCCTCTTCCACCATTATTGATCATGTTGCATTCAATTGATTTGGACTTTACATTTTTGTGGGGATACTACTATTGCCAAGCAGCTTGCGAGTTGTGAAACACTACCTCCTGCATAGACTATTTTAGCGTGTATTAATACGCAAAATGTGCATTATTAAATTTTTTGTGTATATTTAAAAATTATTTTGTGTATTATTAAATTTGTGCATTATTAAATTTAACCCTATATGGACATGTGTGACATTTCTGTTTTTAAAATAATGCATTAAAATATATAATATGAAAACTTTATCAACTGTGCGCTCAACTCATCGGATTCGCTACATTTCAAAAACGATATTTACGTCGTGACAACTCAATCAACTTATCTTCTATTTTAGAATGATAAAATATATTTTAGTCTTATCCTCCGCGTGGCAGGGCCACAAGGCCTATTTTTTCAAAAGCCTACTGAATAGTTTCTACCAAGTCAACAATTATTGTAGGCCGTAGGGTTATAGGGTATATCGTATGAAACCGACGGTGGCGAAGATAAGTCAATGCCTACTATAGCGGTTCTCAGTGCATGTACGGCTTCTACGATAATGCTTGCAAAACCTACTATATTCCGACGACAGAACGCCAGATATTGAGTTGGAGTACACTAATATAAGGATATAAATAGGTAACTAATAAAATAACATATAGAATATCAAAGTACATTTACTTTTCCTAAATATTTATAAAATTTGGTATAAAATATGGTACTTTCCTGTTATCCCGAACCCCAGACTTTTTGCCAGATCCGGACGTCACTTGCCAGATTGCCAAATTTCATTGCCAATTTTTTTTTTAAATGTTAAGTAAATAACTTAACCTTACCCAGCCCCTGGTTAGGTTACGTTAGGTTTGGTTAGTTACTTAACACGTTGGCTGCAGTGTGACCCAGTCGTGGGTCACACCATACTGTTTGTAATGTGCCTGTGACCGACCCGTGGTTCACACACCCAATTTATTTTAAATCTAAAATTTCTTTGCGGCACTAGATTCTTGGATATTGTGAATTTTCCTTGGCACTTCAGGAATGTCCTCGTTTACGTATATAGCCTAACAGTGTTTTACTACCCTTCATGAAACACAAAAAAAATTGGAAATAAAATCATGGCGGCAGCCAACGTGTTAACATTTAAAAAAAAAATTGGCAATGAAATTTGGCAATCTGGCAATTGGCGTACGAATCTGGCAAAAAACTCTAAGGTCCGGGATAACAGGAAAATACCTAAAATATTTTAATACTTCAATATAATTTATTACTTCTCTTTTCATACACGCGCGGCTTTACGGGTTTTTGCTTGTGATATTTTGCTTGTTGAGTATTGTACGTTGGTGGGAATGCCATTAAAATGATTTACTATAGAGCAGTGTGCAAAAAATTGCCATTTTGCATTTATTTCAAAAGTTTTTACACATTTTACTCTCATCAAAATATTTTTTTCTCATCATTTTTTTATAATTAACCTCCTTTTAAATGTGATATTTAAATATTAAAATGGTTTAAAATCAATCAAAATATCAAGTCTGTAAGATATAATTTATTTGAATTTTAGTAAGGCTTTTGACAAAGTTTCACATGCTAGCTTGTTGTACAAATCAAACGAATTTGGTATTGATTTTAAGCTGCTAAATTGGATTAAAGAATGGTTGACAAATGGGAAACAGAGAGTAATGTTAAATGGCATAAAATCTTTTTCTTGTTTTTTAATATTTATGTTATAGGAGTGATATAGTATTCATGTAAACACTAAATTAAATTGTAGTGTGTTTTTGGTTGTGATTGTATGTGTGGTGTGTGTGATGTTTTTTATGAGAGTTTTTTATATGCATTTCATATATACAATTTATATTACAATATAACATTATTAACATACAATTTACACATTTGTATATGTCTTTTCTGCTGTGATTTTATAGAAGTTAGACAAATGCTTTATGGTTGGATATGTTTTTATATCAACATTCTTTATTTATCTTGGTTGAGGAATACCATGGGTACTGAAATTGAATTAGCTATGTATAGGAAAGATAAAATAATAGGCTAATTTATCAAATTGCTAAAGTAATAAATGTGTCGAAATGTACAGGTGTGCAGGCTTAAATTATTTGGACATGTCATATAGAGTGAGAAGGAATATAGCATGTTTATAATATATATATATATATATATATATATATATATATATATATATATATATATATATATAAACCTTTTCTAAATCATAACTTTCCTATTTCCCTGAATGTTTTGATGTAGGATTTATTTAATTTTTCCTTTGTAATTGTTTTAAAATTTTATTTATCTTTTACTTTTTATAATTGTAGAATTTTTGATTTACCTCTTAGAATGTTTTAATGTAAGATCTATTTCATAATTCTTATTTTGTACTCTTAATTATTTTTTAAAATTTTACTTGTCTTTTATATTTTAGAATTTTAAAAGTTTATAGCACTGCCCTGCGCTGTATGAGTTGTTTAGAAAATTATAGTGTTTTAGTAAAGCCCATGGTATGTGAGTTAAGTTACAATGCATAATTTGTATCTGGTACGTCAGGATTGATTGGAATGTGACGTAGGTTATTCTACCCAAACGCTTCTATTACTTGAGAAATGTACCTCTCTCATATAACCAAAATGGCATCTATATTTCCAATTATGGTTGGTTTGCTATGAGTTTCATATGTGTAAGCATCTGATTTTATTTTTAAATTGAACTATTGTACAGTACATTTTTTTGGTTTCAGATTTAGATTAAATATGCCGAGAGTTTGTAATGATACACCTAATCCATTGTTATATATTCGGATGATTTACTCTACTAAACAAATGCGAGAAATCACCGTACAAGTACGAAAGCATTACTACGCCTACTTTGGCTGTAAGATCGGCGACCACGACAAAGTTTGGGCTCCACATTGTTTGTAAGTCATGTGTGGAATGTTTGAGTCAGTGGGCTTGTGGGAAGAAGGAAATGCCTTTTGGCATCCCCATGATTTGAAAAGAACCGAGAAATTACTACGACGATTGCTACTCCTGCATGACAAACGTGGCTGGATATAATAATAAAAATAAAAGCACATCACATATACGAGTATTCCATCAGCCATCCTCCCTCTGCCACATTCAAGTGAAATTCCTGTGCCGAAGCAGCCTCTTTATTTTAAAAATTTTGGTTCAGATGTACACAACATCTTAATAACAGCAGAGTCATGTTCAAATGAATATGACAAAGAATATACTGTGGCCGAAAATTAGTCACCAAAATTGATAAGTCAGAGTGATCTTAATCACCTAGTAAGAGATTTAGCATTACCGAAAGATTCGGTAGAACTTCTGGGGTCAAGGCTCAAAGAATGGAATCTACTCGCTCCTTCGACAACATTCTAATGGCACAAGTAGTATGGGCGCAAAATGGGAGAGTGCAGGAATGTTGCAATGCAATTGCAAATATTGGTCGATATTGTGAGATGTTGCAAATGGGTTATGCAACAAGGGGAGGGGTATGCAATGAAGGGGGAGTGGGTTGTGCAACATCAATGTTGCAAGGCTTATGCAACAAATCAATGCTGCAAAAGGGGGAGGGGAGAGAGCTTCGGGGGAGAGAAGGGAGGATGACCTTCCCCCAAAGGGATAGCCTTAACCTAAGAGAGGAAGAGAAAGGAGGAGGAGGTTTTTGGGGGAGAAGATGGGATGTCCTCACTCCCCAAAAGGGAAACCTAATCTAAGCCTTAACCTAAGAAGGAAGGAGGTGTTCGCCTGGCTGGAGCCAGACGCATTTTGAACATCCAGGGGCCAAGCAGTTGTTATATAGAGGGTCGTGAGTTGCCATATATCACTTATTTATGTATGGAGGCGGTTACCAGATACCACCATTTATTTTAATTTTTATTTAGATAAGTTGCCAAATAATGTTTTTATTTATATATGAAGGGATTTACAGATACAACCATTTATTTTAATTTTATTTACATGAGTTGACAAATAGTGTTTTTAATTGTTCAGGTATACTTTATTAGGTTGAGTTGCCAAGTAATGTTTTTATTTATATATGGAGGGGTTACCAGATACCGCCATTTAATTTAACTACTTATTTATTGAAAGTAAGATTGACTTTCTCCTTAATTTTGTTCAGCAAGAGAACTAATTATTTAAACGATACCCAATAAAAGAAATACACTAGACAATTGGCTTAGCAAAAAGAAATCGTTCATCTTAATATTCATTATAATTAAATTTCAGAGAAATTAAAGTAATTGATAAAAGAATTAAATGAGAAGTCTATATATACTTTTATATTAAACAATAAATTTTAACAAACTTCCCGTTCTTTGTTCAGTTTCCCAAATTTTAGCCAACTCCCCATATGAAAGCATGCAAGCAAGCATCCCTCACCATGCATTTTTTTTACTGTTTGCAACATGAATAAAATAAAATAAAAATTTAGTGAAGGATTCCGTACCATGTTACGGATTTCTCGTCTAAATGTAGGCCTAAGGTGGTTCAAAAACAATGCTACTTGACATCTTGTACTTTAGAAAGGCTGCCTTTAGTGTATAAAAGCACATGTTAGTACAATGATTTACTCTAAAGCCAAACCTAAAATATCTATTTACTTTTGTCGTTCCTCTATATATATATATATATATATATATATATATACACAAGATGTGTCTTCTCAATTTCATACATTTTTTGTTTATCTTAATATTAACTCATTCTTTACAATATACTAAATTGAGAAATTGATATATACACTAGGGTGGAGCGAAAAATACTTTTTTTCTAGTATGAAGTTCTAATAGTGATTAAAAGTTGCATTTAGTGGACGATGTATACCTGCCAAAATATGAGTTCATTTGTTTAATATTTTCAGCTGCCACCAGGGGGCTAAAGGTAACACAATTTTGGGTAAAAAGGAAAAAAATGCTTCTATTTTAGGTTTATCAAACTATTATAAAATTTTATCTTAGAATTATCTAATAGGTTGATTAAGATTCTTAAATGATAAGAATTCATTTTGTAAAAATGCCTTTTCATATGCTTAATATCTTCAGCTGCCACAAGAGGGCTAAAGTTAACTTAAAAATGACAATTAAGTATGATTCTGTATTTACTTGAAAAAGGGAACAGTAATAAATTAGGATGTCTCTCCTCCTTTATACTGGCTTGAGACAGTTAAGAAACGTTATTTCGTGCCTTAGCGGAGTTACCACTCTTTCCCCAACCAACCTCCCTCTAGAAAGGGTTCTTGCTGAAGACTATTTAGTAATTTGCTTTTGTGTCAAATTTTGGCTGTTTTTTCCTTGATTCTAATGTAGCACGAATCCAACCGTCTCTGTTTGTAGGTCCGCAGACTGATCCAGCAGCGTCTGTAACGAGTTTGACTCATCTCTCTACGGCTTGTGTATGACATGGAAACTGAAATAATTCTGAATGAAGAGTAGTACCATGTTTGATGCATGATTCAATATCATCAAGAGAAACTCCTTTGGTTATCGGTGGTTCTGCTATCTGAAAATCTTGCCACATAATGAGATCTGTATAGTCTTTGGCATAAAAATTTATTTCTGGCACCTTAAAATACCTGATAACATCTGTTTCTTGAATGCATGCCCTTGCTTTTATGATACGCCTAAATCCCAACTGACGCACATGCTCCCTTTCATCAGCTATCATTGCAATGAGAATGTTTTCTTGATTTGCGTAATATGCATTTCGCTGAATGACTGAGTAGTCATGTACTCTCCTAAGCTCTTCACGGAGATACCGGCTTCTTGCAATCATATGCCACATATGTTTAGCACCATATTGGCATAATGGTTTACGCTTTATCTGAAACCACATTGGTGCGTATACCCTAACAATGAAAGTAGCTAATTCTTGTAAATTGCCTGAAGGATTCTCTGTGCTTGCATATAACCGCAGAGTCCTGTTTGCTGTGGTGAGCCACCTTGAATGTGATATATTGCCTGGACTCTTATGACTAAGACTCTTTGAGAATGTTCCACTTGATATAGCCTTGTGAATTTCAAGAAGGTACAGTATTTCTGGTCAGTACTTATGTCATCTACATCAACTTCACACATGTCCTCTTGAATTTCAGTGGGTTTGAAGTTAACTATGGGAAGCTTTTCACAGTCTGAAAGTGCTCGGCCAATTTCTCCTGAAAATGCTCTTGGTCCAGTAGTGGTACCATCCAAGTGATGAAACAGATGGCGCAATGGAAGTTCATTAAGGTGTAAAAGGCATATCCACTGCAATGGCTTATTAAAGGCTTCTTCCAGTAATCTTATTGTGCCTCCAATACTACCAGTGTTAACCACTGTCGAATCACAGCCAACTGCAACGATGTTCCCTATATCAACATTCCTTTCTTTCAAGCAATTCACTAGCGCTGTGCAAATGTATTTAGCTTTGCCACTGGAAGGTGTCACATGTGCAAAGTACAGAGAGTGTGGTTCAGATATTATGCTGATATGCTCTTCGCGTTTGGTTCTTTGGTGGTTAGAGCCATCACTCTCCTGGACTTGAATCATTGTTTTATCCTTTCTGCCATCAAAGTATAATCCCCGCATGGTTTTTGGCTCTCCTATCTGTTGTAGTTCCTTTCTCTGTTTTTGTCTTTCACGTCTTAGCTTACTTCTGTCTATAATATTCCCTTTTTGTTCGGGAGTAACAATTTTAAGATCTGCCAATACTGCAGAAGCAATAGCAGCCCCAGCTCTGTCCGACATTTTAAATCTATCACAAGTAATTGCTAATGAAGGCAGTGGCTCACGCATCTGTTGTTCTGATATTACATATTGAGTCGAGGTTGTATCTTCCTCATTATCTTCAGATATCTCTTCTAGTTGTTGAAGTTCACTTGTCTCTGTTTCGATTTGTAAGTTGGACGTATTGGTTATAGCAGCACTAGTTGTTTGTGAGGATTCCAGACGTGCTTTTTCCATTTCCTTTCGATGTTCTCTTGCTTGTAATCGTCTTGTGTGTGCTATGTCATGCTTCCTATCACCATTATTCTGCGTGTTCGTTGGTCATTTAAAAAATCCTGCTCTTTGGAGGGACTTTCTTACTCTTTTCACATGAGCATATCCTAAACTCCTTACATTTGCAGGTGCAGATGTCAAACAAAGTGCATTTTGAAGAGTTTTCAAATTTTTCAAGCTGATTTTTGTACTCAGGCTGATCCTTGCGTGACTTGTATGGCTTTAATAAGGACCTGTATTTATCATGGTACACTCGCATCATCTGTAAAACGCGTGTATGTGAAACTATTGGCAAAGAGGCCTTCTTCCAAATATTTTCTACCTTTTTGGAAACTGCCTCTGCTATTTCAGAAAATGAAGGCTCCTTGTTATTCATCTGTTCCTTCACTAAATGTTTTGTGAACAGGTAATCTTTCATAATGCAGTTATAAGTTTGTAGTTGCATATCACTCATCTCACAAGGTACTTCAAATATGGCACACTTCATATGTTCTCTAGTGAAATGTTTATATTTAGTATTTGATGCCATAATATTTTTAAGAAAAATTCACAATCACAAAATATCCTGTAACATCAAAACATTATATTATTAATATATATAATATATTTTATAAGTATATATAATATTATATAAATATATAATATATTATATAAATAAACTAAAATTATATAATACATTATAACAAGCATTTTATAATAAATCAATATTATCTCTATATAAATCACTTTAAAATAAAGTTTTATAATATTCCGATCATATTAAAAAACTCTCCGATCAACTGAGCGACTAGGCCTACTACCTAAGAAGACAAGTGTTAACACACTGTTCTAATGACTCACAGAAAGAAATTCCTTCACACCAAACCCTCCCCACAACCCTCCCCAAACCCTCCCCACAACATTCAGTGTAGTCTCAACATGACTCAGTTACTCTAAATTGTGTTAACTTCAGCTCTCTTGTGGCAGCTGAAGATATTAAGCATATGAAAAGATATTTTTACAAAACGAATTCCTCTCATTTAAGAATCTTAATCAAACTATTAGATAATTCTAAGATAAAATTTTATAATAGTTTGATAAACCTAAAATAGAAGCATTTTTTTCCTTTTTACACAAAATTGTGTTAACTTTAGCCCCCTGGTGGCAGCTGAAAATTTTAAACAAATGAACTCATATTTTGGCAGGCATATTTCGTCCACTAAATGCAACTTTTAATCACTATTAGAACGTCATACTAGAAAAAAAGTATTTTTCGCTCCACCCTAATATACACATTTATACTAATTTTACCATATGAGATCAGGTTTAATAATATACACTAGATATACTAAACTGTATATTAAATTTGATAATTAACAATTTTAATAATTCTATAAAAATAATATTCATTTTACCTATAATTCGAAAGACAAGGAAGGCATACGTTATATATGCGTTTAAAACTCAAAGTTAGCCCAAAAGGCGAGAATGGAATGTAGGTCAAACCACTTCTCGTCTCCAAAACTGGTTTTTGTCGCACTTCACTTCAAATATTGTTTCGATTATTATTATTATTATTATAATAAAGTTAAAAACTTACCTTAAATATATACATAAGCATCACGTGATTGTTTTCCAAATTATTTATAGGTTAAATTAGCCTTTAAGTAATGATTTTCCTTATCATATTTCCATATTTAACAACAATATATATATATAGGGTGGTGCAAATTACAGTAGTAATAATAATAGCTAACTTGGTTTTCCTTCTCACCCACCAAATTGTTCATTTTGACGAGGGTCAAGCTTTTCACTCCGCCTTAGACCTTCAGTTTAACGTGGAATCCGAACTATGCTCCAGCATTGGCGAGGTGAAATTACAATGTCATCGCCCGGACTCGATCTCTCAACCAGCACCCCAGCGTCTTAACCACTAGGATACCTAGGGCGCCCATTTATTTACCAACCTAAGCAGACATTCATTTTCATGAGCTAAACACAATTTAATCACACTCCTACGCGAGAATTGGCAGGTAAAAAGTCAAGCCGAATACATTAATCAAAGTTGAGGATCGAATAGTATGACCACAAACATATATTTTGCAAATATTTGAAACCATCGTGGTAGAGACTGTAAGTGGTAATTAACGCACACACACACACACACACACACCACACACACACACACACATATAAAACCAAATCCACAAGTCAGGAATCTTGGGAAAGCTGAGAATAGTATGACTGCAAAAAATAATAATGCACAAAAACATTCTGCTTGTAGAGATCTTCTACATTTCTTATTTTCTAATGATTTTGTGTCATCGGATGTTACTGTGCTGTCTCTGATAATGATCTATATCAGGATTATGAAGAGTAGCGGCGCTAATTCTGTTTCCTGTGGTACTGAGCTGAGCGGCTCTGATGAAGATATTCCTATAACGACTTGCCGCAGCTCAAGTTGTCCATCTCCCTATCCAAAATGGGAAAAATTGAGGATCAAATAGTATGACCGCAAATAATAATAATACTGTAAAATATTGTCGTGATAGAGATCTACGGAGAGAAGATAAGGACACCATTGGTCGACAAATCAGGACATCCAGAGCGTCGGCCCGTTATATCGGTGTTACGAATGACCAGAACTGCACAGCATACTTTAGGGAACTAGGGAATTGTACAGAGAGATTACAATCTCCTTGTTTTCGCCTCCTAATATAACCCGATCGCTTTCTCTCTTTGTGGTATTTATTTTACCTATAAACAACAGGCTACCTTCAGAAGAGGAGAACAGTTCCTCTGCGGTTCAGTTCATGAAAATGGATAGGCCGAACATTGCACACTATGTGCGGTGTAGGAACTTTTTTCCCTGGAACCGTAACCACTGATACATCCTCGGTATGGGAAGCATTACTTATTGAGGTACTTCTTTTCCTTGTAACTCCCTATCTTTCATGTACACTTTCCACATTGTGTCCGGCAACTAATACAGAAACTCTTTCCAAAATTGTTGTGAAAGAAAATTTATGCAAAAGTGTAATGAAAAAAGAACAGCTTCAGAGTTCATTCACACCATGCGTACACTTATCTCGTGTACACAGCTAGTGGAAAATAAAACGCACTAATGAAACTCTAGACTCATTTAAAATAACCTAAAGTAAGCATATATCATCCCTCAATTTCGTACAATTTTTTTCTACAACGCATTCTTTCATCTCTCTTTGGACTATCTCGTGATGGGAGGCTGTCCTCTGCGCTCAGATGATGTAGTGACCTGTGGTACGGGTGCTACGTAAAACTGTAGATCCCCTTCGTCAAATGACCTTAGATATTGCGAAAGGAGTTAAACACCCTACATCAATCAATCGACAGAACGCACTGACGACGCAACGTCGTATACATCCGGTTACAACCAAATATGAATTATATGACAACCAAACCTAATGGTTACTTTGATTACGACACAACTGGATTGAAGTTTGTAACCCAACCATGGTTAGTGAATTAACTTTTGGATTAACCTTTGGACTAGTTGTGCAAATTATTTTTTTATGTACGTACGTATGTATGTATGTATGTACGTATAATATATATATATATATATATGTGCAGCAGTTATAAGAGTACATTTTATGCATAAGAGATAGATTTGTGGCTGAAGATATGCTAATAATTTTCAACTAAACGTAACTGTCGTACGCAATACGATATTTCTGTGACCCTTCTAAACTATTTTCTGTTCTTATATATACATAAATGATTGTGTCAAATAAATTTATACAAATAAATTATATTAACATAGTGATGGTATGCATTGTACAAATTATACCATTGTTGCGAGTTATCATTTAAACTAAACATGCTTCTAAAATCGACATCGTTGAACCCGTGTAAGAACTTGAAAACCTCGATGAGTTGACCGCGCAGCGTCCGAGTTTCCAGCGAAATAAATAGGATGCTCGTTTATCTCCCAACCAACCAGACGTTTTCGTTCATTTTCACGAACTAAACACATTTTATTCACACTCCGGCACACTATTTGAGAGAAACATGTGCCCACATTTTTTCTTTTTGCCAGCAAACGATACTCGTCTCTAAATTCTATTAAATACTCACGCAGACCTTTAGCCACAATCTCACTACAAACCTCGTCATGATATATATTAATGTATTGGTAAAAATACTTAAGATTCTCCATGATGACAAGATTTACATTTTCAGTCGCAGGGTACGAGTACTCGGTATGATGCAACATGACATAATTTAGCTTGTCGCACCACTCATCAACAAGACTCATTAACCATATCCGTTGCTTCTCTTCTGCACGTGTTGTTTCTTGTACTTCACGGTATATGTAAGCTTTTATAAAGTTTAGTCCTACAACACAATTCAATACATCACTTGTACCACGAAATCCTGCAATGCTCTCGCCAGAATAGCCGTAGAGTATTTGTACCTCTTGTTCCTTCGCACGGTTCAATGTAGCCTTAAAAGCATCAAAGGATGGTAGAATAGGGGTCTTTCAGTGTTCACCACATCTTCACACTTTACCGAATATCACTTCTTAAAACTCGAGTACGCAATATTAAAGGTAGCCATCACTATTTTTCGTCTACGTGAGATTTCTTCAAATACACGTGTGAGATCCACGGCTTGCAGCGCTCAAATGAGCACGCAGGGGTAGAGATATGCCCAGGTAGTAGCAGGAGTCACGTGACCGATCATACAGGGGGCGGAGCTTAGGACAGATAATTCAAATGAATGAATTTATTAATATCTTACCACCTGTTAATTTCTAGGAGAAAGAATAAGCGCGAGATATCCCATTATAAAAGTTACGCTAGGAATTCCGGGAGTACTGGGGCACAATAGTACCCCGGGTAGAGTTTAAGGGTTAAACTTACAAAAAACTCGTAATAATTTTAATACAACGATTTCAAGGTTTTACGCACTTCTCTATTCATAGTTAAACATAGGCGTAAGTTTTCTTCAAAACTGATATTAAGTCAGTTTAAAACTTAAGCTTACATACTGTAATGTTTAGTTAACTTTAAACTTACTTTTTGTTATGTATTAAAACCAATTACTTATTTGAGGTTTGATAGTTCTTCCTCTTTCGAGCTCTGATATCTGAAAGCTCTTCACTCTGTGGTCCTTAAGGTTTTCAGTCCTATTTATTAATGTTGTCTTTAAAGGATAGGACGTAGAAATGAATTCTTACTGTGATAACTTTATTCTCAAATGAAAGGAGTTAAGTTTCTTTAGAGGAGTATTGAGCTGGTGAAGGAGAGAGTAGGTCTTCTCTTACAAATCCCACTTTTATAGTATTCAATTCGCCTGCAGGAAAAGATCCCCTGGAGGAAACCCCCCCCCTCCCCCCGAGGAAAAAATCCCCCTAGGAAAAAATCCCCCTGGAAAAATATCCCCCGAGGAATAAATCCCCCATTAGTCATGGGAAATAAGGATACAGATAATGCTAAATAAAATTTATTCTTTATTAAGAAACAATTAAAAACGAATAGATAATGTATGTGAAAAAATGCCGTGTTTAAAATTTTAGATCGAAGGCGATTCCTTTCAGATAATCTATAATGGATCGGTTATGAACATCATCTACGATACTTTTAATACGAGCTACTGCACTCTTGTATTTTTTTCTTTGCGTATGAGAAGGATGACCAGCCATAGCTTGAGTAGCATAAACTTGTTGTATAGCTTGCTCCTTTTGAATGCACCTCATAAAAGCCCAAACCTAACCTAACCTATGTCATTTCTAGATAATTTTTTATATGTTTCATGACTAATGGGGGATTTATTCCTCGGAGGGGGTATTTTCCTCCGGGAGATCTTTTCCTGCAACGATTCAATTCTTGAGTGAAATCCTATCACTGCTAAATTTTACATACAAGTTGTATGTCAGTTAGGCATTTGAACGAAACGTTTTTGTAACACTGAATTCGATGTGTAACACTAGCGTAATTTCTCTAGATTGATATATATATATATATATATATATATATATATATATATATATATATATAATGCTAATAGCCCTGGCTGATGAATTTATGTTAACACAAGAAATAACAGAAAACACAAGAAAACACAACTGCATAGATTTGGTGATCACAAACAACAGCAACCTAATAGATAATGTAGAGATATCCCCAACTATAATATCGGATCAAAACATTATTGAAATAACATCCAATATAAAAGCAAGAAGAAAGGAAAGAACACGAACAACAGAAAGAAGCAAATTCGAAATTTTTAATTTTCACACCAAAGGTATATACTGGGAAGTAATAGATTGGAATTCCATCTTCATGAGATCATTGTGGAAGGAACAAAGGTACAGGGATCGAATATCGTAGACATACCAATATTATCTTAAGGAAATGCCTAATTCTTACCGTAACTTAACTGTATCTACCCTAACTTACATTTCTTTAGGGTGAATTTCACACTTAAACACATGAAATGAATGAATGATGCAAACCACAAAGAAAAAGAAGAAATGTTTCCAAGTCCTTTCGTGTACTCAGCAGTACACCTCGTTGGGGAATGGAGAAGACGAGTGACGAAAATATATACATATGTACAACGGAACAGAGAAATAAAGAGATTAGCACATGGTTAACAAGCATTGATTAAAAGCGAAAGACATTTTAACAAGATATTGTTAATTTTATATATTCTATATTCTATTCCTACTACTACTAATGAGAAAAAAACCTTGGTTTAACTTTACTTGTTTTAATGCTAGCAGCAACAGAGATGAGTTTTTCAGAAATTGCCGACGCCATCCATCTCCTGGCTCATATTTGTGCCAGAAATCGTGCAAAATCTGTTCTTCGAGTCGCCAAAATTTCCTTCATCCAATAAAACTGTGAAAATCTATATAATTCTAAGTCTTCTCGCTCTTTCTGGCATCTAGTTAAGAACCTCTCCATCAACTTTACATGGTCTTCCTCTCCTTCCCTTTTCCAATCTGGCTCAGTTGCCATCTCTACTCTTCACAAAGCTGAACTATTCGCTCGAACTTTCGCTTCCAACTCAACCCTGAACGATTCCAGTGCTATTCCTCCGACATAATTATGTCTGAAACAACCACAATTGCCTCATTGTGCTTTACTGTGTTCAAGAACAAATTTATGCCTAAAGACACCTTAGCCGTGGCAAACTCTTTCGTCTTTGTCTTTCATCTGATACTATTCCTTCCTACTGGAAGTTCGCTCTCATTCAGCATGTCCCAAAGAAGGGTGATCACTCTCAATCCTCCAACTATCTTCCATTTACTTTGATTTCTTGCCTTTGCAATGTTTTTGATTCCATCCTTAATAGGAAAATTCTTAATCACCTCTCTTCTTACAGTCTTCTTTCAAATCGTCAGTATGGGTTCTACAAGGGAAACTTTACTGGCGATCTTTTTGCATATCTCTCTAAGTCTTGGTCATCCCCTTTTTGGGATTTCGGTGAAACCTTTGTTATTGCGATATACATATCAAAAGCTTTTGATAGAGTCTGGCACAAATCTTTAATTTCGAAACTGCTATTCTTTGAATTCAATCTTTCTATCTGTGCCTTCCTCTCTATTTTCCTTTCTGGACAATCTATAGATGCGGATGTACATGGCCACTGTTTTTCTCCTAAAGCTATTAACATTGATGTTCCTCAGATTTTGTAGTCACCCACTCTTTAACTTTTATTGATCAATGATCTATTAAGTCGCGCTCTCTGACCTATCCACTCCTATGACGATGATTCCACTCTTCACTTCTCCACCCGTTTCATAAAGCGTCCCCCCCCCGAACAGTCACTCCGTGCTTCGCGTACGATGGCAATGGTGCACCTGACCTCTGATCTTTCTGCTATCTCAGACTGGGGCAGAGAAAATCATATGACTTTCATTGCTTCAAAAACTCAGCTTCACCATTTCTAACATTCTTATTGTTTCCTTCTCTTCTGATCTTTCCTGGAAAGAACACATATATCCTCTTTCTAAAACAGTTTCTAAGAGGTTAGGTGTGTTGTATCGGTTCCGCAGTTTCTTCACCCCACTCAGTTGCTGTCTCTGTACAGGGGTTTTGTTCGCCCCTGAATGGGGTATGCTTTTCATGTGTGGGGTGTCTCAACCTACACAGCCGTACTTGACCGAGTGGAATCAAAGACTTTTCATCTCACAAATTCTGCGCCTCTTACTGATAGCCTTCAGACCCCCTCCCTTCACCACAGTGTTGCATCACTCTCTCTTTACTATCGCTACTATATCAGACAATGCTCTTCTCAACACTCCATCTGCATGTCTTCGCCTTTAAGGAGAGCACGCAGTACCAGACTTTCAAAACATTCTCATTCCTTTTCAGTCTAACTTTTTAAAGCAAGGATTAACCGGTATTTTCAATTTTTCATCTACTCAACCGGTCAACTCTGGAGTAATCTTCCTCAGTCCACCTTTCCCCCTGCCTGTGACCTCAACTCTTTCAAACGTAGAGTGTCCAGGCATCTCAAAAACCCTGGACCTTGATATGATAATAAAAACCCACTCTAATATACAGAGTTTATTTCCACAACAGTTTCGATGCCCACTGGCATCCTCCTCGTGTATCCTGTATCCACCCAAGGAGGATGCCAGTGGGCATCGAAACTGTTGTGGAAATAAACTCTGTCTATTAGAGTGGGTTTTTATTATCATATTTTGACCTTCACGTACGAAAAAGCGAAGTTTTTTGCATTTATCCTGGACCTTGATTTTGGGTATCTTCTTCCTCAATGGAAGGGGCTTTTTTGCGGACATTCGCCCATGGCCATTCATTCCTGTATAAAAAAAGTAGGATGGAATGGAGGACGTTTGTTAGAGGTAAGTAAGTTGAGGGCTATCTCCTTTATTTTTACAAAGCCTGGAAGCACCACCACGAATGGCTTACGAAGGAAATTTTGGCGACTCGAAGAACAGATTTTGCATGATTCCGGGTACAAATATGAGCCAGGAGATGGATGGCGACTGCAATTTCTGAAAAACTCATCTCTGTTGCTGCTAGCATTAGAACAAGTAAAGTTAAACCAAGGTTTTTTTCCCATTAGTAGTAGAAGGAATAGAATATAGAATGTATAAAATTAACAATATCTTGTTAAAATGTCTTTCGCTTTTAATCAGTGCTTGTTAACAATGTGCTAATCTCTTTATTTTTCTGTTCCGTTGTACATATGTATATATTTTCGTCAATCGCCTTCTCCATTCCCCAACGAGGTGTACTGCTGAGTACCCGAAAGGACTTGGAAACATTTCTTCTTTTTCCTTGTGGTTTGCATTATTCATTCATTCATTTCATGTGTTTAAGTGAAAGATAGTTGCTCAGCCACCTTTTGGTGTTATTGTGCATGTTTGTGTTGAGTATTTTGTTTATGAGAGAGAAACGTGGGATAACATCAAATGCTATACTAATGTCTGTTGTTGCTAATACTGTACGTTGAGCTGGTCGTCTGGAGTTGATGCCATCCATGATGTGCTGCGTAAGGTTAGTGAATAATGTCGTGGTTGAGTGGTGAGGTATGAATCCATGTTGAGTAGGCGATAGTGGTATGTGTGGGTTGGTGATTTGTAAGATTAATCTTTCTGTTACTTTGGAAGGTGTGCAAAGTAATGGGTCTACAGGAAGCTGGTTCTGTTGAATTTTTGTTTGGTTTGAGTAGTGTAATAATTTTACATTGTTTCCATATGTTAGGAATAATACAGTGTTGGTATGAATATGTGCTGATGTTTGTGAAAGCTAGTATTCCCTGTGGGCCCAAGTGTTTAAGGTGTATGTTAGATATGTTGTCTGGTCCAGTAGCCTTCGAATTTTTAACGTTTTTGATGATCTTGGAGGTCTGGTCTGTATTGAAGGGTGTAATGGTCGTGTCGAGTCTGTAGGTTTTCTTGTGTCTGGCTGTTTGTCTATCTGCATGTTTCTGGTTGTTTTCTCTGTTTAAGTGACTTATCTTTGCGTTGTGATTAACTAGAATGTTAGCTTGTTGTGTATATGTTGGGATATTATTTTGGCTGCGACAGATAGCCGCGTGTGAGGTGTGAATGCCGCTGTTAGAGTGGGTAATGCTGTTTATAGTCTTGTATAGCCTGGATGTATCTGTGGAGTGGTTTAGTGTTGTTGTTATGAATTCCATAAATGTTTCTGTTTGTTTTTCTTTAAGTTTGTTGTTTGTTTCTGTGTTAAGCTGTTGTATCTGTTGCTTTATGGCTTCTGTGTGTAGTGTTTGTGTGTTACGTTTGAGGTTGTTACGTTGCCTTATGAGGCGGGCTATTTCTTTAGTGTAATTTGGGTTGTATTTCCTAATGTTGCCCTTGGGTATGTATTTGTTTGCATTATTGATGATCTGATTGAATGTCTTGAGTGTTGTATTGATGTCTATGATGGGTGGTGTGCTGTTTAATATGGTGAATTGTTCTTCAGTCTGTATTTTGAACTGTTCCCAATCAGCTTTCTTGTAATATCTGTAAGTGTGCCTAAGGCTGTTGGAACAGAGTGTAGAACGTGTTGTAATAATGATGGGCAGGGGGTCTGATGGCGGTTGTTTTTCTGTTCTCCAGTGTATGTGTTGCTAGTGAGGGGGAACAGAATGTTATGTCTGGGGAAGAGTTTGAGTATCCTGCTTGATGTGGTGTGTGTGTGTGTATGTTCTTCTGTGTTGTTAAGATTGAAGAGGCTGTTTAGTTGTGTGGCTATGTTGGCGCCTCTGGTGTTGTTTTGGTTGTGCAGGTACCAACTAATGTTTTTAGCGTTGAAGTCTCCTCCTAAGATGACATTAGTGAGAGAGGCCAGATTATGTAACTGTGAATTGTAATTGGCTGGCACTTGAGGTGAACTATCTAGTGGGATGTAAATGTTGATGAGTGTGGTTTTGTGTTTTGCGCGTGTTTTAATGTTAACTGCTTGTATTTCTATCGTGTTATCTGCTCAGATTGTGTTTGTAATGTTTTGGGGTGGCATCAATGTAGCTAATGCTTTTACGTATGTAAGTGATGTGTCCAACCCCGTGACCCCCATTACGATCTTGACGGATCGCCGTGAAGTCAGGGATAGTGGGAGTTTTGTGTGTGCGTTTCAGTTTTGTTTCTTGTATAAGAGCTATGTGAATGTTTTGTTTGTGTACGAATTCCCTAAGTGCATGATTTTGTTTGTGAGGCCATCTACGTTGTACTGTAATATGTTAATATTATGCTTCTGTATGTGTCTCATGGTCATATTGTGTCTATGTCTTTGTGTATGGTGAAATCTGTAAGTTGTAGTGGGGCCTGGATTAGTCTTAATGTCGCCGGAGAATAAGAATAGTCCGGAGAGCACGTCCGGCACGCAATTGCTCCTCGTAAATGAAAAATAGCACACTGGTATAGGTCCGGCCCTGGGAGCCGATTGGCATTCTGACCGTGCCACGCAACAGGCAGTCGACTGGCAGTCTGGCCAAACGTAGACTGGCCGCTGCATGGTGATTTGAGGAGGTTTGGCCACCAGCGCGTAGATGTCTTCGGTTTGACGTCGCCTCTTCTTCCCGTTGACGTTCCACGTTTTTTCGTTGACGTTGACGTGCTGACGTGTCCCGCGCTGGAGGATACAGCCACTGCTAGGAGCTTCCTCGTCAGCTGCTAACTTTTGGTTTTAATACTGTGTACAAATTCAGTTATTGCTGTGAATCTCTAAAAAGAACATTCTCTGTTATTTTGTGCTTATCCTTCGCCTGCAATTTTGTGTTGCTCTCTTTGTTGGAGTTCTGAAAATGTACAGTTTAAAAACTGTAACGCTTATGAATTTTAAAAATATTGTGCTATTTATGGAATTATTTCAAGCCAATAAACTTATCAACATCAAAATACCGTTAACAATATTATATATATATATATTATATATATATATATATATATATATATATATTAATATATATATATTATATGAATCAAACCACGAAGGAAAGGAAACACAAAAAGGTGCTCAAGCGCTTTCGTCTAATGACATCCTCAGGAACACTGAAGTACATAAAAGGTTACGGCCTATATATAGGTTACAGAAAGAAAATAAATAAATAAATAAATAACATACATACACACAAACACATATATATATATATATATATATATATATATATATATATACATACATATCTACACACATACATATATACATATACAGTATATATGCAATAAACGGAGAAGTAAAAATTAAAATTAAAAATTAAAGATTAGAGGATTAACAAAGAGGCATACAGATTTGTAAGGAAAAATATCGATTTTTAGCACAAGATCAAATGAATTAAAATACAAATTTATACTGGAAATCTACCCGGGTTTTAACACTTTGCCTTTTAGAGTCAAGTTTCGATATATATAAAAATAAAATGAAGATTAAAAGTTAATAAAGTAGCGTACAAGTTTACCAAAGATTTAGCGTCCTACCCTTTTTATCTTAATTTGTTTTGAAGGAATTCAAAACAACAGGATCGAGTTGAAAAAGACCTTTGCTTATGTTGAAGTTATTTGAAAGTTGGATAATGGCAGACTCAAGAATATTTCTATTGACAATGTTGCTAGAATGAAATAAAACTGAAGCATTATTCCAATCAATACAGTGGGATAACTCTGACAAATGGACAAAAAGAGCACTGGACAACTGTCCTGTTCTAACGGAATATTGATGCTGTTTTATACGTGTGTGCAAATCCTTTCCCGTCTGACCTATGTAAAAGGAATCACATTGTTTACAACCAATTTTATAGATAATGCCTGAATTATTGGTAGGGCTATTTTTTACTATGATATTTTTCACAATATTGTTAAATGAAAATACTACATTAATATCCAAAAGTTTAAGTACATTAGCAATGCCTAAAAAGCCCGGGAAAAATGGAAGTACTAAAATATTTTTTGACAAAGTACGAGTGTTATTATTGACACGATAGAAAGTTCGTTTTGCCTTGTTGAGACAAGATTCCATAAACGCAGATGGGTAACACAGATCACTTCCAATACCGTTGATTTTTTCCAATTCGGCATCGATGTATTCCGGACTGGCGATCCTAAGGGCGCGGAGAAACATTGATGAAAAAATGGCCTTCTTAGGGGGGGGGCATGTCCCGAGTAAAAGTGTACGTAGGACAAATTGTTTGTTGTTTTCCGATAGATACTAAACTTAAAACCTGGGCTTTCCCTATGTACCCGCACATCCAAAAATGGGATTGAATTGTCTTGTTCCACTTCTAAAGTAAACATAATGGAGGAGACTTGATCATTTAACTGAAGGAGGAAGTTATCCAGGTCACGATTCATGGGCCAGATACACAAAATATCGTCGACGTACCGCAAAGCTTAATAAGTTCCAAAACAATGTGTGAAGGTAGTGGCAGGTCATACTTATGTAATTCTTGGGAGAGAAAGTCAAGCATATCATCAATCGGCACTTTTGTAAACAATGAACAAACGTCAAAACTGATCAATCTATCGTTAGTTTCAGTACGTGCATTATTCAATTTTTAAGTAAGATCCATGGAATTTTTTACATGTGAATCAGAGATAGTTCCGAGAATGGGGGACGAGACTTTGACAAGCCATTTGGAGAGTTTATAAGTAATAGAGCCCACCGAGCTAATAATAGGGCGCATAGGGTTGCCAGGTTTGTGGGTTTTAATAAGACCGTAAAGGTAGGGCAGAGAAGGTGAAGTGGACATGAAAAGCGGAATTAAGTCCTTATGATCTTTGAGAATGCGTTTCAAGCCACTATTAAATGATTTGATGACGTCATCCTGCGGGTTCTTCCTAAGTTTGCTGTATGTGGCGGGGTCCTGGAGAAGCTCGTTCATCTTTCCGATGTAGTCCACTTTGTCCATAATAACTATGGTGTTAGCCTTGTCTGCTTTAGTAATATGGAGCTCCCCATCTTTTTTTAATTGTGAGAGGCCATCGCGAAAACTTTTAGGAAAGTTATCTTCGTAATTACCATTCGCCGCACTATAAACGAGGCCTTTAACTATGTTAAACAAATACTGAGGGAGATTACACTGTTTTTCAAAACACGCGAGACTGTAACAAATTTGTAAAGCCGAAGGTTTTCTAACAATAAAAAAGGACATACCATATCCAAGGGCACTTTTTGCATCGTCACTAATGTTTTTCGAAGAAAGGTTCAAAACACACTTTGAGCTTGCTTTTTTACTCCACTGACTATTTCGAATGAGACTTTTAATTTTCCGATCCAAAATGTTACGAAGTGAAGTAGTTCTCCGACGCAACTCGTTGTAAATTTCATCAAACAAAGGTTGGATCCACGGTTGGGGAATAACGGTTACAAAATTGTTTGGCGATGTTTAAATTTTTGAAGGCGGACCACTCAAGTCCCCTCCATTATGTTTACTTTAGAAGTGGAACAAGACAATTCAATCCCATTTTTGGATGTGCGGGTCCTACGTACACTTTTACTCGGGACATGACACCCCCACTAAGGCCATTTTTTCATCAATGTTTCTCCGCGCCCTTAGGATCGCCAGTCCGGAATACATCGATGCCGAATTGGAAAAAATCAACAGTATTGAAAGTGATCTGTGTTACCCATCTGCGTTTATGGAATCTTGTCTCAACAAGGCAAAACGAACTTTCTATCGTGTCAATAATAACACTCGTACTTTCTCAAAAAATATTTTAGTACTTCCATTTTTCCCGGGCTTTTTAAGCATTGCTAATGTACTTAAACTTTTGGATATTAATGTAGTATTTTCATATAACAATATTGTGAAAAATATCATAGTAAAAAATAGCCCTACCAATAATTCAGGCATTATCTATAAAATTGGGTGTAAACAATGTGATTCCTTTTACATAGGTCAGACGGGAAAGGATTTGCACACACGTATAAAACAGCATCAATATTCCGTTAGAACAGGACAGTTGTCCAGTGCTCTTTTTGTCCATTTGTCAGAGTTATCCCACTGTATTGATTGGAATAATGCTTCAGTTTTATTTCATTCTAGCAACATTGTCAATAGAAATATTCTTGAGTCTGCCATTATCCAACTTTCAAATAACTTCAACATAAGCAAAGGTCTTTTTCAACTCGATCCTGTTGTTTTGAATTCCTTCAAAACAAATTAAGATAAAAAGGGTAGGACGCTAAATCTTTGGTAAACTTGTACGCTACTTTATTAACTTTTAATCTTCATTTTATTTTTATATATATCGAAACTTGACTCTAAAAGGCAAAGTGTTAAAACCCGGGTAGATTTCCAGTATAAATTTGTATTTTTAATTCATTTGATCTTGTGCTAAAAATCGATATTTTTCCTTACAAATCTGTATGCCTCTTTGTTAATCCTCTAATCTTTAATTTTTAATTTTTATTTTTACTTCTCCGTTTATTGCATATATATATGTATGTGTGTAGATATGTATGTATATATATATATGTATATATATATATGTGTTTGTGTGTATGTATGTTATTTATTTATTTTTTTTCTTTCTGTAACCTATATATAGGCGGGTAACCTTTTATGTACTTCAGTGTTCCTGAGGATGTCATTAGACGAAAGCGCTTGAGCACCTTTTTGTGTTTCCTTTCCTTCGTGGTTTTATTCATCATAAATATTTTTCACGTGTTACTTTCGTGAAATAATTTTCATATATATATATATATATATATGAAAATAAAAAATATTTTAGTTCGTGCTAAAAAAACCATTCTTAATATACACAATTAAAGAAAACTGGATGTCGATTTTGCAGGAAAATAACATTTTTATTTTCAGATTCAGCAGGAATAGGGAATAAAAAGTTGAGAGATTTTTATCAAGAAACTTACCAGTTCCAGTCAGAGTTAGCCCCTATTCACATTACTTTAAATTAACAATTCGCTAATTTGTTGACTGTTCATAATTCCTTATAATTCTTGGAATAAAAGTTTCTGTTCCTTTCATTTTTCTTTCATTTTTCTTTCGCACGGCTCAATCACAGGATTTGCATCAGTCATACAGAATGCACATGTTCATTGTTTTTGTCACAAACTGTACCGAACCATAAACTTTGCAAACTCCAGCGTATCGTTATACAATTTTGCATGTTTAAATCGTTATAACTTTAATACTTTATGATAACAGATCTCATATAAAGCACATCAGTTTTTATACAAACGGCAATAAAGAGACATTTTCAATCTCAATATATGTATAGAATGCACCATACGCTTTCCACTCTTGTATTTGAAATGTAAAACTCTAAGTTGTGTCATCATGCGATCTTAGATTGTACAGTAATGAGTGCGTATTATTAACCCCGGAAGGATCGAGGCATTGTGATTAACAAACATTTGCGAGGTTGAACATCTCGATCTAACTTATGTACGACTAAAAGACCTGTTGTAAAACAAATTTGGGGATTCTGCAGGAACATTTTTAATATTTCACTCAGAGCAGCAGGCCATAAATATTAGTGCAAAAGATGTGAAAGAGAGTATCTTTAGTTGTACTTATATAAAACGAGTAATGCTTCATAGACGTATTTGCTCTAACACAGAAGTTTCGACGCTGTCTTTTTATATATCCCACATAAACATATCCCACATAAGGGAGTTTGAGACATTCTCCCCCGATTTTATTATAATTATTATCATTATTATTATTAATAATTATAATAATGAGGCTGTGAGACCGTGAGATTGACTTAAAATCCGTGAGAGTTGGCATGTCTGATATTGAGTTAACGTTCATCTAAATGTTCATGTTAAACGATGTCTTTTAGTAAGTTTTGCTGGACTGTACTTGTACTTCTGAATAAAGCT
Source organism: Bathynomus jamesi (assembly GCA_023014485.1). Lineage (NCBI taxonomy): Eukaryota > Metazoa > Arthropoda > Malacostraca > Isopoda > Cirolanidae > Bathynomus > Bathynomus jamesi. Next base: position 78,551 of record JAJOZX010000950.1, read on the forward strand.
CTTCATTTCTCTACTACTCTAAGGTGTACATTTACAAATCACTACCTCATTCAGTAAATTAATTCATTAGTAAGGGTGGCAAGTCAAATGTTAATAAATAACTGAAGAAAAAATGAAATGTTATGAATTTCAGTGAGGCTAGCATAATTTAAATCCATAAAAAACACCTTTAGATGCTAAAACATAGTTTTTCTCACTTTCCACTGATGGAAAGAGCGTTGAAGTTCAGTTTCACTCAAAGAAAAAATTATTTTTTTATTTATATCAAAGGGAGGTCCCCCCCCAAAAAAAAAAATTTCTAACTTTTTATTCATTGACTCTTACGCGTCCTTATGCTCTTCAATTTATATATTATCTTGTAATCAATGTTGATGTGGATCGTTTTCGTAGAATTGGTGTAGCCTGGATTGAAGGCGAAAGTATGAGCGGTGCTACTGTAGTATGCGGTCTACCTACGATTCGGCGGTCTACCTTTGAAGTATAGCTTCTTATCTTGTTTGCTAATTGCTTGTTTACATCCCAATGTTAATCGCCCTTGACGATTGGTTAGGTTTAGTCATGATATTTTCGTTAGTTTTAACGAAAATATCATGATTAAACCTAACCAATCGTAGGTAGACCGCATACTACAGTAGCACCGTATGAGCGAAGAGTGCAGACTTATCGGGAGTAGAGAGGGCAACTGAGCCAGAGGAATGGAAAAGAGGATGGAAAGAAGAAGTAAAGTTGCTAGAGAGTTTCTTGACTGAATGCCAGAAAGTGCAAGAAGAATTGAATTAGAAATTAATAGGTTTTCACATTTAAAAGAAATAAACTAGTTCAACGCCCAAGTTTTGCCTCTTAACAATATTTAGTACTTTATTTGAGTTATATCTTAGCTCTAAACACTGTTTAGAAAATTTTAGATCATTTCTAAATCTAAATACAAGACCTTTTTCCAAACTGAGATCCTCATAACTAAAGTTTTTAGCTGTTTCTACCAAAATGGTGAACTCTGGCTTTTTTTTTAACACTTAGTTCCATCTGCCGTTTACTAGTCGTGGAAACTAGGCTAATCTACCATCTTTTTCTAAGTTATAAGAAGCTTCTATATTTGTGACTAGGTTCATTAAATCCTACTTTTTGCATCATCACCAAATTTAGGTATTTTACAACCTACTCCTTGCCCGAAACCATTTAGCTATAAAATAAAAAGTACTAAAACTAAACGAAGTCCTGTGACACCCAACTTTTCACATTTTGCCATCCAGACCTGTGGCGGATCCACTCTAAACCAGAAAGCCCCGCTCCCAAAGCTAACTGACTGAACATACAAGTTATTTTACAAACAACACTAAAAGCATGTAATATACCCTTTTGTTTCCTTTGTTTCAGATCGTTAGTCGACTCTGTGTCTTACTTTAATACTCAAAAGTCTAAAAAGCAATATTCATTCAAAGTATTTATTCAATAGAATTTTCGGTTTACAATGTCAAGAAGAGTCAAACAGCAACCAAGAATTGACCGATTTTTTTGGTTCATCAAGTTTGGTCCATCCCACGTCAGTGGCAAGGTTAGTAACTGTATTGTTAACTAAAACAAAGACTTTAAAAACTACTTACATTTATTGATCGATTGCTCATATTAAATTCATTGTCTCTCGTTTTGACAGTGATGAAGGACAATCTACCCAGACTGCAAAGAGGATTCGCAATAGCGCCAGTGATACCGGTAGGAACACGTGTTGTACGACAAGCTGACTCACAGAAAACCATTTTTCTTGTTTTGATATATTTTACGATTAAGACTAAAAACTAAAGTAAGCTAAATCTTATTTAATTTTCTTAATATAATTATAATAGCTCCATATTTTGTTTTTATTGCAGGTAACCCTGCTTCCCATGCATCGGTACATGATATTGACGTTGGTGCCCGTGTTGCGTCAGAAAATTCCTGTTAGATCTCTGCAACAGGCTGGAAAGTTTAATGTCATAACTAACCATTTTCAACCAGGAAAGGATTATTATTTCCCCAAAGTGTCTATGAATGGTTGTAATCGGTCTTTTCAAAGCTTCTGGCAGCAACGCTATCGTTGGCTGGTGTACAGCAAGGAATGCGATGGTGGTTTCTGTCTCCCATGCATTCTATTTGCTACACGAGAAAACCTTGGTGCTCTCTTGAACAGTCCATTTACATGGTGGACAAAAGTAGGTACGGTGTGCGGTCAACATAAGAACGCCCTTTATCACGCAGATGCTATGGTCGCTTATGACAATTTCCTCGCCACTGGTCGAAATCCTGAAAAAAGTATCCAGGTGTAAATTGAAAGTCAACGTAGCTACACAATGCACAAAAACAGAGAAGTTATCAAAAGTGTGACAAAAATTGTCCATCTTTGCGCCAAACAGTGCACTGTGCATTGCCTTAAGAAGTCACAGAGATGACAGCACAGCCGCCCAAGACGCAAACAGGGGCAATTTTCTTGCCTTGCTGGAATTTCGTGTCGATGAAATCTTAAAAAAACATTTAGCACTAATGCAAGATATTCCAGTAAATCAATTCAAAACCAAATTATTGGTCTAATTGGGGATCAAATTAGGGATTCGATCATCAAGGAGATAAAAGAATCAAAGTTTTTTCAGTTCTTTGCGATGAAATGACATCGCTTGTTTTGAGGTTTGTTGACAAGAATTGTATTATTCGCGAAGAATTTCTACATTTTATAACCATCGAACGCATAACAGGGCAAGTCATCTCTCAAATGATCCTAGGAAAACTGGAACAGTGGGGTCTAGCCATAGCAGACTGCCGTGGACAAGGGTATGATGGCGTTTCAAACATGTCCGGCTAGGCCTGAGGGGTGCAACGCATAATAGTTCAGCAAAACCCCAAGGGAATGTATGTGCATTGCAATTCTCATGTCCTCAATCTCATCATCGTAAAAGCTTGTAGCCTACCATTTGTACGCAATATGGCAGGAGCCATAACTGAGATTTCTAACTTTTTTCAATTATTCTCCAAAGCGACAGAGGTGTCTCGAGAAAGTAATTAGCTTGGATCAGCCAGAATCTCAAAAATAAAAACCGAGACCTTTGCCACACTCTTTGGGTAGAACGCCATGAAGCATATGAAACATTTGTGCTCTTACTGCTAACAATTATTAAAACATTAGAAGTTACTACAAATGAACCACAGTACCAGCAGTATAGTTCTGAAACACATTGGACACTCCAAAAAGCATACAATTTCTATCACACGTGTTGTTTCCTTTCAATTTCTTATTTCCTTGACTGTTGCCATGAAAACTTTGGCAATCATCAAGCCATTAAGTATGAAGCTTCAGAAGAAATCGAACGATATCGTGAAGACTTACAACAATACAACATGATCTCAGACACACAGAAATCGCTGAAGGAAGTGAGAAATAAAGCTGACGATGTGTTCAGGGGATGGTATTCGCAAGCTGCGCAGATCAGTTCTGATGTGGGTACTGAACCAGTGTACCAAGGACAACTGTCGGACAACAGCACAGACCAAATACTCCTCATGACACACCTGAGGAATATTATCGGCGTACTCTATTCCTTCCTTTTCTGGACCATATTATGCAGGAGATGACTACAAGGTACGTTTATAGAACACGAACTTCTAAATTCTAAAAATCTGACAGTTTTCCGCAACACGGTGGCAACGCCAACCGGTCTGGATCCGCTCCCTGCAGTCTCCACCTAATTAATGAACTTTTTTGGTTATAGATTCGGTCCCACTCAGAAGATGGCTGTTGAATTACTTGGTCTTGTTCCCAAAGTCACCGTTGAGACAGCAACAGACATTACTGAGATTTCTGTGATGTACGAGTGAGACCTTCCCAGCCCTGGGACTCTTGACATTGAATATATGCGATCGAGGAGAAAGTGGCAGTCAGAGAACGCCAAACCAGATTCGCTTCAACCTGCATTCTTCGTATGCCCATCTTGGGGTGACAATTATTCGTATGCGCCGATTATTTAATAATTAATATTCAGTGCAAAATTTTCTAGTTTAATTGTAACTTTATCACTTTTTCTTTCCAGGCTTGCGATGCCGATATATTCCCAAACATCAACTGCTTGCACCATACCCGTCACTTCTGCTGACAATGAACGTGCCAACAGTACCTTGAAACTTGTGAAGGGGCACCTTAGGACTACTACGTCCACAGAGAGATTGTCGGGCTTGGCGTTGATGAGAGCAGTATGCCCACAAAATGTTCGTTCAATGCAATTGCAAATGTTGCAAGAGTGCCAACCCCACCCCCTTTGTTGCAAGGCACCCCAAAATGGGGGAGGGGTTGCAAGAGCAACAAGGGGTTATGCAACTTGGAGGCGGAGTTATCCCCCAAGCTGCAATGAACCCGCTGGGGGGTATGCAACTTGGAGGCGAAGTTATCCCCCAAGCTGCAATGAACCCCCCAAAGGGTTATACCTAACCTGAGAGGTGTTCGCCTGGCAGTAGCCAAGCGCATATTAAGACTTCAGCCGAGCTGCCGTTGTCTTATAGGACCCCTAATCAGCCAGTTGGCTTAATCAGCCAGTGCCTCCAGGCATCATCAGTCAGTTGGTTTAATCAGACAGTGCCCCAGGCAACACCAGCCAGTTGGCTTAATCAGCCAGTGCCTCCTGGCATCATCAGCCAGTTGGCTTAATCAGTCAGTGGCCCCCCAGACATCATCAGCAAAAAAAAATTGAACTTTTTTCATATACTGTGTGTATATATACAGTCGAACCTCGTTTAACGTCACGCTCGGTTTACGTCTTTTCGTTTAGCGTCAAAGCCTCCATTGGCGTACATGCATTCGTTCTACGTCACTTACCCCGTTTACCGGCTGTTAGAATTGTTGTAAAGGCATGGAAAGAGGTAACCACAACCACTATGAACTCTGCATGGAAAAAACTGTGGCCCTCTGTGATCTATCATTTTGTGGGCTTTGAGGAACAAAGCAATCCTGAAGCTGAAATTCTCCACCTTAGGCAGGCAATGGGACTGGAAGTTGATGCTGATGATGTGCGGGAACTTCTTCAAGAGCATGAGACGGAGTTAAATGCAACAGACCTCCAAGAGATGGCAAAGGAATCTGAATCTGAATCTCTGGAGCGGATTACCTAAAACCCCATTGAACATGTACTTCGTTTAACGTCACTTTGGGTTAACGTCACTTTTCCCAGAACGAATCAATGACGTTAAACGAGGGTCGACTGTATATATATATGTACATTTTAACTGCAAACAACACATAGTATAATTAATGTAAAGAACGACGCTTGTGTAGAAGAACGTTCTGCACAAGATGAGGAGGGAGAACAAACAAATGAAAAATGAGGTAACCATCCGGGAATCGAACCCGGGATCTTCTGATTGCCGGTCAGATATGCTATCCACTAAACCATGGGCCTCGATTAATCAGAAGTCGTAATTCTCCTACATACGAGCAGAAACCAATGCCCTGAGGGGGCACCTTCGCATGCCGTACATATACAGGGCGTCCCAAAAAAATGTATACACACTTTAAATACTTATAAAGGCAGTGTTTATTAAAATACATTTCATTTTCAAAATGTAATAGAATCTACAGACATTATTTAATTGTTTTGTCAACGCCTGTTTTCAAACTGACGTCCGTTCTGGTCCAGGCACTGCTGATAACGCGAAGCAATGGAATCGCAAACATCACGAAACATTTCGTTTGGTATTTGTGTGCATTCTCGTTCAATGGCTGCTCTCAATTCAGCGACTGTTGCAGTTTTTAGCGTAGACTTTGTCTTTTAAGTATCCCCATAAAAAGTCTAGTGGTGTGAGGTCTGGTGAACGCGGAGGGTATTCTACGAAACCCCTTCGTCCAATCCACATCCACATCGTGCCAAGTACCACTCGCAATACTCCACTCTTCGGTCCGGATCATCTTCATGGACTAATCTTGGAATGTAACTTTTCCATTGACAGCGCTTCAAAATGCGTTGGACAGACGATTCTGAAATTCCTACCTCACGACTCGCTTGCCGCACAGATTTTCTTGGACTTTGGTGATACGTTTCCAATACTCTTTCTTGCTTTGTGGGGCTTGTCGATGTCCGTGGTCTTCCGGAACGCTTCTTGTGGACATTCTGAACAGTTCCATCGGCTTCAAACTTATCTCTAATTCGAGTGATGGTAAGTCGCGTTGGTGGATCTGTTTGAAACTCCCTCCTAAACTGTCTTTGCACTTCAACTGCGTTTTCACACTTCCAGTAGCATTTTAGAATGAATTTCCTTTGTTCAAAGCTTAGTCTGACTGCCATTATTAATTCTAATGGGTTTAACTTGGAAAGAAAGAAACATCAATTGAGCTATCAGCTGTTAAAGTGTGTATACATTTTTTTGGGACGCCCTGTATATACATTTTAACTGCAAACAACACAGTTTAATTAATGTAAAGAACGACGCTTGTGTAAAAGAACGTTCCGCACAAGATGAGGAGGGAGAACGAACAAATCTTGTGCGGAACGTTCTTCTACACAAGCGTCGTTCTTTACATTAATTATACTGTGTTGTTTGCAGTTAAAATGTATATATATGTACGGCATGCGAAGGTGCCCCCTCAGGGCATTGGTTTCTGCTCGTATGTAGGAGAATTACGACTTCTGATTAATCGAGGCCCATGGTGTAGTGGATAGCATATCTGACCGGCAATCGGAAGATCCCGGGTTCGATTCCCGGGTGGTTACGTTATTTTTCATTTGTTCGTTCTCCCTCCTCATCTTGTGCGGAACGTTCTTCTACACAAGCGTCGTTCTTTACATTAATTATACTGTGTTGTTTGCAGTTAAAATGTATATATATGTACGGCATGCGAAGGTGCCCCCTCAGGGCATTGGTTTCTGCTCGTATGTAGGAGAATTACGACTTCTGATTAATCGAGGCCCATGGTATAGTGGATAGCATATCTGACCGGCAATCGGAAGATCCCGGGTTCGATTCCCGGGTGGTTACCTTATTTTTCATTTGTTCGTTCTCCCTCCTCATCTTGTGCGGAACGTTCTTCTACACAAGCGTCGTTCTTTACATTAAATATATATATGTATATATATATATATATATATACTTAGATTTATCTTCGGAGCGTCCCTCCGCGGTTGATAGCCAGGGTGACCTAATGATCAGCGTTAAACTCTAAGGTGGAGGAGGGCTTGAGACCCGGCGCGTTCTTCCGCGGTTGATAGCCAGGGTGACCTAATGATCCGTGTTAAACTGTAGGTCTAAGGTGGAGTGTAAAGCTTCGCCAGAATGAACAATTCATACGGGAAGCAAAGGCGATCCTATATATGTAAATTTCCGGAAAAAAGTTCATCTAAAAATTAGTGTAAACGTCAAATTACATTAATTATCTCACTCTCCGCCAGACTTAAGTCCAATATTACGGTCTTTTTCATATGTAATTTACTGATATATATATATATATATATATATATATATACACACACACACATTTTTTATTACCTAAAATGCGTTACCATACACTCATTCCTTTGCGGCTACCCGCGTCCGCTCTTACCTCAGATTCGAAAAGGTACCGTTTAAATTAAACCTTAAACTTAGGGTTCTCACAACTTGGACGCTATTAATATTTAATTATATTCACTTACAATTAAATAACTCTTAAGGCAAGCTTAAACTCTTTATTCGATAGATGTAAATTAATTAGTTAGAGGTAGTAAAAACAAACCACGCGTTAAATAACTAAGTAAATAATTAGAAATTAATTTGTTTAATTTAGATTGAAGTTCGGTAGATTTATATTTAGAATTAATAAATAAGTTAATTTTCTTTAATACTTTAAAATATAAAAAGCGCAAAGAAAATGGTAAATAAGGAATGATTGTTATGCTGTGATGGGTCAGGCAAAATGAAGGGACCCACCTTTCTTAACAGATTTTAAAGTTTTGGATAATAAGCTTGGATTGTACTTATAGAAATTTTTATAAATTTTGTTCGGAGATAAATCTTGGTTGTATTAGCAAATCTCTGATTTCCAAGATTCGAGATAAGATACGCATTTTAAATTATACCTCACATTCCAACCTCAACTCTCTCTCTCTCTCTCTCTCTCTCTCTCGAATACAAGACCAAAATCACAAAACGTTTGACGCCTCACACCGAATGTTGACATCTGGTACATGCCATAAATCTTTACAACACTTTAGGTTCGTCGGTCAATTCATGCGCAATTAGGTTAAATTATGTTCCAAATTCCTGCGAAATATTTTTGAGAATGATGTAAACATCCTGTAAAAATAACATTTATCATTACTACAGAGCTTACCAAATAGTACAAACACACACACACACACACACACACACACACACACATATATATATATATATATTCACTCGCGGAGTTTGCATGAAACTGTCGCCCCACCAGGATTCGAACCCCAGACCTCCTGAGTAGAAGTCGCGGGCGTTCCATCACACTATGACACACACACACATATATATATATATATTCACTCGCGGAGTTTGCATGAAACTGTCGCCCCACCAGGATTCGAACCCCAGACCTCCTGAGTAGAAGTCGCGGGCGTTCCATCACACTATGACGAGATGAAAGTTTACGCAAAAAGTTGTGTATTTAAATGGACTAGGAAGAGCTTAGTACTTTCGTGTCCAGACATGTTTTACGATGCTAACCCTCTCGCACTCGAGGTAATGGCAGCATTTATTTCAACTCTCTCTGGCACCAAACTTTCTTTCCCATAGATTATTATTATTATTATTATTAAAAAAAGAAAAAATGCTCTTTTCTAAATAGCGCATCCGTTGTTTTATGCAATACAATTAAGCCATTTGCCGTAAGAGTTTTATAAAAAATTCTAACAATTACACTTCGTTGTAATGGACATCCACTCTCTGTTCCTGGAGGTTTGGTTAAATTTTATATAAATAGCAGAAGCCCTAGCTACGATTTAATTAACATCACACATTCATATTATATATATGATGAATAAAACCACGAAGGAAAGGAAACACAAAATGGTGCTCAAGCGCTTTCGTCTAATGACATCCTCAGGGACACTGAAGTACATAAAATGGTTACAGCCTATATATAGGTTACAGAAAGAAAAAAAGAAAAAGAAATAATATATATATATATATATATATATATATAATATATATATATATATATATATATATATATGCAATAAACGGAGAAGTAAAAATTAAAAATTAAAGGATTATCAGAGAGGCATACAGATTTGTAAGGAAAAAATATCGATTTTTAGCACAAGATCAAATGAATTATAAAAATACAAATTTATACCGGAAATCTGCCCGGGTTTTAACACTCTGCCTTTTATGGTTAAGTTTCGATGTATGTAAAAATAAAATGAAAATTAAAAGTTAATAAAGTAGCATACAAGTTTACCAAAGATTTAGCGTTCTACCCTTCTTATCTAAATCTGTTTTGAAGGAATTCAAAACAACAAGATCGAGTTGAAAAAGACCTTTGCTTATGTTGAAGTTATTTGAAAGTTGGATAATGGCAGACTCAAGAATATTTCTATTAACAATGTTGCTAGAGCGGAATAAAACTGAAGCATTATTCCAATCAATACAGTGGGATAACTCTGACAAATGGACAAAAAGGGCACTGGACAACTGTCCTGTTCTAACGGAATATTGATGCTGTTTTATACGTGTGTGCAAATCCTTTCCCGTCTGACCTATGTAAAAGGAATCACATTGTTTACAACCAATTTTATAGATAATGCCTGAATTATTGGTAGGGCTATTTTTTACTATGATATTTTTCACAATATTGTTATATGAAAATACTACATTAATATCCAAAAGTTTAAGTACATTAGCAATGCCTAAAAAGCCCGGAAAAAATGGAAGTACTAAAATATTTTTTGACAAAGTACGAGTGTTATTATTGACACGATAGAAAGTTCGTTTTGCCTTGTTGAGACAAGATTCCATAAACGCAGATGGATAACACAGATCACTTCCAATACCGTTGATTTTTTCCAATTCGGCATCGATGTATTCCGGACTGGCGATCCTAAGGGCGCAGAGAAACATTGATGAAAAAATGAAAAAATTGCCTTCTTAGTGGGGGTGTCATGTCCCGAGTAAAAGTGTACGTAAGACAAATTGTTTGTTGTTTTCCGATAGATACTAAACTTAAAACCTGGGCTTTCCCTATGTACACGCACATCCAAAAATGGGATTGAGTTGTCTTGTTCCACTTCTAAAGTAAACTTAATGGAGGAGACTTGATCATTTAACTGAAGGAGGAAGTTATCCAGGTCACGATTCATGGGCCAGATACACAAAATATCGTCGACGTACCGCAACCAAGGGATGCCAACCCCCAGGATTCTCGGAATGTAAGTAATTTCGAAAAACTCCATATAAATATTGGAGAGGAGGGGCGATAAGGGGTTGCCCATGGCCATCCCAAAAACTTGTTGATAATACTCGTTATTGAAAGTGAATTTACAAAGCTTAATAAGTTCCAAAACAATGTGTGAAGGTAGTGGCAGGTCATACTTATGTAATTCTTGGGAGAGAAAGTCAAGCATATCGTCAATCGGCACTTTTGTAAACAATGAACAAACGTCAAAACTGATCAATCTATCGTTAGTTTCAGTAAGTGCATTATTCAATTTTTCAGTAAGATCCATGGAATTTTTTACATGTGAATCAGAGATAGTTCCGAGAATGGGGGACAAGACTTTGACAAGCCATTTGGAGAGTTTATAAGTAATAGAGCCCACCGAGCTAATAATAGGGCGCATAGGGTTGCCAGGTTTGTGGGTTTTAATAAGACCGTAAAGGTAGGGCAGAAAAGGTGAAGTGGACATGAAAAGCGGAATTAAGTCCTTATGATCTTTGAGAAAGCGTTTCAAGCCACTATTAAATGATTTGATGACGTCATCCTGCGGGTTCTTCCTAAGTTTGCTGTATGTGGCGGGGTCCTGGAGAAGCTCGTTCATTTTTCCGATGTAGTCCACTTTGTCCATAATAACTATGGTGTTAGCCTTGTCTGCTTTAGTAATATGGAGCTCCCCATCTTTTTTTTTTTAATTGTGAGAGGCTATTGCGAAAACGTTTAGGAAAGTTATCTTCGTAATTACTATTCGCCGCACTATAAACGAGGCCTTTAACTATGTTAAACAAATACTGAGGGAGATTACAATATTTATATGGAGTTTTTCGAAATTACTTACATTCCGAGAATCCTGGGGGTTGGCATCCCTTGGTTGCGGTACGTCGACGATATTTTGTGTATCTGGCCCATGAATCGTGACCTGGATAACTTCCTTCTTCAGTTAAATGATCAAGTCCCCTCCATTAAGTTTACTTTAGAAGTGGAACAAGACAATTCAATCCCATTTTTGGATGTGCGGGGGTACATAGGGAAAGCCCAGGTTTTAAGTTTAGTATCTATCGGAAAACAACAAACAATTTGTCCTACGTACACTTTTACTGGGGACATGACACCCCCACTAAGAAGGCCATTTTTTCATCAATGTTTCTCCGCGCCCTTAGGATCGCCAGTCCGGAATACATCGATGCCGAATTGGAAAAAATCAACGGTATTGGAAGTGATCTGTGTTATCCATGTGCGTTTATGGAATCTTGTCTCAACAAGGCAAAACGAACTTTCTATCGTGTCATAATAACACTCGTACTTTGTCAAAAAATATTTTAGTACTTCCATTTTTCCCGGGCTTTTTAGGCATTGCTAATGTACTTAAACTTTTGGATATTAATGTAGTATTTTCATATAACAATATTGTGAAAAATATCATAGTAAAAAATAGCCCTACCAATAATTCAGGCATTATCTATAAAATTGGTTGTAAACAATGTGATTCCTTTTACATAGGTCAGACGGGAAAGGATTTGCACACACGTATAAAACAGCATCAATATTCCGTTAGAACAGGACAGTTGTCCAGTGCCCTTTTTGTCCATTTGTCAGAGTTATCCCACTGTATTGATTGGAATAATGCTTCAGTTTTATTCCACTCTAGCAACATTGTTAATAGAAATATTCTTGAGTCTGCCATTATCCAACTTTCAAATAACTTCAACATAAGCAAATGTCTTTTTCAACTCGATCCTGTTGTTTTGAATTCCTTCAAAACAGATTTAGATAAGAAGGGTAGAACGCTAAATCTTTGGTAAACTTGTATGCTACTTTATTAACTTTTAATTTTCATTTTATTTTTACATACATCGAAACTTAACCATAAAAGGCAGAGTGTTAAAACCCGGGCAGATTTCCAGTATAAATTTGTATTTTTATAATTCATTTGATCTTGTGCTAAAAATCGATATTTTTTCCTTACAAATCTGTATGCCTCTCTGATAATCCTTTAATTTTTAATTTTTACTTCTCCGTTTATTGCACAATATATATATATATATATATATATATATATATAATATATATATATATGTATATTTATTTTTTTTCTTTTTTTCTTTCTGTAACCTATATATAGGCTGTAACCCTTTTATGTACTTCAGTGTTCCTGAGGATGTCATTAGACGAAAGCGCTTGAGCACCATTTTGTGTTTCCTTTTCTTCGTGGTTTTATTCATCATAAATATTTTTCACGTGTTACTTTCGTGAAATAATTTTCATATATATATATATATATATATATATATATATATATATATATATATATTCCAAATGGGGCATAACTAAGTGTTTGATGGATTGAGACAAATTCAACGGTGAAATCTAAAAATTAAATTACATAAAATTGAGAGTGATGGAAAATTAAGGAATGAAGAATGAAGGCCATGGATGAAATAAAAAGAAAAATGTGAAAAGGCAAATAATAAACTTGGGTCTTTTCTGCGATTGAGTTGTATTTCTATAGCCTTCGGTTAATGCGTTGGGTACCCTCCCACAATTTTTTTAAAATTATTTTACATGAACACAGAAGCCGGTATATATATTCTCGATACCATAAACCGATACCATAATCCGATACGAAATTCCAAGATTTCCAGTTTTAATACTCAATATCATTAAACCCCTCATAAAAATAAGATCAAATTCATTAACACAGATGCCTCCAGTTTTTCAAAAGATCATGTTCGTAATTGCGTGCTGATTTTGCGTGCATCTAAGAGTTCCATCATGCCCTGATTATCACAGGAAATGCCCATCGGAATGAATAAAGGTGTTTCAGTGCTTCGTCTCGCACGAGAATTTTAAGTACGTTAATTTGCGACATTTTCAAGCTTCAGTTATTTCTAAATTAAACAGCCTGCGATGTATGAAGCATATGCGCAAATAGTTCCTTAAATATTGATGAAACAATATTGATTATTTTCCAAACAGAACTTCACTCTCTCTCTCTCTCTCTCTCTCTTTTCCCCCCGGGATATAATATAACCTAACCTAGCGTTGCCTAACCTAGCCTAACTTATTGTTTAAGATTCAAATTGAATGTCAAACGCTAAGAGTAAAATAAATACATTGGCTTTACAATTTACAATGACAGAAATAATTGTGAAGCTTGACTATTTATTTTATTCAATTTGGCCCTCAAGCTTAAGACTTTACTGTGCTCTTATTAAAAATAAAACAGATGTTTCTCGCTCCTCCACCAACTACTATACCTCTGAGATGCAATGCATAGCCATATATATATATATATATATATATATATATATATATATATACACAATCTATTTTTATATTTTACCAGCACCGAAATCGAACCAAGGCTAACCTATCCTACCTAAGCTAACCTCTCATATATGTGTATATATATTATATATATATATATATATATATATATATATATATATATATATATATATACTAGCTCAGGTACCAGGCGTTGCCAGGGATAAATTTCACAATCCTGTTGCATGTCGTTCACGGTCAGCTTCAAGGCGTGGTTGTCTTTCTTGGGGTGCTTCTCTTGCTCTGGTAGCCGCTACACTTTCTGGGACAGCTTCAAGACGTGATTGTTTTTCTTGGAGGTTTTCTATTGCTCTGGCTGTTGCATGTCGTTCATGGTCAACTTCAAGGCGTGATTGTCTTTCTTGTGTGAGCTTTCCTGCTTCCGGGCTTCTTTAATTTTCTGGCTGCTAATTTAGGTGTGCCAAAACTTGCCCGTTTCTTCGGTGGCATGATAAAGTTTTTGGGACTTTCAAAAACTGCAAAAAAAAAACACTGCCACATTAAATTCCTGTAACTATTCGCACAAACAGACAAACAGACAGGCTGACCGACTCTGTGTTGACATTCTTCATCCCATAATAGGTTCCCGTGCCAAATTTGGTAGCTCTAGGTCAAACGGTTTGAAGTCCTCCTAAAAAATAATTATATGTGAAGCTGAAGATTTTCATGACTGTGTTCTTTTCTATAGTTTTATTGACCAAATAATTAGTCATGAAAATGTTAAGATTCAGAAATCTTGACATAATGTGAAGCTCAAAATTTTCACGGCTGCGTTCTTTTCTGTAGTTTAATCGCGGTCATGGGGCCATCGGGCAAAGTAATTTTAATTATTTAATTTATTAATATTCTCCACCCCATAAGAGCTTCCCGTGCCAAATTTGGTAGCTCTAGGTCAAACGGTTTGCGCATGCATAAAGGATAGAAAAACAAACAAACAGACGGGCGAAAATATATAATAGATACATAGCCTAACCTAGCCTAAACTAACCTAGCATTTTAACCTGTTCATCTACCTATCTACCAAGAGAACAAATCGCTCCTACATCAAATCATAACACTAAGCGTAACCTAACCTACTCTATCTATCTATCAAGAGAACAACTCGCTCCTACACCAAGTCATAACAGTAAGACTAACCTAGCCTAATCTATGTATTTATCAAGAGAACAACTCGCTCCTACACCAGGACATAACACTAAGCCTAAACTAACCTATCTACACCATGCCATAACACCAAGCCTAACCTAACCTACCTAAACTAACCTATTACATATATATATATATATAGCCTAACCAAGAGAACAACTAGCTCCTACATCAAGTCATACTAAGCCTAACCTAGCCTAATCTATCTATCAAGAGACCAACTCGCTCCTACACCAAGCCATAACAGTAAGCCTAATCTATCAACACCAAGCCTAACCTAACCTACCTAAACTAAACTATTTTATATATATTTATATATATATTTATATTTATATATATAGCCTAACCTAACCTAACCTAACCTACCTAAACTAAGCCATTTTATATATATACATATATATATATATATATATAGCCTAACCTAACCTAACCTAATCTGTCTATCTACCTATCTATCAAGAGAACAACTTGCTCCTACACCAAGCCATAACAGGTAAATATTAACCGCATGAATGAAACAGACTAAAATATAATTCGATGTGTTAATACAACATACAAAAAACTGCACCACCTTCTTTCCCCGAGCACCAAAGAGTTTAAGAAAGGTCCATCTATCTAGCTATCAAGAGAACAACTCGCTCCTACATCAAGTCATAACACTAGACCTAACCTAACCTATTCTATCTAGCTATCAAGAGAACAACTCGCTCCTACACCAAGTCATAAAACTAAGCCTGACCTAGTGTAATCTATCTATCAAGAGAACAACTCGCTCCTACACCAAACCATAACACTAAGCCTAACCTAACCTAATCTATCTACACCAAGCCATAACACCAAGCCTAACCTAACCTACCTAAACTAACCTATTTTATATATATATATATATATAGCCTAACCTAGCCTAAACCAGGCTAGCATTTTAACCTGTCCATCTACCTATCTATCAAGAGAACAACACGCTCCTACACCAAGCCATAACAGGTAAATATTAATCGCATGAATGAAATAGACTAAAATATAATTCGATGTGTTAGTACAACATACAAAAAAACTGCACCACCTTCTTTCCCCGAGCACCAAAGAGTTTAAAAAAGGTCCATCTATCTATCTATCAAGAGAACAACTCGCTCCTACATCAAGTCATAACACTAGGTTTAACCTAACCTAATCTAGCTATCTATCAGGAGAACAACTCGCTCTTATACCAAGTCATAACACTAAGCGTAACCTAGCCTAATCTCTCTATCTATCAGAGAACAACTCGCTCCTACACCAAGCCATAACACCAAGCCTAACCTAACCTACCTAAACTAATCTATTTTATACTTATATATGTATATATATATATATATATATATAAGATTCGTTAATAATAAACTGATAGAAAATATATAAAAGAGTAGTATGTATTTATATATATAAAATAAAAAAGGGGAATCATATAAGGGGTATAAATAAAAATAAAATTATATGGTATGAAAATACATACTTTTAAAAGTAATAAATAACAATAATAATAATAATAATAATAATAATAATGGTGATAAAACTCAATGATACAGTAACGAGGAGGGGGAACTTCATTTAATAATTTCACTGCCAAAAGATTTAAAACACTTTATTAATAATTTCACTCACTGCTTAATTCAAAGATAATTAATTCCACTTTCAATTCCTTGCTTAATATTTCCATTACGCACAATTATATGACGTACTTACTTATTTCAACGCATCCCGATTCTAAATGAAAGTAAAGTTTATTTGAAATATACTGTAGAGATGTTTTAAAATTGGAAGATGAATTTTAAAAATTGTGGGAGGGAATCGTATCGCATTAACCGCTTCCATAATTAATGGTGCAGCGAGAACATCTGTTTATTACCTTAACTGTGTTATATATATATATATATATATATATATATATATATATATATATATAT
Source organism: Bathynomus jamesi (assembly GCA_023014485.1). Lineage (NCBI taxonomy): Eukaryota > Metazoa > Arthropoda > Malacostraca > Isopoda > Cirolanidae > Bathynomus > Bathynomus jamesi. The sequence continues at coordinate 95,357 of JAJOZX010000950.1, forward strand.
ATATATATATATATATCAGCTTTTCAGCGTTAAATCTGAAAATAATTTTAAAACAACACTAAGCTCTTCCATAATTTACGGTGTCGTGAGAGCGTCTGTATGATCTGTTTAATTCCCTTACATGATACAGGGTGAAACATGACACAGAGTGAAACTCGAACGCGTAGGGCCGAACTGAGTTACCAAGCCTTCCCCATAAACTTCACAACTTCTGAGAATCATAAAATCGGGGTTCTTTCTTGTCAATACTTAAAACTCGCTCTTCCACCAAACCGGGTCTAGAGGCGGTGACCAAGTGCTCGACCCGGGTGTGAAGAGAGGAGCATCAAGTTTTAAGTATCGCTAAGAAAGGTCCCCGATTTTATGATTCTTAGAAACTGTGAGGGGTGTGAAAGGCTTGGTAGCTCAGTTCGGCCCTACGCGTTCGAGTTTCACTCTGTATCATGTTTCACCCTGTATCATGTAAGGAAATAAAACAGATCAATCAGACGTTCTCTCGACACTGTAAATTATGGAAGGGCTTAGTGTTGTTTTAAAATTATTTTCAGATTTATGGCTGTAAAAGCTGATATATATATATATATATATATATATATATATATATATATATATATATATCACAGGTAAGGTAATAAACAGATGTTCTCGCTGCACCATAAATTATGGAAGCGGTTAATACGATACGATTCCCTCCCACAACTTTTAAAATTCTTCTTCCAGTTTTAAGATATCTCTATATTTCAAATAAACTTTCATTTAGAATCGGGATGCGTTGAAATAAGTAAGTACGTTATATAATTGTGCGTAATGGAAATCTTAATCAAGGAATTGAAAGTGGAATTAATTATTTTTGAATTAAGCAGTGAGTGAAATTATTAATAGTGTTTTAATTCTTTTGGTAGTGAAATTAATAAATGAAATTCTTTAGGCTGCGAAATGCTTTCGAAGATTTTGTACAAAATAAATGAAGTGCTAATGGAAATTACATGAAGCATGGGACTCTGGAATGAAGTTAATTGCCTTTGAATTAAGCAGTGAGTGAAATTATTAATAAAGTGTTCTAATTCTTTTGGCTGTGAAATTATTAAATGAAGTTCTCCCCTCCTCGTTACTGTAAGTATCATTGAGTTTTATCACCATTATTATTATTATTATTATTATTATTATTATTATTATTTATTACTTTTAAAAATATGTATTTTCATACCATATAATTTTATTTTTATTTATACCCCTTATATGATTCCCCTTTTTTATTTTATATATATATATATATATATATATATATGAAAATTATTTCACGAAAGTAACACGTGAAAAATATTTATGATGAATAAAACCACGAAGGAAAGGAAACACAAAATGGTGCTCAAGCGCTTTCGTCTAATGACATCCTCAGGAACACTGAAGTACATAAAAGGGTTACAGCCTATATATAGGTTACAGAAAGAAAAAAAAGAAAAAAGAAAAATAAATAGCATACATACATACATACATATATATATATATATATGCAATAAACGGAGAAGTAAAAATAAAAATTAAAAATTAAAGGATTATCAGATTTGTAAGGAAAAATATCGATTTTTAGCACAAGATCAAATTAATTATAAAAATACAAATTTATACTGGAAATCTGCCCGGGTTTTAACACTGCCTTTTATGGTCAGTTTCGATATATATAAAAATAAAATGAAAATTAAAAGTTAATAAAGTAGCATACAAGTTTACCAAAAATTTAGCGTTCTACCCTTCTTATCTAAATCTGTTTTGAAGGAATTCAAAACAACAGGATCGAGTTGAAAAAGACCTTTGCTTATGTTGAAGTTATTTGAAAGTTGGATAATGGCAGACTCAAGAATATTTCTATTAACAATGTTGCTAGAGTGGAATAAAACTGAAGCATTATTCCAATCAATACAGTGGGATAACTCTGACAAATGGACAAAAAGGGCACTGGACAACTGTCCTGTTCTAACGGAATATTGATGCTGTTTTATACGTGTGTGCAAATCCTTTCCCGTCAGACCTATGTAAAAGGAATCACATTGTTTACAACCAATTTTATAGATAATGCCTGAATTATTGGTAGGGCTATTTTTTACTATGATATTTTTCACAATATTGTTATATGAAAATACTACATTAATATCCAAAAGTTTAAGTACATTAGCAATGCCTAGAAAGCCCGGGAAAAATGGAAGTACTAAAATATTTTTTGACAAAGTACGAGTGTTATTATTGACACGATAGAAAGTTCGTTTTGCCTTGTTGAGACAAGATTCCATAAACGCAGATGGATAACACAGATCACTTCCAATACCGTTGATTTTTTCCAATTCGGCATCGATGTATTCCGGACTGGCGATCCTAAGGGCGCGGAGAAACATTGATGAAAAAATGTTATTTATTTTTATTTATTTTTTTTTCTTTCTGTAACCTATATATAGGCTGTAACCCTTTTATGTACTTCAGTGTTCCTGAGGATGTCATTAGACGAAAGCGCTTGAGCACCATTTTGTGTTTCCTTTCCTTCGTGGTTTTATTCATCATATATATATATATATATATGATGAATAAAACCACGAAGGGAAAAGAAACACAAAGGGGTGCTCAAGCGCTTTCGTCTAATGACATCCTCAGCACCCCTTTGTGTTTCTTTTCCCTTCGTGTTTTATTCATCATAAATATTTTTCACGTGTCACTTTCGTGAAATAATTTTTCATATATATATATATATATATATTATATATTACTTATATATATATATATACTCTTTTATATATTTTCTATCAGTTTATTATTGCCCGGGATAAATTTCACATTGCTGTTGCATGTCGTTCACGATCAGCTTCAAGGCGTGATTGTCTTTCTTGGGGTGTTTCTCTTGCTCTGGTAGCTGCTACACTTTCTAGGACAGCTTCAAGACGTGATTGTCTTTCTTGCAGTGTTTCTCTTGCTCTGGTAGCTGCTACACTTTCTCGGACAGCTTCAAGACGTGATTGTCTTTCTTGGAGGTTTTCACTTGCTCTGGCTGTTGCATGTCGTTCACGGTCAACTTCAAGGCGTGATTGTCTTTCTTGTGAGCTTTCCTGCTTCCGCGATTCTTTATTTTTTCTGGCTGCTGATGTAGATCTGCCCAAACTTGTCCATTTCTTTGGTGGCATGGCAAAGTTCGTCCTAAAAAATGATTATATGTGAAGCTCAAGATTTTCATGACTGTGTTCTTTTCTATAGTTCTATTGACCAAATAATTAGTCATAAAAATGTTAAGATTCAGAAATCTTGACACAATGTGAAGCTCAAAATTTTCACGGCTGCGTTTTTTTTTGTAGTTTAATCGCGGTGCTAGGGTATTCGGGCCCAATAATTTTAATTATTTAATTTATTAACATTCTTCATCCCATAAGAAGTTCACGTGCCAAATTTGGTAGCTCTAGGTCAAACAGTTTGCGCTTGCATAAAGGAGAGACAAACAGACAGGCGAAAGTATAATATATATATATATATATATATATATATATATATATATATAATAGGTTAGGTTAGGCTTGGTGTTATGGCTTGGTATAGATAGATTAGTTTAGGTTAGGTGTTTATGGCTTGGTATAGGAGCGAGTTGTTTTCTTTATAGATAGATAGATTAGGCTAGGTTAGGCTTAGTGTTATGACTTGATGTAGGAGCGAATTGTTCTCTTGATAGGTAGATAGATGGACCTTTCTTAAACTCTTTGGTGCTCGGGGAAAGAAGGTGGTGCAGTTTTTTTGTATGTTGTATTAACACATCGAATTATATTTTAGTGTATTTCATTCATATGGTTAATATTTACCTGTTATGGCTTGGTGTAGGAGCGTGTTGTTCTCTTGATAGATAGGTAGATGGACAGGTTAAAATGCTAGGTTGGTTTAGGCTAGGTTAGGCTCTATATATATATATATATATATATATATATATATATAATAGGTTAGTTTAAGCAGGTTAGGTTAGGCTTGGTGTTATAGCTTGGTGTAGATAGATTAGGTTTGGTTAGGCTTAGTGTTATGGCTTGGTGTAGGAGCAAGTTATTCTCTTGATAGATAGATAGATTAGGCTAGGTTAGACTTAGTGTTATGACTTGGTGGAGGAGCGAGTTGTTCTCTTGATTGATAGATAGATAGATTAGGTGAGGTTAGGCCTAGTGTTATGACTTGATGTAGGAGCGAGTTGTTCTCTTGATAGATAGATGGATGGACATTTCTTAAACTCTTTGGTGCTTGGGGAAAGAAGGTGGTGCAGTTTTTTGTATGTTGTACTAACACATCGAATTATATTTTAGTCTATTTCATTCATGTGGCTAATATTTTCCTGTTATGGCTTGGTGTAGGAGCGAGTTGTTCTCTTGATAGATAGGTAGATGGATAGGTTAAAATGTTAGGTTAGTTTAGGCTAGGTTAGGCTATATTCTTCTTCTTCTGCAGCTTAAATCCCATCTCTATATGGGGTCGCTGTTCTTGATGAGTCTCCTCCATTCACTTCTGTCACGCACTATGTCCTCGTCCAAATTTTTCTCCCGGATGTCTGCCGCCACGCTATCCCTCCACCTCATCTTCGGTCTACCTCTTCTTCTCAGTCCCGGCACCTCCATTTCCAGCACCCTACGTCCCACGTAATCCTCCTCTCTTGTCATCATGTGCCCATACCATCTCACTCTGGCTTCTTGGACTTTTCTTGACGCCACTGCTACTTTCTCCGTTCCTCTAATGCAGTGGTCGGGGAACAGGGGTAAATTACCCCAAATGGGGTAAATTTAAAAATTTTGGGGGTAATGCGTGCGGTATGAGAGACACTTCCCTCAGAGCCTTAGTCGTGTGTATGGTATCATGAAACGAAGAGGTGCTTTTAGTGCTTGACACTTTGTGCTGATATTTTTTCGTATATTTTTATTTTATTTTGTTACATAAATGTGGCGTTATTCTAAATTTTAGAATATTACGAATTTACGTCCTGATTTGATGTTGTTGTATCAAAAATGAAACAGCATCATTTTTCCAAAACCTGAAGTGGAAATGTTTTGAATGAAATTCTTCAGTTCTTCAATCCTTTTTACTAATTTTGTTTTTGTGCTATTCTTATGCCAGCATGTGTGGCTTTTTTTTATTTCTCCATAATAATGGATCCAATAAACATTTTTTGAATTTGAATTTTTTGTATACCATATGCAACAATTTTAAGAGCAATTGGCTTGTTTTTGTTTACTTTGAAGTCTGGGGGTAATTTCATTTTACTCAAATAGATTTTTGGGTAATACCCAAAAAAGTTCCCCGACCCTTGCTCTAATGCGTTCTTTTTTGATTCGATCCCTTCTAGTTACACCGCACATCCATTGCAACATTTTCATTTCAGCCACATTCATCTTTCTGTCACTAGCCTTCTTCATTGGCACCGTCTCCATTCCGTACAACATGGCTGGCCTAACTACTGCTTTGAAGACCTTCCCTTTCAGCTTCACCGGCATCCTACGATCACAGAAAACTCCCGACACCTCTCTCCAGCTACTCCATCCCGACTGTATCCTACGATTGACCTCTCCCTCTGCTCCCCCCTCTGCCTCGGTTGTTGATCCCAAGTATTTAAAACGATCTCCCCCTTTGATCAGTTCACCGTTTAACATCACTCCCCCTCCTTCATCCGGTTGTACATTCTTCTTCTTCTTCCGCAGCTTATTATCCCATCTTTACATGGGGTCGCTGTTTTTGGTTCGTCTTCTCCACTCTCCTCTGTCGTATACCACGTCCTCCTCCAAGTCCTTCTCCCTGATGTCCGCCACCACACAGTCCCTCCATCTCGTCTTCGGTCTTCCTCTTCTTCTCCGTCACGGCAACTCCATCTCCAGCACTCTGCGCCCCACATACTCCTCCTCTCTTCTCCTGACGTGTCCATACCACCTCAGCCTGGCCTCCTGCACCTTCTTAGATGCTTCCGCCACCTTCACTATTCCTCTTATATGCTCATTTCTGACCCTATCCCTCCTCGTCACTCCACACATCCATCTCAACATCTTCATTTCAGCCACATCGATTTTTCTTTCATTGCTCTTCTTCATTGGCACAGTCTCCATTCCATACAACATTGCCGGCCTCACCACTGTTTTGAATACCTTTCCCTTCAGTTTCACTGGGACCCTCTTATCACAGAGCACCCCTGATACGTCTCTCCAGTTCTTCCACCCCGACTGTATTCTTGATTACATCCCAGATATTCAGTCTTCTTCCGACTAACTTTCATACCTCTACTTTCCAATGCCTCCCTCCAATTTAGTTTAGGTAGGTTAGGTTAGGCTTGGTGTTATGGCTTGGTGTAGATAGATTAGGTTAGGTTAGGCTTAGTGTTATGGCTTGGTGTAGGAGCGAGTTGTTCTCTTGATAGATAGATAGATTAGGCTAGGTTAGGCTTAGTGTTATGACTTGGTATAGGAGTGAGTTGTTCTCTTGATAGATAGATAGATTAGGTTAGGTTAAGCCTAGTGTTATGACATGATGTAGGAGCGAGATGTTCTCTTGATAGATAGATAGATGAACCTTTCTTAAACTCTTTGGTGCTCGGGAAAGAAGTCTATTTTATTCATGCGGCTAATATTTTCCTGTTATGGCTTGGTGTAGGAGCGAGTTCTTCTCTTAATAGAGAGATAGATTAGATTAGGTTAGGCTTAGTGTTATGACTTGGTGTAGGAGCGAGTTGTTCTCTTGATAGATAGATAGATAGATTAGGTTAGGTCTGTTTGGTTGTCTGTTCTTTATGCATGCGCAAACCGTTTGACCTAGAGCTACCAAATTTGGCACGGGAACCTCTTATGGGATGAAGAATGTTAATAAATTAAATAATTAAAATTACTGGGCCCGAAGGCCCCAGCACCGCGATTAAATTACAGAAAAGAACGCAGCCGTGAAAATTTTGAGCTTCACATTGTGTCAAGATTTCTGAGTCTTAACATGAAGAATGTTAATAAATTAAATAATTAAAATTACTGAGCCCGGAGGACCGAGCACCGCGATTAAATTACAGAAAAGAACGCAGCCGTGAAAATTTTGAACTTCACATTGTGTCAAGATTTCTTAGTCTTAACATTTTCATGACTAATTATTTGGTCAATAAAGCTATAGAAAAGAACACAGTCATGAAACTTGAGTTTTACATTTAATTATTTTTTAGGACTTCAAACCGTTTTACCTAGAGCTACCAAATTTCGCACGGGAACCTCTTATGGGATGAAGAATGTCAACACAAAGTCGGTCAGCCTGTCTGTTTGTCTGTTTGTGCGAATAGTTACAAGAAGTTAATGTGGCAATGTTTTTTTGCAGTTTTTGAAAATCCCGACAACTTTACCATGCCACCAAAGAAAGGGGCAAGTTTGGGCAGATAAACATCAGCAGCCAGAAAAATTAAAGAAGCCAGGAAGCAGGAAAACTCACAAGACAATCAATCACGCCTTGAAGTTGACCGTGAACAGCATGCAACAGCCAGAGCAAGAGAAAACCTCCAAGAAAGACAATCACGTCTTGAAGCTGTCCAAGAAAATGTAGCAGCTACCGGAGCAAGAGAAAACCTCCAAGAAAGACAATCACGTCTTGAAGCTGTCCGAGAAAGTGTAGCAGCTACCAGAGCAAAAGAAACACCCCAAGAAAGACAATCCAATCACGCCTTGAAGCTGACCGTGAACGACATGCAAAAGCAATGTGAAATTTATCCCGGGCAACGCCTGGTACCTGAGCTAGTATATACAGTATATATAATAGGTTAGTTTAGGTACGATAGGTTAGGCTTGGTTCGATTTCGGTGCTGGTAAAATATAAAAATAGCTTGTTTGTGTGTGTGTATATATATATATATATATATATATATATATATATATATATATATATATATATATCTACGCATTGCATCTCAGAAGTATAGTGGTTGGTGGAGGAGCGAGAAACATTGGTTTTATTTTTAATAAGAGCAGAGTAAAGTCTAAAGCTTGAGGGCCAAATTGAATAAAATAAATAGTCAAGCTTCACAATTATTTATGTCATTGTAAATTGTAAAGCCAATGCATTTCTTTTACTCTTAATAAAGGTAAATAATTTTTTAGACGGGGAGTTATAATATCAGCGTTTGACATTCAATTCGAATCTTAAACAATAAGTTAGGCTAGGTTAGGCAACGCTAGGTTAGGTTATATTATGTCCCGGGGGAAAGAGAGAGAGAGAGAGAGAAAGAGAGAGAGAGAGAGAGAGAGAGAGAGAGAGAGAGAGTTACAAGGAGTTACAAGGAAAAGAAGTACCTCAAAAGGCCTTGCGGCCCATACCGAGGAGGTACCAATGGCAACGGGTGCCACGGAAAATTTTCTACACACTCAAATAGTGTGCAAAATTTGGTCTAACCTTTTCTTGAACTGATCCACAGAGGAACTGTTCACAACTTCCGAAGGTAACCTGTTCCATGTGTCACAGATCTCATACGTAAAGTAATTCCCACACACACTAGTCCTAAACCGTTTCAAATCCAACTTCCAACCATTGTTGCGAGTTGGGTTATCATTTAAACTAAACATACTTCTAAAATCGACATCGTTCAACCCGCGTAAGAGCTTGAAAACCTCGATCAGTTGACCGCGCAGCCTCCGAGTTTCAAGCGAAAACAAGTTCAGGGCGCGTAACCGTCGATTGTAGCCCATATGCCTAACGGAAGGGATTAACTTTGTGGCCCTCGCCTGCACTCGCTCCAGCCTCTCAATATCTTTCCTGAGGGTGGGCGACCAGAACTGCACAGCATACTCCAGGTGCGGCCGAACAAGGGAATTGTACAGTGAGAGCACAATCTCCTTGTTCCGAAACTGAAATTGCCTCCTGATATAACCCAATAGTTTCTGGGCTTTCTTTTCCACCTCTACACACTGTTTCGTAAACTTAAGGTCGCTGCTAATTAGCACACCCAAGTCCTTTTCTAAATCATTCACCTCGATATTACTACCCAACATCGAGTAGTCCGACTTGGGATTGGCGTAGCCAATGTGCATCACTTTGCATTTACCCAAGTTAAACGGCATTTGCCATTTTTCGGACCACTCTCCTATCCTACCTAGGTCCGCACGCAGTTCCTCGATCGCTTCGGGCGTCCCAACATTGGCCCCAAGCTTGGTGTCATCAGCGAATTTGGCGATCCGACTGACGATGCCACCGTCGATATCATTTATGTAAATGATAAACAACAGTGGCCCCAAAACGGAACCCTGAGGAACCCCACTAGTGACCGAGGCCCAACCCGATCTAGCCCCTTTAATTACCACCCTCTGCCGCCTATTCCTCAGCCAGTTTTCAATCCACCTACCTATTTCCCCACCGATACCCAGCGCACGCACTTTCGCCATTAGCCGGCGGTGAGGTACCTTATCAAAGGCTTTCTGAAAGTCGAGATAAAGTATATCAATCGCCCTACTCTTATCGTACTCACTCAACATGACGTGGAAAAACTCGAGCAAGTTGGTGAGACACGACCTATGCCGTCTAAACCCATGTTGGGAGTCCCCAAGCAGCTTGTAGGAATCCAAATGGTCAACGATCCTATCAGCTATTATCCCTTCTAATAATTTACCTACAACTGAAGTGAGACTAATGGGACGATAGTTCCCTGGACTTTCGTGATCCCCTTTCTTAAAGATAGGGGTCACGTTGGCTTCCTTCCAGTCACCAGGCACCTGGCCCATCTCCAACGATTTGTTGAAGACTGTAGCCAGGTGGGGAGCCACCTGGTCGCGCACTTCTCGCAACACTCTGGGGAGAAACTGGTCTGGCCCAGGAGCCTTAAACGCGCTCAGTTTGTCTATTCTATCGGCAACGACTGTCGCGGTACATCTAACACTATCCAGGCCAGCACCTTCGTGCCTCACGCCTGGCTCGGGGATGACGCGGGTATCCTCCCTGGTGAACACTCCCGCAAAGTACTCATTAAGCACATTAGCGATGTCCGCGTTGGAGGTCCGCAGAACGCCACTTCCGTCCTTTAACGGTCCTATCATGCTTCTAATGGGCTTTCTACTATTAACATAACTGAAGAATTCCTTAGGGTTCCCCTTGCAGAGGCTTGCCACCCGTAGTTCTTCATTACGTTTCGCTAGCCTAACCTTCGCCTTCACTTCCCTACACAGGCAGACATACGCTTCAGTGTTCTCGTGGGAACGATTGGCCTTTGCCCTCCTATACGCTACTTTCCTATTTCGGATAGCCGAAGCGATGTCACGATTGAACCACTTAGGCTGCGTTGTAGCAGGGGTGACCGGTTTTGAGGGTATGGCAGCAGACTGCAGCACCATAAACTCGTCCCGGAATGCACTCCATACTCCCTCAACATCACCGCCAACCTCTAACCCCATCTCTCCTACGCTATCCCTGAGGCTAACAAAGTTCGCCCGCCGGAGATCGAGCTTACTGCCTCTCGAGTTACTACGTTTCACCCGAGGGACGCACACACGAAACCTAATAAGACCGTGATCACTCCCGCCCAATGATTCGTCAACGGTGAGGCCAGTGACGAGGTTGTCTTCGGTCGTGAATACTAAGTCTAGAACGCTTTCGCCTCGTGTAGGCTCGTTGACCCACTGAGTGAGGAAGTTCTCATCAGCAAAGTCAACTAGCCTCCTCCCTTCAGCATCGGCAGTCCTGTTTTCCCACTTTATGCCGCGACAGTTGAAGTCTCCTAAAACTACACACACCCTATCCCCTAGCAGGCTACTGAGTTCGGTGTACAGGGCTGTATCCTCCTCGAGGTGGAGATGCGGAGGTCTGTACACCAAGATTAACCTATAGTTCGTCCCTCCCACGTTCAGATCGACGCCACGCAGCTCCCGTTCCGACCGGAACTGGCAGTCAACTGGACTCAACGTGTCCCTGACGTATATTAGTATCCCACCCCCCTCCCCACCGGTGCGGTCTTTGCGAAACATTCTATACCCGGGAATTTCGAACTCCCCAACGTAGTCCCTACGATCAGTATGAATCCAGGACTCGGTGATAGCAACGATATCCTGGTATTCTGATGCTAAGAGCGCCCGTAGCTCGCAAAACTTGTTCCTGATCGACCTAGCATTAAAAAGCATTGCACGGAGGGAGCCTCCCCTATTCTGACTGCCCCCTAGCACGACCCGTTTCCCGAACAGCCAGGGCTGTCGGGAGTTGAAGAGCCCCTCACTAATGAGGGGACAATCTCTGCAGGAGCCTGAGTCCCCTCCAACGTGGAAGGAGAGTCACTACCTGCTGTTGGAGGGTGACTAGCTACTGGGGAAGGGTGACTAGCTGCTGGGGGAGGGTGACTAGCTGCTGGGGGAGGGTGACTAGCTGCTGGGGGAGGGCGACTAGCTGCTGGGGGAGGGTGACTAGCTGCTGGGGGAGGGTGACTACCTGCTGGGGGAGGGTGACTACCTGCTGGGGGAGGGTGACTAACTGCTGGGGGAGGGTGACTAACTGCTGGGGGAGTAGGTTTAACTGTTTGGGAAGCAGGATCAATTACTGGTTTGGGGGGTCCTAGTTTAAAAAGATTATGCAAATTAATATTCAGTAAATCACCATACTTCTTTTTCCCCTTCTGGTTAAAGTGTATCCCGTCCGAACCAAAGTATTCCCCATTTCCGTAGAATGTAGGCCAAAAATCGACAAACTTTAGGCCTTTTTCCTCACACATGCGTTTAACTCTTTTATTTATGCTAATGGCTTTACTTAGAGTATAATCACTAGCACGCATTCGAGGGAGAATTCCTACGACCATACCCATGTCTGTCCTATCCCTAACCTTGTCAGTTAGGTTCTTAAATTCTTTTATAATGGGCTCTGTCTGCCCTCCTGTCCCTCCCAGAAAAACGTCATTGCCACCAACATGGACAATGATAGGGCAACTCTTATTCTTGATATTAATTTTGCCTAATTCCCTATTAATTATCTGGCTTGTGGCACCCGGAAAACATCGGAAAATAATCAATATTGTTTCATCAATATTTAAGGAACTATTTGCGCATATGCTTCATACATCGCAGGCTGTTTAATTTAGAAATAACTGAAGCTTGAAAATGTCGCAAATTAACGTACTTAAAATTCTCGTGCGAGACGAAGCACTGAAACATTTTTATTCATTCCGACGGGCATTTCCTGTGATAATCAGCGCATGATAGGACTCTTAGATGCACGCAAAATCCGCACGCAATTACGAACATGATCTTTTGAAACACTGGAGGCATCTGTGTTAATGAATTTGATTTCATTTTTATGAGGGGTTTAATGACATTGGGTATTAAAACTGGAAATCTGGGAAGTTCGTATCGGATTATGGTATCGGTTTATGGTATCGATAATATACAGGGTGGGCGGAAAGTAGCTCCCTATTTTGGATTGGTAAAAAAATACGTATATTATCCATTTATTTCAGAAGAAATAATATGAAAAGGTAGGCATACATGGTAGGTTTTCTCTAAAATTCAATGTGGGCTCCAACTCTTTCCACCAGCTTCTGGAGCCGCCCAGGAATGGCGTCCACTGACTTTAGCAGGAACTCCGGCGGGATGGAGGACATGACTTCCCGTATTCGGTCCTCCAGTTCTTCCAATGTCCTCGGTTTGGTGCGGTAGACTTCTTCCTTTACCCACCCCCAAAGAAAGAAGTCGCACGGTGTCAAGTTGGGGCTCCTGGCTGGCCATTGATGTGGACCACGACGACCCATCCAACGCCCAGGGAAGTGGGCATCCAGCCACTCACGGACAACAAGAGCGAAGTGCGGAGGGGCGCCATCTTGCATAAATATCAGATCGTCGATGTTCTCCCATGTGCTGACAACCGGCCAGACCTCGTTTCGCAACATAGCAAGGTACCGCTCAGCATTCATGGTGTTGCGCAGAAGGAACGGGCCCACAACCTGATCTGAGGTCATACCACACCACACCGTTACACTGAACCGATTCTGCCGTTTTTCAGCGGTAACCATGGGATCCTCTCCTGCCCAGTAGTGGCAATTGTGGCGGTTGACAAAGCCTCCGACGTGGAACACCGCCTCGTCGCTCCAGAGGATGTTGCGGAAGAGATGGGGCCAGTCTTCATGCCAAGCCAGCATGATTTCCCCGAACTCCATGCGAATGTCGCAGTCCTCGTCCGAGAGAGATTGGCAGTAATGCGGCTTCCACGCACGCCAGTTCAGCTCCTTCTTCAGCACAGTTCGCACTGAGCAGCGGGAGAGTCCACTTTCCCGAGCTGCCTGGCGAGTTGACTTTCGTGGACTCCGTGCGAACATTTCCTGAACTGCCTGCACCGTCTCCTGGGCCCTGGATGTCGAAGGGCGATCACATCTTCGAACATCTGCCACAGACCCCGTGGTCATGAGCTTCGAGTGGCAGTTCTTGATTGTTTTCGGGTCCACTTGGGCACGTGGTCCGTGAATGGCCCGCCACCATCTTTGAACTCGAACGACAGATTACCAAACTTCGTACCGTGCCGCCAACTGGGCACGCTCCTGCAGTGTTAAACGCTCAGCCATGTTACCCTTCAATCTGAAATGAAAAAAAAAATGAACGTTACAATTGTACCACTTTAGAGAACACAAAGAGAACACTTTAGAGAAAAAAATATTACCGTTACAATTGTACCACTTTAGAGAACACACCATAACAATATAACAATACAATCACAATTTATACATAATTTATATGTAATTTAAATTAGGGAGCTACTTTCCGCCCACCCTGTATATATATATATATATATATATATATATATATATATATATATATATATATATTATATATATATATATATATACCGGCTTCTGTGTTCATGTAAAATAATTTTTAAAAAAATTATGGGAGGGTACCCAACGCATTAATCGAAGGCTATAGAAATACAACTCAATCGCAGAAAAGACCCAAGTTTATTATTTGCCTTTTCACATTTTTCTCTTCATTTCATCCATGACCTTCATTCTTCATTCCTTAATTTTCCATCATTCTCAATTTTATGTAATTTAATTTTTAGATTTCGCTGTTGAATTTGTCTCAATCCATCAAACACTTAGTTATGCCCCATTTGGAATATATATATATATAATATGAATGTGTGATGTTAATTAAATCGTAGCTAGGGCTTCTGCTATTTATATAAAATTTAACCAATCCTCCAGGAACAGGGAGTGGATGTCCATTACAACGAAAAGAAGTGTTTTTTTTTAAATTTGTTATAAAACTCTTACGGCAAATGGCATGATTGTATTGCATAAAACAACGGATGCGCTATTTAGAATAGAGCATTTTTTTCTTGTTTTCTTTAATAATAATAATAATAATCTATGGGAAACAAAGTTTTGTGCCAGAGAGAGTTGAAATAAATGTTGCCATTACCTCGAGTGCGAGAGGGTTAACATCGTAAAACATCTCTGGACGCGAGAGTACCAAGCGCTTCCTAGGCCATTAAAATACATAACAGATTGCGTAACCTTTTATCTTCTCATAGTGTGATGGAACGCCCGCGACTTCTACTCAGGAGGTCTGGGGTTCGAATCCTGGTGGGGGCGACAGTTTCATACAAAATCCGCGAGTGCATATATATATATATATATAAATATATATATATATAAATATATATATATATATATATATATATATATATATATATATATATATATATATATATATATATATATGCAGGCCCGGATTTAGCTATAGGCGAACTAGGCGATCGCCTAGGGCCCTCGCGCCAAAGGGGGCCTCGCTCAAGCCGTTTTGCGCGTTCTGTTCAAGTGATATTAATGATTTAGAACTCTATGAAGAACTTAAAGTACTTTGCAGGTGTATACCTGAGAAAACAGATCTCGGAAATGCCCTTGTTTATATAGTGCAAAAACAACTAAGTGAGATTTATCCTAATGCTTATGTTGCACTTCGAATAGTATTAACCATCCCAGTTACTGTTGCTTCGGCTGAAAGATGTTTCTCGCGTCTCAAACTTATTAAAACATATTTGCGTTCCACCATGTCTCAAGCGAGATTGCAATCATTAGCTATGTTATCAATAGAAAACGATATAACAAATTCATTAGATTATTCTCAATTAATTGAAGAGTTTAGCTCGAAGAAAAGTAGAAAAGCATTGCTGTAATATTCAAGGAGCATCTGAACCAAATATTAAAGCATTAATATTTAGCCTGATAAGTCGATCGCTCACTATTATAAAAAATGAAATGTCAACATCTCTTATACATCACATATGAAAAACGTTTGTATACTATGGAAAGTCATTACCTATAATATTATATAAATCTTAGAAATCATTGTCTTATATTTTCGATACAAATCTTGATTCATATTATAATTTATACTTATTTGTATGGTTTATTTATATTTCTTATACAATTTCCATGCGTGATTATTTTGGTTTGGTTTAATTTTTAAGTGCTGGCATAGTTCTGTCTATGCGGGATTCTAATATTGCTGGTATAGTACCGATAATTAAGTCCATATTTTCATATATATATAGGCCTAGGGCCTCGCAATTTCTAGATCTGCCTAGGGCCTCGCAACTTCTAGATCCGGCCCTGTATATATGTATGTGTGTGTGTGTGTGTGTGTGTGTGTGTGTGTGTGTTTGCACTAATTAGTAAGCTCTATATTAATGGTAAATGTTATTTTCACAAGATGTTTACATCGTTCTCAAAAATATTCCGCGGGAAATTGGAACATAATTTAACCTAATTGCGCAGGAATTGACCGACGAACCTAAGGTGTTGTAAAGATTTATGGCATGTATTAGATGTCACCATTCAATGTGAGGCGTGAAACGTTTTGTTATTTTGATCTTGTATTCGAGAGAGAGAGTTGAGGTTGGAATGTGAGGTATAATTTAAAATGCGTATCTTATCTCGAATCTTGGAAATCAGAGATTTGCTAATACAACCAAGATTTATCTTGGAACAAAATCTATAACAGTTTTCTATAAGTACAATCCAAGCTCAGTATCCAAAACTTTAAAATCTGTTAAGAAAGGTGGGTCCCTTCATTTTGCTTGACCCATCATAGCATAACAATCATTCCTTATTTACCATTTTATTTGCGCTTTTTATATTTTAAAGTATTAAAGAAAATTAACTTATTTATTAATTCTAAATATAAATCTACCCAACTTCAATCTAAATTAAACAAATTAATTTCTAATTATTTACTTAGTTATTTAACGCGTGGTTTTTTTTACTACCTCTAACCAATTAATTTACATCTATCGAATAAAGAGTTTAAGCTTGCCTTAAGAGTTATTTAATTGTAAGTGAATATAATTAAATATTAATAGCGTCCAAGTTGTGAGAACCCTAAGTTTAAGGTTTAATTTAAACGGTACCTTTTCGAATCTGAGGTAAGGGGACGCGGGTAGCCGCAAAGGAATGAGTGAATGGTAACGCAGTTTAGGTAATAAAAAAATGTGTGTGTATATATATATCAGTAAATTACAGATGAAAAAGACTGTAATATTGGACTTAAGTCAGGCGGAGAGTGAGATAATTAATGTAGTTTGACGTTTACACGAATTTTTAGATGACCTTTTTACCGGAAATTTGCATATATAGGATCGCCTTTGCTTCCCGAACGAATTGTTCATTCTGGTGAAGCATCACACTCCACCTTAGACCCACTTTTAAAAGGGGAAGTACTAACACGAATTTTTAGATGAACTTTTTTCGGAAATTTGCATATATTGGCTCAACTTTGTTTCCCGTACGAATTGTTCATTCTGGCGAAGCTTTACACTCCACCTTAGACCTACGGTTTAATAAGGATCATTAGGTCACCCTAGCTATCAACCGCGGAAGGACGCGCCGCGTCTCGAGCCCTCCTCCGCCTAAAAGTTTAACACTGATCATTAGGTCACCCTGGCTATCAACCGCGGAGGGACGCTCCGAAGATAAATCTAACTATATATATATATACACAGTATATGAGAAAAGTTCAATTTTTTTTTTTGCTGATGATGCCTGGGGGGCACTGACTGATTAAACCAACTGGCAGATGATGCCCAGAGGCACTGGCTGATTAAGCCAACTGGCTGGTGTTGCCTGAGGCACTGTCTGATTAAGCCAACTGACTGATGATGCCTGGAGGCAATGGCTGATTAAGCCAACTGACTGATGATGCCCGGAGGCACTGGCTGATTAGGGTCCTATAAGACAACGGCAGCTCGGCTGAAGTCTTAATATGCGCTTGGCTACTGCCAGGCGAACACCTGAATATTAACTATTAAATAATCGGCGCATACGAATAATTGTCACCCCAAGATGGGCATACGAAGAATTATAATCTACCTTTAATGCAGGTTGAAGCGAATTTGGTTTGGCATTCTCTGACTGCCACTTTCCCCTCCATCGAATATATTCAATGTCAAGAGTCCCAGGGCTGGGAATCTCACTCGTACATCACAGAAATCTCAGTAATGTCTGTTGCTGTCTCAACGGTGACTCTGGGAACAAGACCAAGTAACTGAACAGCCATCTTCTGAGTGGGACCGAATCTATAATAAAAAAAGTTCATTAATTAGGTAGAGACTGCAGGGAGCGGATCCAGACCGGTTGGCGTTGCCACCGTGTTGCGGAAAACTGTCAGATTTTTTGAATTTAGAAGTTCGTGTTCTATAAACGTACCTTGTAGTCATCTCCTGCATAATATGGTCCAGAAAAGAAAGAAATAGAGTACGCCGATAATATTCCTCAGGTGTGTCATGAGGAGTATTTGGTCTGTGCTGTTGTCCGACAGTTGTCCTTGGTACACTGGGTTTAGTACCCACATCAGAACTGATCTGCGCAGCTTGCGAATACCATCCCCTGAACACATCGTCAGCTTTATTTCTCACTTCCTTCAGCTCTTTCTGTGTGTCCGAGATCATGTTGTAAGCCTTCACGGCATAGTTTGATTTCTTCTGAAGCTTGATGCTTAATGGCTTGATGATTGCCAAAGTTTTCATGGCAACAGTCAAGGAAATAAGAAATTGAAACGAACAACACGCGTGATAGAAATTGTATGCTGTTTGGAGTGTCCAATGTGTTTCAGAACTATACTGCTGGTACTGTGGTTCATTTGTAATAACTTCTAATGTTTTAATAATTGTTAGCAGTAAGAGCACAAATGTTTCATATGCTTCATGGCGTTCTACCCAAAGAGTGCGGCAAAGGTCTCGACTTTTTATTTTTGAGATTCTGGCTGATCCAACCTAATTACTTTCTCCAGACACCTCTGTCGCTTTGGAGAATAATTGGAAATGTTAGAAATCTCAGTTATGGCTCCTGCCATATTGCGTACAAATGGTAGGCTACAAGCTTTTACGATGATGAAATTGAGGACATGAGAATTGCAATGCACATACATTGCCTCGGGGTTTTGCTGAGCTATTATGCGTTGCACCCCTCAGGCCTAGCCGGACATGTTTGAAACGCCATCATACCCTTGTCCACGGCAGTCTGCTATGGCTAGACTCCACTGCTCCAGTTTTCCTAGGATCATTTGAGAGATGACTTGCCCTGTTATGCGTTCGATAGTTTTAAAATGTAGAAATTCTTCGCGAATAATACAATTCTTGTCAACAAACCACAAAACAAGCGATAATTGTTCAAGATTTGCATTGTCTGTCACTTCATCGCAAAGAACTGAAAAAAACTTTGATTGTTTTATCTCCTTGATGATCGAATCCCTAATTTGATCCCCAACTACATCAATAATTTGGTTTTGAATTGATTTACCGGTACTGGAATATCTTGCATTGGCGCTAAATGTTTTTTTAAGATTTCATCGACACGAAATTCCAGCAAGGCAAGAAAATTGCCCCTGTTTGCGTCTTGGGCGGCTGTGCTGTCATCTCTGTGACTTCTTAAGGCAATGCACAGTGCACTGTTTGGCGCAAAGATGGACAATTTTTGTCACACTTTTGATAACTTCTCTGTTTTTGTGCATTGTGTAGCTACGTTGACTTTCAATTTACACCTGGATACTTTTTTCAGGATTTCGACCTGTGGCAGGGAAATTGTCATAAGTGACCATAACATCTGCGTGGTAAAGGGCGTTCTCATGTTGACCGCACACCGTACTTACTTTTGTCCACCGTGTAAATGGACTGTTCAAGAGAGCACCAAGGTTTTCTCGTGTAGCAAATAGAATGCATGGGAGACAGAAACCACCATCGCATTCCTTGCTGTACACCAGCCGACGATAGCGTTGCTGCCAAGAGCTTTGAAAAGACTGATTACAACCATTCATAAACACTTTGGGGAAATAATAATCCTTTCCTGGTTGAAAATGGTTAGTTATGACATTAAACTTTCCAGCCTGTTGCAGAGATCTAAAAGGAATTTTCTGACGCAACACGGGCACCAACGTCAATATCATGTACCGATGCATGGGAAGCAGGGTTACCTGCAATAAAAACAAAATGTGGAGCTATTATAATTATATTAAGAAAATTAAATAAGATTTAGCTTACTTTAGTTTTTAGTCTTAATCGTAAAATATATCAAAACAAGAAAAATGGTTTTCTGTGAGTCAGCTTGTCGTACAACACGTGTTCCTACCGGTATCACTGGCGCTATTGCGAATCCTCTTTGCAGTCGGGGTAGATTGTCCTTCTTCATCACTGTCAAAACGAGAGACAATGAATTTAATATGAGCAATCGATCAATAACTGTAAGTAGTTTTTAAAGCCATTGTTTTAGTTAACAATACAGTTACTAACCTTGCCACTGACGTGGGAGGACCAAACTTGATGGACCAAAGAAATCGGTCAATTCTTGGATGCTGTTTGACTCTTCTTGACATTGTAAACCGAAAATTCTATTAAATAAATACTTTGAATGAAAATTGCTTTTTAGACTTTTGAGTATTAAAGTAAGACACAGAGTCGACTAACGATCTGAAACAAATGAAACAAAAGGGTATATTACATGCTTTTAGTGTTGTTTGTAAAATAACTTGTATGTTCAGTCAGTTAGCTTTGGGAGCGGGGCTTTCTGGTTTAGAGTGGATCCGCCACAGGTCTGGATGGCAAAATGTGAAAAGTTGGGTGCCACAGGACTTCGTTTAGTTTCAATACTTTTTATTTTATAGCTAAATGGTTTCGGGCATGGAGTAGGTTGTAAAATACCTAAATTTGGTGATGATGCAAAAAGTATGATTTAGTGAACCTAGTCACAAATATAGAAGCTTCTTATAACTTAGAAAAAGATGGTAGATTAGCCTAGTTTCCACGACTAGTAAACGGCAGATGGAACTAAGTGTTAAAAAAAAAGAGCCAGAGTTCACCATTTTGGTAGAAATAGCTAAAAACTTTAGTTATGAGGATCTCAGTTTGGAAAAAGGTCTTGTATTTAGATTTAGAAATGATCTAAAATTTTCTAAACAGTGTTTAGAGCTAAGATATAACTCAAATAAAGTACTAAATATTGTTAAGAGGCAAAACTTGGGCGTAGAACTAGTTTATTTCTTTTAAATGTGAAAACCTATTAATTTCTAATTCAATTCTTCTTGCACTTTCTGGCATTCAGCCAAGAAACTCTCAAGCAACTTTACTTCTTCTTTCCATCCTCTTTTCCATTCCTACGGCTCAGTTGCCTTCTCTACTCCCGATAAATCTGCACTCTTCGCTCATACTTTCTTTCTCCTTCAATCCAGGCTACACCAATTCTACGAAAACGATCCACATCAACATTGATTACAAGATAATATATAAATTGAAGAGCATCAACACACGTAAGAGTCAATGAATAAAAAGTTAGAAAATTTTTTTTGGGGGGGATGGACCTCCCCTTGATATAAATGAAAAATTAATTTTTTCTTTGAGTGAAACTGATCTTCAACGCTCTTTCCATCAGTGGAAAGTGAGAAAAACTATGTTTTAGCATATAAAGGTGTTTTTTATGGATTTAAATTATGCTAGCCTCACTGAAATTCATAACATTTCATTTTTTCTTCAGTTAGTGATTTCTAAATGTACACCTTAGAGTAGTAGAGAAATGAAGAGCTTTATTCAGAAGTACAAGTACAGTCCAGCAAAACTTACTAAAAGAAATCGTTTAACATGAACATTTAGAATTTAGATGAATGTTAACTCAATATCAGACATGTCAACTCTCACGGATTTTCCGTGAGTCTCACGGATTTTAAGTCAATCTCACGGTCTCACATTCTCATTATTATTATTAATAATAATAATGATAATAATAATAAAATCGGGGAAGAATGTCTCAAACTCCCTTATGTGGAATGTTTCCAGTTATCAAAATCAGGCACATTGAGAAATCCCACGGATTTTCATACTTCAAGGTTGACGTCTCTGCAATATATATACCTTACCTTACAACCTTACAAAGGTTCCACGTGATGATTTCTCATTTCGCGAAGGTCAAGCGTGTCGCCCCTCCTCTCGAGTTGGCCTGGTGAAGTAGTGAGTTGGATTCTTGCGCTCTCCACCTCACATAGCCAGGTACGCCCGGCTCATCGGTGATTGTTCTGAGCCAGGCGTCAAGTCTTCTTTTGAAGATTTCCACTGCAACTCCCTTCGTGTTTCTTAGGTCTTTGGGCAGCTGATTAAATAGTTTTGGTCCTCTCACTACAAAACTATTTTCTTTCAGGGTTAAGGATGTTCCCTGTCTCGCCTTCAATTTGGGAATACGACACAGTCTACCGTTTCTACCTTCCACCGTTGTTTGGGGAGTTATGGGATTCAGAGTAAGATTAGGGACTAGTTTCTCCATTATTTTCCAAGTGTAAATAATGGTGTATCTCTCTCTCTCCTTTCCAGTGAATATAGGTTTAGTTCTCGTAACCTTTCCCAGTAATTTAGTTCTTTGCACCCATTGATCTTGGCTGTGAAACTTCTTTGAATCCCCTCCAGCTGTCTAATGTCTTCTTTTTTATATGGGGATGTTAGGACCGAGCAGTATTCCAGTTTGGGTATTATCAGGGTTTTCAGTAGGGGGATCATTACATTCCTATCCCTTCGTTTAAAAGTTCTCAATATCAGACCCGTTATTCTCTTTGCTCTGTTTACTGCTATCTTATTTTGTGTTTCAAATTTCGCATCATCTGTCATTACAACCCCTAAATCTTTTGCTCTGGAATTTCTCTGGACTTCCTGTCCATTTGGGGTATAATATTCCATGGACTTTAGGTCTTCTCTTTTTCCGTACCGTAATAGCTGAAATTTCTCGGTGTTAAACTTCATATTGTTGTCTTCCGTCCACTTGTAAATTTTGTTTATGTCGGTTTGTAGAGATCCTGTCTTCTGGTTTTCGTATTTTTCTACTGATCTTTGTGTCATCTGCAAAGGATGTTACTGTGCTGTCTCTGGTAACGTCCTCATCTATGTCAGTTAGCATGATTATGAAGAGTAGTGGAGCTAATACCGTTCCTTGTGGTACTGAGCTGAGGACCTCTGATTCTGATGAAGATACTCCTTGTACTGTAACGACTTGCCTCCGCTCACTAAGGAAATTATATATCCATTTCCCTACTTTTCCTGTTATTCCCATATATTTCAGTTTATGTATTATGATTCCATGGTCACACTTGTCGAACGCTTTAGCAAAGTCTGTGTATAGTACATCATAGTTTTCATTACTTTCAAGTGAATCAATAATGTTGTTGTAGTGTTCCATTAGTTGTGACAGGCATGATCTGCCTGACCGAAACCCGTGTTGGTTATCATTGAATTTTTTCAGAGTTTCCAAAAAGTCATATGCTAGCCTCACTGAAATTCATAACATTTCATTTTTTCTTCAGTTATTTATTAACATTTGACTTGCCATCCTTACTAATGAATTAATTTACTGAATGAGGTAGTGATTTCTAAATGTACACCTTAGAGTAGTAGAGAAATGAAGAGCTTTATTCAGAAGTACAAGTACAGTTTGGTAAAAGGTTGTTAAAAGTTTTTATTAAAGCATGTCAATCAGCTTAAACTAGCCTAAAGCAGATGGGACAGTAGCCTAAACTGACAAATAAAAATTAAGAGCCAGTGGTGTACTGGACTCAGTTATGAATTAGGAAGAAAATATTAGAGTAATCAGTAGGCAGTAAAATACCTAAACTTGAAGATAGAACAAAAGTATGGCTTAGTCATCCTTGTTACAAAGTCCTCTATTTTGATAGAAATATATAAAAACTTTTTGTAAACTTTTTTATTACAAGGTTCGCTTTTGAAGTGTCTTGTCAACTGTTGTGGTGAACAATAGAATATTAACTAATTTAAATGGTTGGTTTCATGAAAGAAAGATGTGATTAATTATGCAGAGGTAGCTGAGCAGATGTACAGAACGGATGCGGGAAATTACAACAGCGTTAATTTAACAATGTTGGTAGGTAAGATAGGAGGAGTTATAAAGAATAATATTCAGGAACATTTGACTAGTTTTAATCTTGTTTCATGATCATGACAAGGAACTATGTTGGGGCGGATCTTATCTACCTATTTAGATCAACATAATACTTAAATACCATTTCAAAATTCGGTTGTAGTGTCCAGTACAATAAGGAAAACGTTAAAAACTTTATGAATTTTAGGCAATGAGAAAACACGTAGAACTGTAGAGAAACTTGATAGGTAGTGGCAGTCTAATGAGTAGAGACGTAGTTAAGAGCAATTTATGAATAGGGAGAAGGCTAAGAGTTGGAAATATTAGGCGAGTGTGCAGGCTGAGGGTCACCAACGAATTGTGCAGGTTTGAGGTCACCAACGAATGTCCCAAGAGAATACCAAAGGTTGATAGGTGGGGCCAAAATACCATCAGTTCTTTGAGTAATGAGCTACATATAAAAAGACAGCGTCGAAACTTCTGTGTTAGAGCAAATACGTCTATAAAGCATTACCCGTTTTATATAAGTACAACTAAAGATACTCTCTTTCACATCTTTTGCAATAATATTTATGGCCTGCTGCTCTGAGTGAAATATTAAAAATGTTCCTGCAGAATCCCCAAATTTGTTTTACAACAGGTCTTTTAGAATCGTACATAAGTTAGATCGAGATGTTCGACCTCGCAAATGTTTGTTAATCACAATGCCTCGATCCTTCCGGAGTTAATAATACGCACTCAGTACTGTACAGTCAAATGCAAAGAATTAAAATTCTGTCATTTTAATTTCTCAAACTATTCTGCATCTGTGTGTGGTTTGTCGTCTAAGTTATGGATTTCTTGGCGTGAAAATGTCTGCCTGTAATGCCACTTAACCCTGGAACAACTAATTCGTGTTAATAGCCTTATAATGTAAAACATGGTTATAACCATATGTAACGTTATAAATAAATAAGTAAATTATATATATATAATGCAGGAACGAAGGGTTAAGGGTGAATCTCCGAGGCTGCTGAAAATTACACCTTTCTTGAAAAGACTAGTGTATAAGATGCATGTATATGTAGTTAGGAATAGAGAAAGAAGCGTGTGTTTGAGAATATGCTGGACTGTTCACAGGTAGATGAGACATGGAAAAAGATCAGCTAAGGAGGACAGTGATGGGAGAAACAGGAATTCAAACACTTCCTGTCTTCTGGTTGAATGGCGCCTACAATCTCCTCCTTATAAGGATGTTATATATACTGTACTTGTGTATCTTTACACTTTAGTTGTGTAAATATGCATGGTGAGATATTATGGATCACCTGAAGATCAGGACCCCCAGCCTTAATTACCAAATGATATCTTCTTTAAAACTAACGAAAATATCACGACTTAACGTAATCAATTTAATCGGGCATTCAATTTAATTTATTATTATATTTGGTACTGTGAAGCTAAAAACAAAAATACATTGGGGCCCTGATCTTCAGGTGATTCGATATTATTAGCCACAAGTTATAATGAGATCGGTGTACAGATCCCTAGAATGGTCTGTTAAATAAGTTTAATTAAGTTAAATTTTTGCTCTAACTTAAACCTTCGTAGAATCTAAGATCGCATGATGACACAGCTTAGAGTTTTACATTTCAAATACAAGTGTGGAAAGCGTATGGTGCATTCTATACATACATGTTGTATATTGAAATTGAAAAAGTCTCTTTATTGCCGTTTGTATAAAAACTGATGTGCTTTATATGAGATCTGTTATCATAAAGTATTAAAGTTATAACGATTTAAACATGCAAAATTGGATAACGGTACGCTGGAGTTTGTAAAGTCTATGGTTCGGTACAGTTTGTGACAAAAACAATGAGCATGTGCATTCTGTATGATTGATGCAAATTCTGTGATTGAGCCGTGTGAAAGAAAAATGAAAGAAAAATGAAGGGAACAGAAACTTTTATTCAAAGAATTATAAGGAATTATGAACGATCAACAAATTAGAGAAGTGTTAATTAAAGTACATAATGTGAATAGGTGCTAACTCTGACTGGAACTGGTAAGATTCTTGATAAAAATCTCAACTTTTTAGTGCCTATTCCTGCTGAATCTGAAAATAAAAATGCTATTTTGCTGCAAAATCGACATCCAGTTTTCTTTAATTGTGTATATTAAGAATGGTTTTTTTAGCACGAACTAAAATATTTTTTATTTTCATATATATATAAACCGGTTTAAAGTTGGAAGGACACTCATTCAACCATTTGACTTCATGATGACACCAGACCATATCCCTTTGTTTCGTAATTACCTTAATTCTAAGCACCCTAATATTCAATTTACTTCAGAAGTTGAATCTAATAGCTCTCTGTCCTTTTTGGACATTAAGGTAATAAAAACTAATTCCTCTTTTGAAACTTCTGTTTACCGAAAGCCGACATTCACCAATCTTACTACGAACTTTTCTTCCTTTATCCCTTTAGGTTTCAAACGAAATTTAATTTCGACTCTGACCAATAGAGCTATCAATATCTGTTCAGATTACTTTAAACTACACGATGAACTAGATTTCATCCGAAAACTCCTTGCCAAGAATAATTTCACTTCTAGACTGGTGGAGACTACAATAGGCAGAACCTTAAATAGACTAATAAGCCCTACAACTAGAGACTTAATTACAGTCCCCAAAGATATTCTGTATTTCACTTTGCCCTATATGGGAACCTCAAGTTTTAACATTAGAAACAAACTTTTAAAATTGCTCAAGGAATTCTACCCACAACTATGTATAAAAATTATATTCACCCCGTCTAAATCGATTTACCATTTATTTAAATACAAGGATGTTATTCCTACACTTCTTAAGTCATCCATAGTTTATCAATACAAGTGTGACCACTGTATGGGGTCATATATAGGTAAAACTAAAAGACATTTAAAATCCCGTATTTACGAACATCTCGGTAAATCGGTCCGTACAAATTTACCCCTTGGCAAACCACCTAATTCTCTCATACGTAATCACTCGCACAACAATAACCACCCAATTTCACATTCTAATTTCGCCGTTCTTGCTGCCGGAAGCTCTGACCTTAAGCTTAAAATTATGGAGTCTCTGTTTATTTATAAACTAAAACCAGACCTAAATTCTGACGAATCATCGATAGATCTCCTGTGTTTTGGTTAAGGTACTAGTTTATTTTATTTACGTTTGTTTTAATGCTTTTACTTTTTATAATTTTAACTTTTTAACTTCACATTTATTTACCTTTTAGTTTTAATGTTTTACTGTTTTACATTTAATTAGCTACTTTTTATAATTTTTTAAGTTTATTTTAAATTGTTATTAAGCAAATTGTATTTTGTATGTGATTTGGCATTTTATTGTTTTAGCCCTGAAGATGGAATTAGTGCATTCCGAAACGTTGGTACTATTAAACCTTGAAGGATGTTTGTATTTTCTCTGGTGTTCCTGTTTATTATATATATATATATATATATATATATATATATATATATATATATAAGTGGAACCTCGGTTGTCGAGCACCTCGGAACTCGAGTTTTTCGGCATTCGAGTGTTTTCCAGAGCGAAAAATGCCATCGGAACTCGAGCATCCGCTCGGGTCACGAGCGAACGAACGAGCGAACGAACGAACGAACGAACCCGGACAAAGGGTTCTCGAGTCAGTTAGCGTCAGTTAGCGTGTGTATCTCGAGCTGTGAGCATCTCTGCCGAACTTTCATCATTATCATTTTAGTCATTTTTGTGCTTTTTATTAGTGTTGCCGTGAAATAAGCCATCATGGGGCCTAAGAAGGATAGCAAGAGTAAGAGTAGCCCAAAGAAAAGGGTTATCACCAGAACCACAGTAGAATTTAAGAAGGAAGTTATTGCAAAACATGAAAATGGTGTTCGTGTGGCCGATCTTGCTAGAATGTACGGGAAGTCAACATCAACAATATGTACGATATTGAGCAAAAACAAGGAAATTAAAGCTGCTGATGTAGCTAAAGGAGTGAAAGTTTTGAGTAAACAAAGAACTCAAGCAATTGAAGAGATGGAAAAGTTATTGATAATATGGATAAACGATAAGCAGTTAAAGGGAGATAGCGTGTCTGAGGGAATTATTTCCGAAAAAGCGAGGCAGTTACATGACGATATTGTTAAAAAAATGCCTGGAACGAGTGATTCAGTTGAATTTAAGGCTAGTAGAGGCTGGTTTGAGAAATTTAGGAAGAGAAGTGGCGTTCATAGTGTGGTGAGGCATGGTGAGGGTGCGAGTTCGGACAAAAATGCGGCTGAGGAATTCGTGGAGGCTGAAGGATTCGTCCCCCAACAAGTGTTTAACTGCGATGAGACAGGCCTCTTTTGGAAGAAAATGCCAAAGAGGACTAACCCTCTTGTTGTGTGGTAATGCTAGTGGGGACTTAAAAATCAAACCTTTGCTCGTATACCACTCAGAAAATCCGAGGGTATTTAAGAAATACAATGTAATAAAGAGCAAATTGAATGTAATGTGGAGGGCTAATGCTAAAGCATGGGTAACCAGACAAATATTCATTGAGTGGGCCAACGAAGTGTTTGGGCCAGCTGTGAAGAAATATTTACTGGCCAATAAGTTACCACTCAAGTGCCTCCTGGTAATGGACAATGCTCCTGCTCATCATCCAGGCTTAGAGGACCAATTGTTGGAGGAGTTTAGCTTCATTACCATAAAGTTCTTGCCCCCTAACACGACTCCTCTCATCCAACCCATGGACCAGCAGGTCATCTCAAACTTCAAGAAACTGTACACCAAGGCACTCTTCCAGAGGTGTTTTGAGGTAACTAATGACACAGAGTTAACACTCAGAGAATTCTGGAGGAATCACTTCACCATTCTCAATTGTATTAACCTAATAGACAAAGCCTGGATGGAAGTGACTTCTAGGACCATGAACTCGGCCTGGAAGAAATTGTGGCCAGAATGCTACCTAGTAAAAGACTTTGAGGCTGAGCCAGTGCCTGTGGTTGAGACCATTGTGTCTCTTGGGAAGTCCTTGGGGTTGGATGTGTCTGATGGTGATGTCGAGGAGTTGGTGGAGGACCATAGGGAAGAACTCACCACTGAGGAACTCCAAGTCCTTCAGGAGGAGCAGCAACAGGTGGTAGCAGAAGAGATTGCTTCAGGGGAGGAGAAGGAGAGAGGGGAGGATGTTCCTTCTTCAACCATTAAAGAAATGTGTGCAAAATGGGAAGAGGTACAGAGCTTTATAGAGAGACATCACCCTGACAAAGCTGTAGCAGGCCGAGTGATAAACATGTTCAATGACAATGCTATCGCTCATTTTAGAAAGATCTTAAAACGCAGGCAAAAACAAACCTCTCTGGATAGGTTTTTGATAAGAAAAGCATCCAATGAGTCTAGTGGAACTTTAAGTGCCTCTAAAAGGAGGAGAAGGGAACAAACCCCAGAGGAAGACTTGCTTCCTGAAGTCTTCATGGAGGGGGACTCCCCTTCCAAAAAGTAACACCTCTCATTCTCCCTCCCCCTCACCGTCTTTCATACGCCAACAAAAGTCCTCTACAAAGGTAATGTGAAGTTAAATGCTCATTTATTCTATTTATTTGTCTTATATATTGAATGTTAATTTATTTTTATGTGTAAAACCATTAATATGACCAGAAATATGAATTTTTAAAAATATTTTTTGACGTCAGGAACGGATTAATTGCTTTTACATTATTTCTTATGGGAAAATTCGTCTCTTTTCACAACTCGAGCACTTTTCTGGAACGGATTATGCTCGTGATCTGAGGTACCACTGTATATATATATATATATATATATATATATATATATATATATATATAGGGTGTCCCATAAGTCCG
Source organism: Bathynomus jamesi (assembly GCA_023014485.1). NCBI lineage: Eukaryota > Metazoa > Arthropoda > Malacostraca > Isopoda > Cirolanidae > Bathynomus > Bathynomus jamesi. Next base: position 124,581 of record JAJOZX010000950.1, read on the forward strand.
GCATCATAGGAGAAATTCATATTTTTCTATTTCTACAAACTATAATTTATGCTCGGGATGCCAGTTTCCCGTCCACCATTCTGTTCAGTGACGAGGCTGTTTTTTATGGAAATGGTGAGGTAAATCGACAGAACGCCCGCTACTGGTCTCAAAACAACCCTCACTGGTATACCTCTTCAAAGGAACAAGGTGCATCTCGGGTAATGGTATAGTGTGGCATTTGGAAGGATCGCATCATAGGCCCCCTCTTTTTCGATGAACATGTCACTGGAGGCACCTACCTACGTATGCTCAAGGAAGAAGCATTTCTCAGTGTCTTGGTCGAAGAAGGAAATTTCCCAACATGGTTCCAGCAAGACGGCGCTCCTGCACATTACAGCACCCAAGTAAGGGAATACCTGTACCAACAATTCCCTGGTCATTGGATAGGACGTCGAGGGCCTGTGGAATGGCCAGCTAGAAGCCCAGATCTCACGCCACTAGATTTTTATCTCTGGGGCCACTTCAAAGCGCTGGTATACGCAGAGAAAATTAGGAGTGTTGAACATTTGCGGCAGCGCATTATTGGGGCATGTAACACCATTACTCCTTACATCATTCACCGTGTGCGTGCTGACTGGGTATCACGTCTGAATTTGTGTATTGAAAACAATGGTGGACATATTGAGCACGTTCTGTAAATAAAAGCTTTTGTTTTGCCTTTTTTTATTATTTTTCCTATGATGCCAGACTTATGGGACACCCTGTATTTTATATATATATATATATATATATATATATATATATATATATATATATATACACACACACATATATATAAATTACACTGGCCAATAAAATGAAACTTTTTTCTCATCACAAACATGATCACACTTTTCTTAATGCATTTTTCGCGCTGATTCCGAATCTGGTTTTATTTGTTTTCTAGCACGTATAGTTATATAGATACCCTGGTTTTGATATTTTTAAGTTTTTGATATTGCTATAAGAAAATTTATGGATGTATAGATCACACATAGGAATGCTAAACAACAAATACATCATATACCTTATTCAATGTACTTATAAATAAAGAATATATACATTATTTTATTAAAAGCGCTGTGAGTGTGATTTCCTTTTGTAAATTTGGCCTGGATTGTCACGATACAGCATCCAACAATGGTCCGCCATCATGCTTTCATTCCAATATCCTTGGTAGCGCTTCTCCATCATCTGAATATCTTGATGGAAGCGCTCTCCTTGCTCGTCACTCACTGCACCAATGTTTTCAGGAAAGAAATCTAAGTGGGAATGCAGGAAGTGAATTTTTAACGACATTCGACACTCCATTTCTTTGAAGGCATCAAGGAGGTTCTTGACTCCATCCTTATACGCAGGTGACTTGTTGCTTCCAAGAAAGTTTTCACATATCCATTTGAACGCCAGCCAAGCCTTCAATTCCAGCGGACTTAGGACTTTTTCAAATTCAGTGTCATTCAAAACCTCCCTTATTTGTGGCCCAACAAAAATTCCTTCCTTCAATTTTGCTGCAGTAACCTTCGGAAATTTCCTTGAAAGGTATTGGAACCCTTCAGAATTGACTTTACCCATTGCTTTAACAAAATTCTTCATTAAACCAAGTTTAATGTGAAGAGGTGGCAGATAGATCTTTTGGGGATCCACTAAAGGGACAGACTGGACATTGCTTATCCCTGGGACATATGTATACCTAAGTGGCCAGTCACTTTTGGTGTAATGTTCTATAGTGGCACGACTGTCCTACAGGCAAAGGAAACAACAAAATTTTGTGAATCCTGACTGCATACCCATAAGCATTCCTATAACTTTTAGATCTCCACAAACATTCCATTGATGACTGTCGTATTTGATTGCCTTAAGTAGTATATCCATATTGTCATATGTCTCTTTTAGATGGACGGAATGGGCAATGGGGATGGATGGCATTATATTACCATTATGCAAAAGAACTGCTTTCAGGCTTCTCTGCGACGAATCAATAAAGAGGCGCCACTCAGCTGCCACATACGTCTGAGATATGGCTGTAAATAGTCCATTGATGTCATGGCAATAACAGAGAGGACCGTCTACTGAAAAGAATGCTGTTAATTCAAAATCCCGCTTTCGGTAGTAACTAATACGAATATTGTTCTCAAGTAAATTGTTCTCCTTTAGTCTTGAGGTGAGAAGCTCTGATTTCTCTTTAGACAGCGATAAGTCTCTAACAAGATCATTCAACTGTCCTTGGGTTAACTTTTTTGGCTCTAAATGTCTACCTTCAAAAGTGTACTCTGGTTCTGTAGATGGTCCGGAAACGCCAGTTGCACCTTCATCACTTTCCATGTCATCTATGATAGAATCTAGCCTATCACTTGGGGGAATTGGAATGGGCAATGTTTCATCATGTTTTACTGGTCTACGTGCTGAATCCAAGTTTGGATATACAATCTGGTGTTTGTTCTTGGCAGAAAACCCCATTAAGTTCACACTACAAAAATAACAGTCTTCATGATGATCTCTCGGCTCCCTCCATATCATGGGTATGGCAGATGGCAATGAAGCTTTCTTTTTGTTAAGCCAATCACGTAATCCATTTGAACAGCCAGAACAGATTTGATGTGGCGCCCATGGTTTATCTTGGTCACCTAGATGGCAACCAAAGTATAGCTTGTATATTTTCTTAATGTCGGTTGTAATACTTCGTCGCTGTGTTTTAGTTGTCAACTGGCCGCATACGAAACAGAACTTGTCGGGGTCATTCTTACATTGTCGAGGCATGTTGACTGACCTGAGCAAACTATAAATTAAAAAAAATGTACACCAACTTGACACAACAAGTTCTTGGACTGGACTGATCTTTCGACACACAAAGCACGGCGTTGTTGCCTGAATCACAATGCTGCTAGACGTAAAAGCTCACACCTGAAATACATAAGATGTATAATTAAGATAATTGAAATAAATAAGATGAATAAACTAAAAAAACACAATAAAATAAACACAATCAAATGTTGAAATATTAGTATTTTGCCTATTTAAAATGGTTAAATCTGTGTAGTTATATATATATGCCTTCATCTTGAAAACTATACGTGCTAGAAAAATTCTGAATGCAGTTTTGGAATCAGCGTGAAAACTGCTATCCAGGCACCACATATTTTACTCTGATGAAAAATCTTTGTTGACCAGTGTTATTGTTAACGGCATGTTGATGTTGATAAGTTTATTGGCTTGAAATAATTCCATAAATAGCAAAATATTTTTAAAATAACAGAGAATGTTCTTTTTAGAGATTCACAGTAATAACTGAATTTACACACAGTATTAAAACCAAAAGTTAGCAGCTGACGAGGAAGCTTCTAGCAGTGGCTGTATCCTCCAGCGCGGGACACGTCAGCATGTCAACGTCAACGAAAAAACGTGGAACGTCAACGCGAAGAAGAGGCGACGTCAAACCGAAGACATCAACGCGCTGGTGGCCAAACCTCCTCAAAACACCGTGCAGCGGGCAGTCGACGGCCTGTTGCGTGACACGGTCAGAGTGCCAATCGGCTCCCAGGGTCGGACCTACAGTATAACCAGTGTGCTATTTTTTCATTTACGAGGAGCAGTTGCGTGCCGGACGTGCTCCCCGTACTACTCTTATTCTCCGGCGACATTAAGACTAATCCAGGCCCCACTACAACTTACAGATTTCACCATACACAAAGACATAGACACAATATGACCATGAGACACATACAGAAGCATAATATTAACATATTACAGTACAACGTAGATGGCCTCACAAACAAAATCATGCAGCTTAGGGAATTCGTACACAAACAAACCATTCACATAGCTCTTACACAAGAAACAAAACTGAAACGCATACACAAAACTCCCACTATCTCTGACTTCACGGCGATCCGTCAAGATCGTACTGGTGGTCACGGCGTTGGACTCATCACTTACATACGTAAAAGCATTAGCTACACTGATGCCACCCAAAACATTACAAACACAATCCAAGCAGATAACACGATAGAAATACAAGCAGTTAACATTAAAACACGCGCAAAACAACACCACACTCATCAACAATTACATCCCACCAAGTAGTTCACCTCAGGTGCCAGCCAATTACAATCCACAGTTGCACAATTTGGCCTCTCTCACTAATGTCATATTGGGAGGAGACTTCAACGCTAAAAACATTAGTTGGTACCTGCACAACCAAAACAACACCAGAGGCGCCAACATAGCCACACAACTAAACAGCCTCTTCATTCCTAACAACACAGAAGAACATACACACATACCACATGAAGCAGGATACTCAAACTCTTCCCCAGACATAACATTCTGTTCCCCCTCTCTAGCAACACACACACTGGAGAACAGAAAAACAACTGTCATCAGACCCCCTGCCCATCATCATTACAACACGTTCTACACTCTGTCCCAACAGCTTTAGGCACACTTACAGAAGTTACAAGAAAGCTGATTGGGAACAGTTCAAAATACAGACTGAAGACCAATTCACCACATCAAACAGCACACCCATCATAAACATCAATACAACATTCAAGACATTCAATCAGATCATCAATAATGCAAACAAATACATACACAAGGGCAACATTAGGAAATACAACCCAAATTACACTATAGAAATAGCCGCCTCATAAGGCAACGTAACAACCTCAAACGTAACACACAAACACTACACACAGAAACCATAAAACAGCAGATACAACGGCTCAACACAAAAACAAACAACAAACTTAAAGAAAAACAAACAGAAACATTTAGGGAATTCAAAACAACACTAAACCACTCCACAGATACTTCCAGGCTATACAAGACTATGAACAGCATTGCCCACTCTAACAGCGGCATTCACACCTCACACGCAGCTCTCTGTCGCAGCCAAAATAACATCCCAACAGACTCGACACGACCATTACACCCTTCAATACAGACCAGACCACCAAGATCATCAAACACATTAAAAATTCGAAGGCTACTGGACCAGACAACATATTTAACATACACCTTAAACACTTGGGCCCACAGGGAATATTAGTTCTCACAAACATCAGCACATATTCATACCAACACTGTATTATTCCTAACATATGGAAACAATGTAAAATTATTACACTACTCAAACCAAACAAAAATCCAACAGAACCAGCTTCCTATAGACCCACTACTTTACTTTGCACAGCTTCCAAAGTAACAGAAAGACTAATCTTACAAATCACCAACCCACACATACCACTCGCCTACTCAACATGGATTCAGACCTCACCACTCAACCACGACATTACTCACTAACCTTACGCAGCACATCACGGATGGCATCAACTCCAGACGACCAGCACAACGTACAGTATTAGCAACAATAGACATTAGTAAAGCATTTGATGTTATCCCACGCTTCTCTCTCATAAACAAAATACTCAACACAAACATGCACAATAACACCAAAAGGTGGCTGAGCAACTATCTTTCAGGAAGATACTCATACTGTATGTCACATTTAATGCCAAGTTATTCAAAAACAAGCTTTTTCCGAACGGGGTCCCTCAAGGCTCTGTTTTCTCACCAACACTGTTCAACTTATACATGCATGACATTCCAACACCCACAGATAAGAAGCTTACCTTATCATCCTATGCAGATGACATCACTCTAACATCCACCCACAACAACATCGACACCGCTACAAATAGCCTACAAACCTCCATAAACAGTATAGAAGACTGGCTAACACACAATAGACTCAAAGTAGCGCCCACAAAATCAACCATCACCTTACTAACAAGCAACACAAAAGAACACCAGATAACTCCACAGCTTATACTAAAGAACATCAACATTCCACACATCAGACGACCAAAATACTTGGGGTCACGTACAACACATCATTATCGTTTGCAAACCACATTCAGGACATTAAAACCAAATGTACGTCAAGACTTAACACGCTTAGGGTACTAACAGGCACAAACGTTGGACACCAGCAGGAAACAACATCACTCACGTACAAACAATATATTCGCTCAGTTATGAACTATGCTAGTCCATGCTGGCACTCATTATCTCAAACACACATATAAACACCTTACAGACAATATAAAACAACGCACTTCGTATCATTACAGGATGTACTCAAACAACACCAATAGAACACCTGCACACAGAAACAAAAATACTGAAAATTAGGGAACATTTAAATATGAGGGGAACACAATTCATGGCAGCAGCGACAACTAACCCACAACACCCTTGCCACTACATGTACAATCATGCACGAACACCTCGCACTATTAAGGTAACACCAGCGAGACATTATAACCAAATACTCCATTCCATACCACGCCCCACAGACATATCACAGTACAGAAAATACATATACACACACCTAACCCACAAAGCACTGACACGACTCGGTCAGAATGCGATCCTAGGTGCGAAGCCGCCACCCATTGACAGGTCAGAGACCAGCCTGAGCAGATCGGATCGAGTTAACTAAGCACGATTCCGATGTGGACATCACCCCAACTTACAGACATATAAATACAGACTAGACAACTCCACAGACGACACCTGCCACCTGTGCCAAGACACACCACAAACAATTGAACACATTATGACAGACTATACCGCTCTAGCACATCATAGAACACAACACAACATCACTAGTGCGCTGAACCTCTGGTGCACTCTGGAGAGGGCGATCGGTTACCTGCATGCCGCCGGCTTGCTTGATCAGGGTGGGCTGATTGGCTAATCAACAACAACAACAACTGAGTAAAAATTTAAATTATGGACAAAGGAGAAATAAAAAATAAGACACGTACTGAAACATGTAATAATAATGAAAACTAATCATCGACAGAGTTAGTTAAACAATAAATTAAAAACTAACAGAAACAGGCCTACGGTAATAAACAACGAGATTTCGCGGAAGATGCCAAATATCATTATTGTTTTAATGCGTGGGAAAAATTATTTATTTAATATACATTACAGTGGTATGAAGGTGTGTGTATATATATATGTGTATATATATATATATATATATATATATATATATATATATATGAATAAAACCACGAAGGAAAGGAAACACAGAATGGTGCTCAAGCGCTTTCGTCTAATGACATCCTCAGAAACACTGAGTGTTCCTGAGGATGTCATTAGACCAGGGTTCCCAAATTGTGTTCCGCGGAAACCTTTTCACGGTATACAAGTGTTCCGCGGAACACCAATTTGGGAACCCCTGCATTAGACGAAAGCGCTTGAGCACCATTCTGTGTTTCCTTTCCTTCGTGGTTTTATTCATCATAAATATTTTTCACGTGTTACTTTTGTGAAATAATTTTCATATATATAGGGTGTCTCAATATACATGCAACCCATGTCACTGCTAATAATTCTGCCAATATTAATGTTCTCGTTCTATTTTTTCAGATTTGAAGAGAGGAGACGATAACAACTAATAATTATCAATCAAAATGCCTTGGACAAAGGAGGAAAAAAATTTTTGCGTCACTACTTATTTGGAGACGAAATCATTCAAAACTGTGCAAGCGAAATTTCGCAGGAAGTTCAACTTCAACAATTATCCCCAGAAAAGCCAAATTTATCGTTGGGCACACAATTTCAAGCCACAGGATCAGTAAACAATCTCAACAAGAAAGCAGACACACCCAGATCTGGCAGGAAGGTGACTGCAAGATCTCCTGACAATGTGAATGCGGTGAGAGATTCTGTCGGAAGGAGTCCGAAAAAGTCAATCCGAAGACGTTGCCAAGATCTGGGTCTTTCACGTGCGTCAGTGCAAAGAATCTTGATCAAGGATCTTCAGCTGTACCCATACAGGATCCAGATCAAGCATAAACTCACACCAGCTGACATGGCAAAACGTGTTGTGATGTGCCGGTGGTTCGAGAACAAGATCGAAGAGGATCCTGACTTTCTTGATGACGTTTGGTTCAGCGACGAAGCACACTTCTTGCTCAGTGGGTATGTCAATAGCAAGAACAATGTGTTCTGGGGCACAAAAGCCCCAGACGAGGTGCTTCAGAGGCCCTTGCACTCTGTGCAGGGTGTCAGGGTGATTGACAACCTCACTCGTCGGCTTCAAGTGTGTCTGCAGCGCAACGGCGGTCATTTGGAACATGTGCTCTAATAAATGTATCCTTTGATCTAGAGACCTCAAATCTTCAGTTTTTAATTGTTATCATATCAGCTTCCAGGAAATGTAATCTTTTTTGGAGTTTATTTTCTGAGTAATAAATTATCATGATGTTAATGGGTTCCATCTATTTTGAGACACCCGTATATATATATATATATATATATATATATATATATATATATATATATATATATATATATATATATATATATATATATATATATATATATATATATATATATATATATATATATATATAATAAAAAAGGTAAATAAACAGTTATGATAATGGGGTATTTTACCACTTTTTAATTCATAGATATAAGTTACCTGTAGAATGAACATAAGATGTAATGTATTTAAAATTAAATTAATAAATCTTCTTTCTAATTTTTATAATACGAATATTAAAACAAAAACAATTTTTCATGAATTAAACTGTATTTAATCTATTTTTGTTTTTGAGGTATTCCCATCTTATTATATGTAAAAATGAATCGATGAAACTACGCTCAGATGTCAAAACTTGTTTTAGTCCCTTCTGTGAAGATAATGTCTGCTGTATTTTTTAAAACCTTACATGCTTTCGTATGGGTTTCTTAGATAGAATAGGTTGTCTTTTGGCTATTATGTAACTATTAAAGAAAGCTCAAAACTTTGATATTTGTTTATGTGAGATCAGCACACTTACGGTACTTGCTTTTTACTCTCTTTTCGTTCTTCTTAATATTATTACACAATATATACGTTATTTCTAAGCTACATTTAGTAGTGTGTGTGTGTGTGTGTATGTAGAGACCGACGGGAAATTCTTTTCCTCGCCTTCCGCAAACATCTGGGAATCATCAGAAACCGAAAAACACACGTAGTTTTCAAGGAGAGAGAAACAAAAGGATGTTTGTCTTCTCCCAAAAGACCCGCGAAAGGTTAGCGTCTACCGAGCCTATAAAAGCCAGAGTTCATTAAACTCCCTCTCACTTTGCTCTTATTCCTCCTCGTGAATCTCCTCTTTCACTTATCGCCGTTCGACCTCAGCCGGCCTCAGTCCTTCAAGCAACACCTCAACAATACACAAAGCGAATCAACACTCGAGGCGACCTACAATTTCATCCCGCTGGAAGCAAACATCACTCTACCGGCGTCATCCTTCTGGCCCTGGCTTCACTCCTCCTTCACTACAATTCGATCGGCGCTCTTTCAACAAGTCTATCAACAGACCCTCACCACATCCTCCTGACGGTAGGCCAATACGTCTTCAGAGCTATCTATGGCGAAACGCAATACGGTTAACCTTTACATAAGCCCTTCTCAGTCTTCAGAGTTATCCACATCGAAATCGCAGGCCGGTAAGCCTCTTGTAGGCCCTCACTCGGCCTACATTGTTTTGTTACGTCGTGCTAGACTATTCAGGATTCAAGGTTGAAAAGTCCACAAACTCTTTTTAATTGCGTAGGCCCTAAAAAGTGTCCTCAATACCGTTCAAACTAACTTTCCCGTTAAGACTGGAGTAAGCCTATTCAAGTGTTGTACCAATACTGTAGTTTTGTATCACCTTGTTATTTTGTTCATTCATATAGCTTACTTATTTTGTATCCGATTGTTTATTTGCTCCTTTATGCTCCTTTTACTGACCTAATCCATTTACTGTACCATACCGTACTTTCATTATTTCAGTTATTATTGGCTAAATTACTTATTCTGTGTTCACCGCTGCATATCTCATTAGCCTACCTAAATTAGTGTACTTACTTAACGATTATACTTAATTGTATTTACTTAACAATCAGACTGTATAACCATTTCTTATTGCTAATAATCAGTCATCTGTAATATAGTATAAATACCGTTATAGAATTGTTAATCACTATAAATACCGTTATAGAATTGTTAATCACTATAAATACCGTTATAGAATTGTTAATCACTATAAATACCGTTATAGAATTGTTAATCACTATAAATACAGTTATAGAATTGTTAATCACTATAAATACAGTTATAGAATTGTTAATCACTATAAATACAGTTATAGAATTGTTAATCACCGTGAACAAATAATTCATTTATTTTTCTAATTAAGCACAAAACAAAATAATTTTTCTCTCCTTATTGAATATTGTTTGTTTGGGCTGTATTTCCAAACTGGTGACCCCTAATTATTCATATCAATATAATTAAGTAATTATAGTAAGCCTACTTTCTTTGTCACATCAAATTGGTGATCCGTAGGCCACTGTAAGTATATAACCTTTGGTTAGCTTCCCCCCGAAATGTTCATTCTGACGAAGGTCAAGCTTTTCACTCTACCTTAGACCTAGTTTACCGTGGAATCCGAACCACGCCCCACCAGCAGCACAGCGTCTTAACAACTAGGTCACCCAGGGTACCCATTTATGTACCATCCACTTTCTTTTGTTTTTATTGTGTGGAAGGATGAACAGCTGGGTTTTACTGCGTGCCGGCTGCCGTCACCGAGTCTCGATCCCGGGGCCGATGGATTCGTAGTCAACGACGCTAACCACTACACCACCGAGGCGCATATATATATATATCAGCAAAAGCCTGATGCACGAGAACGTTGCTCCACTGCATGCACAAATCCCCATCTTGCAGACGTTACATGGCGTAAGGCAGGGCTATGACAGTTTCCAGAGAGGATATATAAGTCTTAAATATAGCTCATTAAGACTCATGAAATTTTTCTTTCCTCTTCAACTCGGTCTACCCTTAGGTTAGGTGAGGTTCATCTAATCTAACTTCTCCACTACCCCTGCCTCAAATATATCGCGTCAGCGAACGTATTTTTTATTTTTGGGCTTGTTTTTTTCTTGATTTTTTTTTAACCTTCCAATACCTCTCATAAAAGGCCGTGAGGACCGCGTAACGTCAACATGCCAAAATGCAACTCATAAGTGGGTGTGAGGTCGTTTTGACGTCCTCCTGCCAAAATTATCCGCCTACATTTTTGCACCAATGCTACTGAAAGAACTGAAGAAATTAGTCTTTTGATAGTAGCAAACTACTATTGGGATTTCATCACTAATAATACTGTCCGCACAATACAAGATCCTGTATCTAATGAAAATAAAGTCGGTTGAATGCTACATGGCAACCATTGCAATGGAAAAAGAGTAAGGCCACCTTTGAGGAAAGTAGCAATGGTTTGAGAAGGTACTTGAAACTTTTTGAGACCTGAATCCATTGGAATAAGGAACAAACAGGATAAAGAGGCAAATACAGTAAATAGGAAGATTTTAGATCAATTTGAGAATGATTGGTTTTAGAGGTGGTTGCTATGAGATAGCTCTTCCTTGGAAGAACTCCTGTAAACCAAGCTCTAAGTTTCAGCTAGCTAGTAGGAAGTTAGAAGCTTCATTGCGCAGGCTAAGAAAAGATAAACAGTTGTTAATTGAATACAACGAGGCCATCGTAAGCTATGTAAGGAGGGCTATGCTGAAAGGGTTCAGATGCGGCGAGACAAAGCAACTGCCAAACTGAGGGTTATTTTTATTGTTCAGCCAAGGACAAAGGTAGTATGTTCTTGAATTATTGTTTGGAAGTTGGGCCAAACATCAATGCAGGTATATTTTCCTTGTTACTCAGGTATAGGTTTGGCAGGATAGCATTAACTGCTGATATAAAGCAGGGGGCTCTTTTAGCGGAAAGTTGAAACCAGAGGATATAGATGCAGTAAGGTACTGTATCTATGGGTGGACAGAAAAGACTTGGAAAATTGACCCAATGTTCAGGTGTATAGAATGAAATCTATTGTTTGGCCGGCCTCAGCTAGAGCCCTTTCCTGTTGGCGGCTTCCCTGAAGCATCATTTTCATAATTATTCTGAGATCTATTCCAGTACTGCTCTGTGAATGATACTGAAATGGCTAAACAGATATTCATTGAAGCTTCAGCTACAATGAGTGAGGCAGGTATGAAACAGAAAATGACAATCATTCTGTTATAACAGTTCATGAAGTAGGACTGTGCAGGACCAGTTTATGTTTATGGTAGAATGGGCTGGAGTAGATAAAACTTTGAAGTGAAAATTGGCCCTCTAATAAGTCTATCTTAGGAGATCGCCAGGCTGAAGATGAATGGTTGTCAAGTTGTGCTGCAGGAATCCATATGGCTTGAGGAGATAAGAAGTCTGAAACGGTTGTTAAGAGTGACAGCTTGGCTATATACTAGATTTAAGGACAATGTTAAAGAGGAAATAAGAAGGAAATGAGTTTTCAACAGTAAACAGATACAGCGAGCCAGACACTACTGGTTGGTTCATTAGCAGAAGTAAGCTTTCGGCCAAAAGAGAAATTTGCTTCCTGGCAGGCCATTGCAGGGTTTGCCAACACACTCTACTCTCAAAGGCTTTGGATGTTTATTATCAGGAGTTATTGAGAGTAGGAGGTAGACTGCACTTTTCACTTTTCAGGCCCTCCGAAGGGGAAAAGACATTAGAGTTTGCTACCCTCTGGGAGATACTTTTTGGAATTTTTAGTCATGGATACTCATGCTAAGTTGTTACATGCAGGAGTTACGGAAGTTTATTATAGAAATTAGGCAGCAGTTTTGGATTCCCACAGTTAAACAGATTGTGAAAAATGCTTTGTATGGGTAGTGTTTGTAAATGTAAGTGCTAAGCCTTATCATGAAAAGGTGTCTCACTCCCAAGACAATGGTGTTCCTACTTTACAGTATATTGTTCCATTTGATGAAGTTGGAGTAGTTTTTGCAGGACCAGTCTTATGTTTATGAGCAAAGTCAGGCCAGCAAAAGGTGTACATGTCTTTTCACCTGCGCTACCACAAGAGCAATCCATTTGGGATTGATAAGCAATTTAAGTGGTGATGCATTTTAAATGCAAAAAACTTCACTTTTTTACGTGAAGGTCAAAATATGAGAATAAAAACCCACTCTAATAGACAGAGTTTATTTCCACGACAGTTTCGACGCCCACTGGCATCCACCCGAGGAGGATGCCAGTGGGCGTCGAAACTGTCGTGGAAATAAACTCTGTCTATTAGGGTGATGCATTTCTTTTGTCTTTTTAAAGGTTTGTGAATAGAAGAGGTTTTCCGAGTAAAATCATTTCTGTTAATGCAAAACCTTCAAAAAGCTGCGAAAGAACTCTAAGAGGTTTGGGCCTTGCTCCTAGAGGGATTATCCTATTTTTCACAGTATGGGGTTCAGTGGGATTTTATTGTAGAGAGCACCATGGTGGAGAGAACATTGTTAAAGGTTAGTAAAAAGTGTAAGGAATAAATTAAAGAAGTTGTTGGATAATGTTCGCCCGAGCAAAGAGGAATTCTCTACTATTTTGATGTGGAAACAATGGTAAATAGCAGGCCCATCCTCCGCTTTGTTTATAACAGTTACTCAGAATGCAGAGCCATTGACACCAAATCATTTTCTTTGTGGTAAGCGATTATAACAGCAAGACCAGTCTAACCCAGTAGAGCTAGAGACTACAAGCCAGTCAAGGAGGTTAACCAGAAGGATCAAATACATTGAAGAGCGACAAGATCAGCTGTGGGTCAGGTGGCAAAAGGAATACTTGACAGAAATCACTTATTACCCAACAGGCAAAGTAAGGGGCTCCAATCCAAACTGTATCAATGTGGGGAGAGTAGTGATGATTGTGGATGAAAGACCAAGGCATTGCTGGAAACTTGATACAGTTGAACAGTTGTTTATTGGCAAAAATAATTTAGTTAGGTCTGGTTGGTAAAGACTTCAGGAAGAAAGTTAAAGAGGCCTATACAAAAACTCGATGCCTTAGAAATCAGCAAAGACAGGTAGTAGAGAGGAGGCTTTTGGGTTACGGTCTTTAGGAGAAAGCTTGGTTAAACACGCAGAAAATAGTGACAATAATTCCTGTTCCGGGGTTGGGGGCGTGTTTGAAATTTTAGAAGAAGAGCCATTGTTATTCCAGACCGATTTGAGACTAGGCTGATTAATGCAGCATTACTTGTATATAGAAGGTTAACCTTTTGTGTAGGCTCTATAATTCATTCCGTAAGTGTTGAGTTAGTGAATAATTGTCATTTACAGTTTGAATTATAATTTTGGTCTTTTGTGGCATGCTGGTGGCGTCCCATTGTTCCATCTATTGTTGAAAGTGGTACCGGTCAGATGTTGGTTTGCAGGGTTCTCTTTTCGGTTAAATATTTATTAGTCTAGGTCAGTGGTTCCCAACGTGGGCGCCACCGGCACCGCCCTCCAGTGGTCGTTTGAGAATCTTGGGAGGGCGCTAGGAAACTGTAAAACTGGTATCACTTATCACTTATCCTGTTATATTATTATCTTTATGAGGGGGCACCAGCAAAATATTCATGGGCATAAAGGGGCGTTCGCCTAAAAAAGGTTGGGAACCGCCGTTCTAGGTAGATGGTTGTTGCATCGGGCACTGTGGATAGTTTGTTCATTGATGCAAATTTTGTCCACTGAGAGAAAGAGAAACCATTAAAATAACTTAGTTCTATTTGATTAATCCTAGCGCATTTGGCTAAGTTAAAATGGAACAAGGCCCCAGGGTCCCTCAGGTTTATTTCAGCTTAACTTAGGACTACAACCTTAACGTCACTCTTTCAGAGCACAGACGATTAGCAACTAGGATTTATATTTGTAATTAAACTGAGTAACATTTCTGAGTACAATATCTTTTAACTTAACCCATTACTTTTATAGGGAAATAACTGTGTCCTATAGTCATAAATTCCAATTTCAACATACTTCCACCCGATTCTTAACGTAAGGTACTTTTATAGGCGCTTACTATTAAGTTTATGGAAAACTGATGAGTGGGTAGTTGGGAGGTAACGAAAATGGTTCACTGAGTAGGTAGGTAGTTAATCTAACAATTATTAAATTCCTTTTATGTCAATAACTGGGTGGATGAAACCAATTGGTTGCTCACCAGAGTTATTCTCCACACTAGTATTTATATACTGTGTGAGAAGAGCGTGCTCGGTAATAGATATACATTACCGCTCAACCAACCGAGGAAAAAACCAAGACAACGCTGGTGGAAAAAGCCCCGCGAAGAGGAGAACAAAGGAGAACGAAAACGAACAACGGGGCGAGAGGACGGAACAGGGGAAGGGACGAGAACAGACAACGAAAAAGATCCCCACCAGCAAGTACGCTCTCGACAACTAAACAGGAAGGAGAAAAGAGACTTTCTAATAACTAACAGTAAGTGACTAATTGTGTTTTTAACCCAGCAAATTAATCACATTAAATTAAGCTGGGTCAGACAAGTTAGGCCTACATTGTGGCCTAAGACCCAGCATCAACTCATAGCTTAACGAAGGTGAAGGTAGATTGCCCTAACCTAATTTGGTGAGGAATCCTACTGTGGACCTCAATTTATCTGCCCGCTCTGGACCATTTCCGGAATCTCTAGGCTGACCCCTCTAGGCTAGACTTGATCTACTCTATAGTTAGACTGGAGATATAAGGGGTGGGTTAATTGTGGACCAATTCATACAGAGCATTTTTCGCATTGGTGGTCCGTGTGTGGGGAATTTACAAACCTTAACCTTACTTAACAAAAATTGCAGAATTAGGCTAAATGGTCTAGCCTAAGCTCTAGCCTAAGCCTAACCTAATCAAGCCTAATTAGGTCTACAACCTAGGGCCTAACTAGGAAACATTTACATTTAAGGAGTCTCATTCTCTTATAAGCTTAGACCTGAGTGACACATAAGTACTTGGTGGGGATTAAACCAAATTTAAACTTGACTGTTTTGTCTGTGCTCTCTCTTCTCTGGTAATTTCTTCTTGTCCTCTATTTCATTACGATCCCCAGTTAAACAACATTAGTGAACAAGCATTTAAAATGCATACAACTCCAAGCATCCGATTCTTCTTTTAAGGAAGAATCACTCAACAGGCACATGCATTCCTTGCAATCTGTGTGTATATATATGTATATATACACTGTACTCTTTACATGTGCCACAAATACACTCAACCTATCTGAACATAAGCAAGGATTGCATGGGTTACTCAAAAGGGTCTTATGGCCTACTTTGGCCATAGCCCAAACACTGAACCTTGGTCTTATGGCCTACTGTGGCCATAGCCCAAACACTGAACCTTGGTCTTATGGTCTACTGTGGCCATGGGCCAAACAATAAGGGTCTTATGGCCTACCTTGGCCATGGGCCAAACAACTGAACCTTGGTCTTATGGCTTACTTGGCCATGCCAAACAATAAAGGTCTTGTGGCCTACCTTGGCCATGGGCCAAACAATAAAGGTCTTATGGCCTACCTTGGCCATGGGCCAAACAATAAAGGTCTTATGGCCTACCTTGGCCATGGGCCAAACAATAAGGGTCTTATGGCCTACCTTGCCATGGGCCAAACAATGAGCCTTGGTCTTTGGCCTACCTTGGCCATGGGCCAAACAATAAAGTCTTATGGCCTACCTTGGCCATGGGCCAAACATTTCTTATGGCCTACCTTGGCCATAGGGAAACTATAAAGGGTCTTATGGCCTACCTTGGCCATAGGGAAAACTATTACAAGGGTCTTATGGCCTCCCTTGGCCAGAGACCAAACAATACAAAATAAGACCCAGACTGGATAAACCAAAGACTGTTCCCAGAGACCAACTAGCTACAGCCAAACAGACAAAACTTGATACTGTAGAATCAAATGTGACCAACTGTAATACATGAACACCTATATTACAGAACTTTAATATAACTGTAGCCTCAAAGACAGTGATAAACACAGTTTGAATGATTGCCTGATTGAGGGTCCTAATCTCATTTCTGACCTTGTGAAGATCTTACTGAGGTTCAGGTTAGATAAATATGCCGTACAAAGTGACATTTCAAAGGCATTTTTGAGAATAAATCTTAAAAATGAATATGATAAGAACCAACTTAGGTTCTTATGGTTCAAGATCCATTTGATTTGAATAAAGGGTTCATAACCTATAGATTTAATGTTGTGTTGTTTGGAGCCAATTGCTCACCTAGCCTATTAGCATTGACAATTAGACATCATTTAAACCAGTTTAATAACTCTTTAACATTGAACTTCCTTAAGGAACATTTTTACGTAGACAATCTAATAGGCTCAACAACAACAAAATCTGAATTATCTGAAGTCTATGAACACTCCAAAACATTATGCAACAAGGTAACTTTGAACTTAGAGAGTGGATTTCAAATGATGAGGATTTAAACAAAAAGATTTTAAAGGATAATAATGGTCTTGAGCCATCAGACAGAGTTAAAACTTTAGGTATGAACTGGTATTTGGATGCAACTTCTAACAGTCATGATTCAATCTGTACTAAAGGTTTTAAACTTGATGAGGAAGCAAATACTAAAAGACAAATATTATCAGAGGCTTCCAAAATTTTTGATCCCATGGGTCTATTCCTGCCTTCAACAATAAAATCAAAGATTCTCCTCCAAGAAATTTGGAGGACAAATGTTGGGTGGGATGATCCAATAACAAATGAAAATCAAAAATCTTGGAAGAAGTTAGCTGCTGATTTAACAAAAGTGCAGAACATTAAAATTCAAAGGTGCTGTGGGTTTAGGGATAAGCCCCAGAGACTTCATGTGTTTGCTGATGCAAGCACACAAGCTTATGGGTGCTGTGCGTATCTTGTAAGCCTACAGAAAGTCATCTAATTTATGCAAAAGGGAAAGTTGCACCTCTCAAACCTACCCGAACCATACCTCAATTGGAACTATTGGCTGCTGCATTAGCCATTAAAACCATTTCATTGCTTAAGGATGCTTACCATGATGTGAACATAACTCATATCCACATCTGGCTTGACAGTCAGATTTGTCTTGCCTGGATACGGAATGATAGCATTAATAGTAAGAATATCTTTGTAAGAAATAGGCTAAAAGAAATAGCTGAAGCTAATGAAAGCCTACAAGTAAACTTTCACTATGTTCCAACTAAACAAAATCCAGCAGACTTTCTGACCAGAGGTTTATCCTACAAGTTGTTGAAGTCAAACAAAACTTGGTTTATGGGACCAAAGTGAGTGTGTCACATGTAGGCGTATTCATGCTAGGCCCTATAGGAAACCAAATCCTCCTGCTTTGCCAGAGGAGAGAGTTACTCTCAACAGACCCTTTGAGACTGTAGGCATTGACTATACAGGAGCATTGACTGTAGGGGTGGGTGACACTGAACAAAAAATGTACATTGTACTGTTTACATGTGCTGCCTCACGAGCTGTTTATTTGGATGTTGTGGAGGACCTTACAGCAGAATCTTTTGTTGCTGTCTTTAAGAGATTCTGTGCACGACATTCAGTACCAAAGACAGTTTGGACTGACAATGCTACATATTTCAAGGCTGGTGAACAAGTCATCCACGACTTGTTAAGCGATGAAATCACACAATTATATATACAAAATTCAAACATAAAGTGGAAGTATATTCCGGTTGCCTCTCCTTGGTATGGTTCTATCTGGGAGAGGAATATACAAACAGTAAAGAATTGCTTGAAGAAAGCAATTGGCAAAAAACAGATACACTTATTTGGGTTGCTCACTCTCCTGGCTGAGATTGAGAACATCATTAACAATAGACCACTCACTTATGTGAGTGACAACATTAATGACCCGGAACCATTAACTCCAAATCATTTGATTCGGGGAGAACAAGTTAGTCTCCTGCCGGACTACAATATAGACTCTTCAGAAGACCCAAACTGGACTCAACGACATGATGAGCTCCAGACTAAGTTACAACATTTAACTAGAGTTAAAGCTCATTTCATTAAACAGTGGAAAACTGAGTACTTGATGGGTCTAAGGGAGAGACATAAACAAATGACTAAGAAGGATTGGTCTGACACAATTAAGGTAGGGGACCTTGTTCTCATACATGACAGTACTCCAAGACAATACTGGCCTCTGGCTAGAGTTTCAGAACTCAGACCAGGGGCAGACGGGGTAACAAGAGTGGTCAAATTAAGGACTTCAACGGGTGACACAACAAGAGACATTTCTCTTTTGTACCCTTTAGAGTCTGGACCCAAAACAATGGACTTTGGAGAACCTTCTCCACTGACAGTAACAACTGGAGACACTGAACTTCCAGTAACTATTCCTTTGACAGTAGGAGTGGTAACGCATCCTACTACAACATTGACAGACACAAGACCTCAGCGACAAACAGCATTAAAGGCGCGACTATTTTTACAACAAAAAATAGATGCTGGGGAATTGTAATTTTATCTTCTAACTTTCATTTTTTCTTTTCTTATGGTAAAGACCATAGACAGTTTCATCCTATGGATGTATATTTTCTCTTCTAATTAAATGCTACACCTTCTCCATGAGAAGGTGAGGATAGGCACTGTTAATCACATTAACAGGCATTTACAGTCAAATAGTTAGCTAGTCTACACTCAGACATAAAAATTGGTGACAATGACACCAAAATTTTTATCTCCCGGGGCCCCCAGTATATGGAAAACTGATGAGTGGGTAGTTGGGAGGTAACGAAAATGGTTCACTGAGTAGGTAGGTAGTTAATCTAACAATTATTAAATTCCTTTTATGTCAATAACTGGGTGGATGAAACCAATTGGTTGCTCACCAGAGTTATTCTCCACACTAGTATTTATATACTGTGTGAGAAGAGCGTGCTCGGTAATAGATACATTACCGCTCAACCAACCGAGGAAAAAACCAAGACAACGCTGGTGGAAAAAGCCCCGCGAAGGAGAACAAAGGAGAACGAAAACGAACAACGGGGGCGAGAGGACGGAACTGGGGAAGGGACGAGAACAGACAACGAAAAAGATCCCCACCAGCAAGTGCGCTCTCGACAATAACAGAAGGAGAAAAGAGACTCTCTAATAACTAACAGTAAGTGACTAATTGTGTTTTTAACCCAGCAAATTAATCACATTAAATTAAGCTGGGTCAGACAAGTTAGGCCTACATTGTGGCCTAAGACCCAGCATCAACTCATAGCTTAACGAAGGTGAAGGTAGATTGCCCTAACCTAATTTGGTGAGGAATCCTACTGTGGACCTCAATTTATCTGCCCGCTCTGGACCATTTCCGGAATCTCTAGGCTGACCCCTCTAGGCTAGACTTGATCTACTCTATAGTTAGACTGGAGATATAAGGGGTGGGTTAATTGTGGACCAATTCATACAGAGCATTTTTCGCAAAGTTCTTCCAGACAAAAGGTGTCGTCGTCTCCACCTCCCCCGAGGTTATTTAAACTCAGGGAGCGTCGCCGACGAGGTTCTTTGCTCTTTCCCTGTTCGTAAAAAACGCAGGCTCTGTAATCGACTTATTAATGACACAACGTCTCTTTATATTTATTAAAACCTCTGCTGCAGAATTAAATTTGTGAAAAATTCAATCTATAATTTTTATCGTTTTGCAACTTAAGATTAACGAATTCATTATTTTTAACCTACTTTAATTTTATTCATAAGTGTTCTTATTAAATATAGCGTTAAGATTTTACGTTTAAGATCAGAAAATTTATAATTTTTTTACTTCAAATCAATTTTCAAATCACTAAAAATCAATAATTTGCCAGAAATTAACTTTTTACTTTTGTTTACAAGATTAGTTCATTAAATATACCGGCAATCCTTTTATAAATAAAATCAGAAATTAATTTAGTGTTTCAATCCATCGTAATTATTTATTACTTCTCCAGTATATAATTTATACTCATTACCTCGCAAAAGAGTCAAAGAAGTAACGTTTGCATTTTGACGTCATCGTTCGAAGTGAACATATAAAATATGGTAAACTAAACTTATCTGAAAAAAACGAGTGCTAACAGAGGTGATAACAAAGGTACTTTTATCGTAATACTGAGAGCAATATAAAGGTAGGTTCCGCCAGTGACCAATCGAGATCACTGAACTCAGAGAGTGACCTTCGTTGATATATATTTACGAGTATGTATATATTACATTGGATTTAATTCATTCAAAAGAAAATGAGGGAACCGTCTTGTCTGGTTTGAGGCCATCGTGGAAAACCATCTGCGCGGCAACTGTAACGAGTTGCTTTTAAAATGTAACTTCCTGCTCTGAATACTTTTTGTTTGTTAAAAGTTTGCCTAAAATGCGTAATAATCACGGCAGTACACTGTAGTAATAAATATATTATAAATAGGCATGTACAGTATGCTGTATATATTATTTTTAAGTAAAGTGAAGTGAATTAACCACTTTATTTAAATCTGCATTTATCATGGAATATCATGGAATAATCCATGAAATATGTCTACTTGGTCCTATATATAGCAGAAGATAAAATTCGGAGTAAAAACACTTAAAATTTTCCATTACGTATAAGCAGTTTTTGATATATGAATTTCTGTTCTCAAATGCAAGTCTCTGAGTTATTTATTCATCGTCTAACTCTAAAATATTAAGGCCCATGTTTTGATTTTGGTTTATAAATTTGAATGAAAAAATTAAAATGTCACCTATCCAATTTTAAAATAGAAAATGATGAAATAAAGAAAATGTTTATACGGGAGTAACTAATAATTAACAAAGTTAAGTTTTGGCTAGAAAATAATTACGTTGGTACGCATTTACAGTACCCCTAAATTTCAACTAATCACATAAATTAAAAAAATAATAAGGAAACAGTGTTTTGCAAATGCGATTAAACAAATTCCAAATGCTTTCGACAACATTCATTTCATTTCTTCAATGCATCGATGTTTTTAACAGAAAAATCGTATGAATAGACGATTGATTAAATGGATAGCTATGACAAACAAACAAACAAACAAACACTTTATTTCAGACTCAACAGGTACAGACATTATACAAGAAGTCCGTAGAAGATTAAGAGATAGTTGTCTGGAGCACTGACTAAGTAGGCCAGTGAATCACTGTGCATAATGAACATACAATTGCCTACGCCAATGCTTCCAGATTTGAGCTTTATAAAATATATCGGAGACTAGTCCACTAACCATGGCTTCTATTATCTTATTGACTGACTCACCAAGCCTAGTGATAAATCTAAATACAAAATTGCGAATGACACTGACACAGTTAGGTACCTTATTGACTACAAACAGCATACTGACACTAGAAGGAGCACCATTTATAAATCTTGGAGTTCTTAATAAACTCCTAAAAATATTATTATATGCAACATATAATTTTCTCAAATTATACATCCTGTAGTTCCACTACAAATGAGCTGTATACATTGGAGTACAAAATGTTTTGAACAAAATCATGCACATGCAAACTGTTTGCCAATGTTTTAGGAATGACAGTATGCAATATAAATGGATCTTTTCCTTTTAACGGGATATGGAAAAAATTATGAAAACAATATTTTGCGGTTGGAAAATAATAAATCTCTTAAGAAAAGTATATGTTACCTAACCTAGCTTAACTTAACCTATCCTAACCTAACCTAGCCCCAACGTTTTAGGATGGAGAAACTAAACTAATTTAATATTGTGATATTTTTTTCTTGTAATAATTTCTTTATCCTAAAATGTACTTTTCTAGATAAAATTATTTTTATTTTCCAACCCCCCTTAAAAATTTTCATAATTTTTTCAGTAAATAGTAAATGTCTCCACCCTAAAATGTACTTTTCTTTTAATAAGTTTATTATTTCCCTCCTCGTGAGGAGGAGATTGTAGACGCCAATCGGGGTGGACGTTAGGCAGGAGTCAGGGAGTGCTGGAACTCCCGTTTCTCTTCCTGTCACTTTCCTCTTTAGCTGATCTTTTTCCGTGTCTCATTTACCCTGTGAGCAGCCCAGCATGCTCTAACAGGGCCGGATTAAGGCTGTGAGGAGCAGAAAGCTAATAAAATGGAAGGGCCGACATATGTACCATATATTGTATATAAGTCATAAAATCTCAAAAACAAATAGAAATGTATATTTATCCAAATTTAACAACTAACAAAAATCAAAGTTGTGTACATTAAAAAAAAAAAACGGAAAAAACAGCATACAATTCAAATAGAGAATTTCTTTCTTCCTGGTTTTAAACGATGATATCAAACAAAACATCCCCCTTTCTGCGACATGATGAATGATCATTACCTAGGCCCAAATTCCTAACGTCTGAAAAATAATTTCGGAACAGATTAACCCTTTGAAGCCAATCATACAAAACTGGATGAAAATCATACATAGGCCTTACATATCGACAATAATACACCATCAGATATAATCTATATAAATATCTATATAAACAAATAAGAGCGAAATGGACGACGTCTGTCTGTCTGTCCCGAACTTTCTCAGCTCCTGCTGGACGGACTCCGCCGAAACTTGGCAGGTTTACTATACGTGACCCTGCGCATAACATAGTGTATCGAAATTTTGATAGCCTATCACATAAAGTTATATTACATTTTATATATACATACATACACACACTGTATTTAGTGAAGTTCAAAAGTCTGCGTCCACCTGAGTTTTAGACAATTTCTAGAAAATAATACAACTCTGAGAAAGTATGTCCACTATATTAAGGTATTTTCTTTTACAAGAAATGGTATTTCATATATTCTACTACATGTGTAAGTAATGTAGCTTTTATTTCATAAGAAAGGACACATTAATGAAAATGGTCCTTTTTGGTCCTGTTACGTTTTTTTTTCTTTGCAGTATAATAACATCGATTTTAACTCAGGTATTGGTGACAGACCATAGCCAAATGTTATTAATCCTCAAAATAGTGTATTCATACAGTAATTTTAACAACTGATCTATTATAACTGATAAAACCAATTAGTCAATGACATTGTAGCAATTTGATTAAAAAATAATTAATCATCTTCTCTATTCTCACTTTACAGGCCGTAATTGAAATGTCTAAGGAACTAAGTTTATCCGAGAGAGGACAAATAATTGACCTTTCAAGAGGGAATGTCCCAACGCCAGATCTCGGCAAAAATTAACGTTTCAAAAGGGGCTGTCCAAAGAACTATAAGCAGATATAAAGAATCTGGATCGTACTCTTCAAAGACAAGATCTAGCAGACCAAAAGTGCCTACTGATTCTGAGGATCATTACATCAAGGTTACATCACTGCGTGACAGAAAAGCTACAGCTACACAGATTCAGGCACAGTTGAATGAACAACGGGACTCTCCAATAAGTACAAGTACTATAAAAAGAAGAGTCATAAAAGCTGGTCTCCATGGCAGAGTTGCTGTCCAAACCACTACTGAGGAAACAAAATAAGGCTTAAAGATTTGAGTGGCCAACAGAATATCGAAATTTTACTGTAGACGACTGGAAAAAAATTATTTTTACTGATGAATCAAAAGTGGAACTTTTTGGATTTCATAGAAGAGTTTATGTTAGATGTAGAACCATCGAAAAACTTATAGATCCCTGCATAAAACATTCAGTAAAACATGGTGGAGGCAACATTCAAGTTTGGGGTTGTTTCAGTTATTCTGGAGTTGGAGATCTTCACAGAATCACTTACACTCTCCGAAAAAAGGTGAAGGTGTTCTACAAATGATGAAATTTCCTCCACAAATTCCTGATCGCAACCCAGTAGATCATCTTTGCGACAACTGGAAGAGTCTGAAACTAAAAAGAACATAACTTTTCTTGATTCTCTCAGGGAGAATGTAGAAGAATGCTGGAACGGCATAGCACAAGATGTTATCCAGAAACTTGCTGAATCTATGCCTTACAGAGTGGAAGCTGTCATTAAAGCAAAAGTAGGTCATATCGATTATTAATAAGATTATGCCATTAAATTGTTAATTTGTTTGCTAATTTATAATAATTACATTTAGAAGTGTAATAACGTGGCGGGTATTAGACCCCGCCAGTTATTAAGTTATTTAAATAACAATAAAGGTACTTACAGGTGCATTGATTTAGATCTTCTTTAGGGCCTACCATAGATGCCAGCGTCCCACAAACGACCTACTACTAGTCCTACTTTACTAATTTAGAAACTATAGACATTACCCCTAACTGATATAATAATTAGACAACTTCCTGCTTAAATTAGTAACTTTTGAAACATCACCGAATTAAACTTAGCACCAACGATTTAGTCAGATACAAAACCACATCTCTTTTGTTCAGCCCAAATCAACGAACAGGCCGCGTTCCTCTGTTTATCTTTTTGTGTTGCCATTCAGCTTTCTTTTAGTGACTTTTTTCTTTAGTGACTTTTAGACTATATACAAATATATACACACACACGTCACCTCAAGAAGCAAAGAATGTAACAATAAAAAATCAAATTTTGTTGTAATTATCATATATATTTGTACAATTTACAATAAATTAGGTGATTATAAGGTGAACGCAGACTTTTGAACGCCACTGTATGTATATATTAGGCGCTCCAGACCACAAGCTGCTAAGCTCAGAAGTCGTGCACCATAGGCTTTATTCAGATTTACGAGGTTTACGAGTCGAAATGGTTTATAATTGATGTTTAATTACAATATATGTTCGATAATGTTCGAATAATAAAATTAATAGTATGTACAGTAGGGTGTGTCAATTTTGGGGGTGAAATGACTAAATTAAAAATCATGTGATTTGGTAGCAATTTAATGTAAAATAATATCCTTGCTTCAAAAACAATAAAAAATAACTCCTACCTACATCAATTTTAATTCAAAAATTCCATTTTTCCATAAATTCGTAACAAAATAACAAATGTGCGGAAACATCCTATCAACATTTAAAGTGGCAATAAGATATCATTCAGAGTCTTTATTTGAAAGTAACCAATGCAGTCATGTCCTTTTTGCTGCGGTTCCTTGATATCAGCATTCGGCTTGCTACTTGCGCTTTGATATAGCCTTCTCGCCTCTCGTGACTGTAAACTTGACTAGCTGCTTCTGTGACCATTTTCACACATCTCTCCACACTATGAGTGTGAGAAGGCCACTTGGCACTTGCATTGGGGCCTCTTTAAGTTGTGTTAAATCTTTGTTTGTTATATATGTTGTCAGTGGTGGCTCCAAAACTTCCGAACTCAAGTTAACTAATTCTGACAATTTCGTGGCATTGACGTTTATCGGAGGTACCTTCCTTGTCTGAACAGAGCAGTCTCCCAGCTGGTCATCATCTAGTGATGTTCCTCTAAGCTTTAGAATGATTTCCACAGCCTCAGTTCGCTCTTTGGTACATTGGCTGCAGAGTATGGCTTGCAAAACTGCCTCTGGCCTAGCATACCAAGCGGACCTTCTCACCACAGGTAACACGATGTCCACCACTACTTTCCTTTGGGTTTTCAGTAGCTGTAATTGAAACAAGATGTGGTTGGGCCCCTCCATCCACATTGGATTAAGTTTTACATTGAACCAGTGAGGAAGATAAAACCCAATAATAAATTCAACAATCAACATCAAATTCTGTAGCATTTTGCCCTTCAGTGCATGTTTGGAAACCCAAATCCTGCAGAAACGAATCGCTGTAGTTAACCAACGACTGTGACTTACGGGTCCAATCTCCAAGAGAGCCAGATTTTGAGGCAACTCTACTGATCTGATTGCTTGAACAATACGATAAGCGTAAGATTAATCCGTGCTGAAGTCTTTGATAACTTCTTCAGACAACACTGGAAGGGGAGGGCCTACTTCGACCTTTGAAAATTTTGTATTTATTTCTAATTCCGTTGCTTCATCTAGCATGTTGCCAAGGGGGCCTGACCACTTGTTGTTGCTCTTTGTAGGACCATCAAGTTCCTGGATGAGACGACGAAGAGGTAGTTCCCCTGTGTGCAAATCACATACAATCCAAACAAGCCTTCTTCCAAATTTTTTCTCTAAATGCGTCATAACACCGCCCTGCCATCCAGTGTTCACCGCAGTTGAGTCTCCACCAACGGCCTGCAGTGAACTGTCAAATCTTCTCTCTTGAAACTAACATATTATTTGATCAGCAATCGCCTCTGCATGTTTCTTGCCTTCTACTTCTGCTTCAGGAACAAAGTGAAAGAAGTAGCGGCCACCAGGTTCAAAACACACAGAGTAGTGTTCTTCTTTGATGAGACCGGGAAACTCTGTCCATTCCCTCTACCTCTAGGAGAACTTTTGTGTCATCTCTTCTTCCATCAAACAAAAGGCAAGAGAGACCTTCCTCCTTCAAATCTTTTTCATGCTGATCAGATATTTCGTTCATTATTTTTTCTTGTGCTCTTCTTATCTTATTATGATCTATTACTAAGGATGTATCCTCTCGGCTGATGAGGCCTGCATCTATCCAAGCGGCAGTAGCAATCTCTGCAGTCTCTCGTAGCCCCGTATGGCGGCAAATACTGGCAAGGGCAATGTTTGAGATGTCTTTAGTGTTGTATTTCATTCTCTTCGGCGAAGGTTCAGATGGCATTTTGGAGCTATCATCTGATGTTGCTTCTTTCTGTTCATCTGAAGAGCTTTCACAGAAGTGAGAAACCTCTTGATAGAGCTCTTCATCTCTTTGGGTGGCTTCTTCACTCTTGTTTTTCTTCCTTTCTTCCCTCTCTCGGATTTTCTTTTTTCTTAGCAATAACAATCTGTTTTTTGGTTTCTGAATAATCTGCCGAACCAATCTGCATACTTCCTTGGCCTCCTGCCTTTGTTCTCTGCGCCTTTATGAAAGCCAGCTCCAAAACAGGGATCTTCTTCTCACGAGGACAGCGACAATCAATGTGAGGGTGAGGTTCTCTTCTGCATGAGGGAGAACAATTGGCTTCAGAACACAACTCTATGGGACACTGGCAGTTAAAAATGTCAAGAAGAGTATCAAGTGTGTGCAGAAATTTATTTTTCTTTGCTAGTTTTCCTTTACCAAGTGATGTCTCAACTGCTTTGTGCCACAGCTTTGTTAATTTTAGCTCAATAGTTCTATACTGATTGAGTACAGGTGGTTTGAATAACACATTAGCTTTTTTCCACTGATGCAGAAGAGGGGGAATCATGTCCCTTATGAGCTCTTTCTCTGTATAGTTCCTTCTATCCTTTGTATTTTGTTCACGAAGGAGTAACCCTAGTCTCAGCATGTCTCGCACTGTTGGTAGTTCAGATACGAGAAGCTCCTTGCCTGTACCGACTAACAGGCTCAAGTGGCATGACGACTGACCTCTTGTCTTCAATTTTGGCATCTTAGAAATATCTGAAAAGAAAGAAAAACATTTAAGTATTTTATATCAATTACGATGTTTCAAAGTTTAGTCATTCGATGTTCTAAAATTCAATAAAAAAATATTTCATGGGATTACAACATAATTAGACAGAAGAATATGATAATAATAAATAATTGTAATAATCAATAATCCATACTTACAGTTAAACTGTAATATTCGTCTAGTAGAATAACTATGAAGTAGGTACAAGAGCAATAACAGCAAACCACCGTCTATGACATCTAAGAGGCAACTGAGGACTGAGAGTGAGGGACAGTTCTATTCATGTTGTGACTTGTAAATTGTACAACAACTATATGACCTTGAAAACACTCCATATGCGATTAGTGGGATAATTCTGTGACAGATGAATAGTTAATCAATTTATGTCCTATTATTTAGTAAAAGAGTCAATTTCTGAAACTTTAAGGTAAAATTGATGTAGGTAAGGTTATTTTATTTCATTTTGGTTGGCCATTTTCAAGTTTTGACATGAAAAGACACTATATTTTCACTACCAAAATTGATTTGAAAAAAGTTGACAAAATTGAGACACCCTAATGTACAGTTAATTAGAAAGGTATCTTAAAATAATTAAATTGAATGAAGCTACATTAGCCAATGGTGCGCGACTTCTGAGATACCACTGGCAAATGAAGCTTCATTCAATTTAATTATTTTAATATAGCTTCTTGATTAACTGTACATACTATTAATTATATTATTTGAACATTATCGAACATATGTTGTAATTAAACATCACTTATAAACCATTTCGACTCGTAAATCTCGTAAATCTGAATAAAGCCTATGGTGCGCGACTTTTGAGACACCCTGTATATTGGAATAATTGGGCAGAATATTTTCATTCAAACATGTTTCATTGAAGACCAAGCCATAATTAGCATTAATGAGTTTGTTTTTGGCTTTTTCTAATCTTCGAACACATGTTCTTTGTTCTTCAGAAAGTTTGAAAAACAGATTGCCAATTGTCATTTTCACTTTATTTTCATAAGTTATACACGTGAGCTTTCGTCCTCCTTAGGGCATCATCAGACTAAGATAGTCAAATTTAAATTTAAAATCCTAAAAATTAAAAATTTAGAACTTCAAAAATCCTAAAAAGTTTTAAACTTGAAATTTAAAAAATTTAAAAATCCAATTTAAGAAATTTAAAACCTAAAAATAATTCTCAAATATCTGAATACATAAGTATAATTTACACAAATACACTAAATATGAAATGGAGAAAGCAACTTCACATTCCGAATGCTGGGAGAAGACTGGAAGATGTAAAACGGGTACGTGAGGTCAACAACTTGGGACCCCACCTGCGGTCATCTTTGACGATTGGAGGGTCGAGATAATCCTAAGGTTCTGTTCTGAACTATTTGCTGGTTATTAAGAGAAGGAGAAAATTCTCGGATGTAGAAAGCTTCTGTTATTTGTAGTTTGTAGTGACTATTGCAATGTTTGAGGATTATCGTGCTGTTCACCAGTTGTTATGTTATCGTGTAAGAGTTGTATTGTGATCATTTTCCATGTGTCGCTTAGGTGCACCTTCCTGTAGGTGTATGGTGAGTCTGCGACTCAAGGAAGTGGTGGTCATTTCAATATAGCTATTAGAACGAAGTTGCAGCCTTCGTGAGGACAGTCAAATTTGTAGACTATATTGGTGGCCTTCAAGTGGTTATTATCTTCGGTTAAGTTATTTTTGGACTCTTGCAGTAGATAACAAGACTAAGTTTGTCATTTGGATTGCTGCAGAGTACATTTTTTTATGCAGGAAGGAGGGTCCAAGGGAAAAATGCCCGCAAAACCGCCCCTCCCATAGAAGAAGAGGAGAGCCAAAATCAAGGTCCGGGGTTTTCGAGATGCCTAGATACTCTGCGTTTGAAAGATGGCAGGCTATAGACAAGAGAAAAGATGGATTGAGAAAGATTGTTCCAGAGTTGACCGGTTGAGTAGATGAAAGATTAAAAATACCGATTAACCCTTGCATTAGTTAGTTGGACAGAAAATGAATGAGAAAGTGTAGAAAGTCTGGTACTGCGTGCTCTCCTTAAAGGAGGAGGCATGCACTTAGAGAGTTCAGAAGAGCAATGTCCGTTATGATAGCGATAGTAAAGAGAGAGTGAGGCAACGCTGCGGCGAAGACAGAGAGATTGAAGACAATCAGTAGGAGGGGGGAATTGATGAGACGAAAAGTCTTTGATCCCACCCGGTCAAGTACGGCTGTGTTGGTTGAACCACCTCACATATGAGAAGCATACGCCATACAGGGCGAACAAGACCCCTGTACAGAGACAGCAGCTGAGTTGGGGTAAAGAAACCGCGGAGGTGGTACAGCACACCTAACCTCTAAGAAGCTGTTTTAGAAAGAGAAAATATGTGATCTTTCCAGGAAAGATCACGAGAAAAGGAAACGCCAAGAATGTTAAGAGAAGAGGAACGAATGAGTTGTGTGTTGTTAGAGGTAAGGGGATAGTCGTGTGGAAGATTGTGACGAGTAGACAGATGGAGGAACTGAGATTTTGAGACACTGAAAGCCAGAAGGTTTTCTCTGCTCCAATCAGAGATAGCTGAAAGATCAGAGGTCAGGTGCTCCATAGCCGCACTACGCGAATCATAGAGTGACTGTTGAGAGGGACGCTTTGGGAAGCGGGTGGAGAAGTGAAGAGTGGAACCATCGGCATAGGAATGAAAGGAAATGCGAATTAAAAGATAACACAGGTCAACAAAAAAACATTTTTTTTTCGTTGCCAAGGAAATTCGTACGAATTTAGGATTTTGGGGTTGCTGAATTCCAAAATGAAAGTAGTTTTTCCGATTTGGCTCTAGTTCTTGAGATAATGAATACCCTCAATTAATAGGAAACGTAACCATAACGCGTGCATATGGGAAACTACCGGAACATTCTAGATGGTGAGACCGAATAAAATGCCATTATGTATTTCATGTGTTTACTTTTGTATGATTTGAGACAATTTCAATGCGATTTGTAAGTAGGCTCCGCCTGAACATTAAATTTTTTGCATTTTTACGTGTTTGAATGGGGTACCAATTATCTCATAAATTAGAGCCAATCTAGCAAAACCAATGTCATATTCGGAATCAGCACCACAAAGTTACCCCAAAATCACTCTAATATGATTGGCAATAAAATGAGTGTTGACCAGTGTAATTAATAAATAAAGTGAAAAGACAAGACAGAACCTGAGGAATACCACTGTTAATAACTTTAGGAGAAGAACAGTGGCCATCTACAGCTGCAGCTATAGATCGGCCAGAAAGGAAATTAGAGATGAAGGCACAGAGAGAAGGATAGAAAATGAAGGAGGGCAGTTTCGAAATTAAACATTTCTGCCATACTCTACCAAAAGCTTTTGATATGTCCGGCGGAATAGCAAACGTTTCACCGAAATTACGAAAGGAGGATTACCAAGAGTCAGAGAGATATGCAAGATGATCGCCAGTAGAGCGTCCCTTGCGGAATCCATAATGACGATCTGAAAGAAAATTGTGAGAAGAAAGGTGTTTAAGAATCTTGCTATTAAAGATTGATTCAAAAACTTTGGAAAGGCAAGAAATCAAAGCGTTGGACAATAGTTGGAGGGTTGAGAGCAGTCACCCTTCTTTGGGACAGGCTGAATGAAAGCGAACTTCCAGCACGAAGGGAAAGTACCAGATGAGAGACAAAGACGAAAGAGTTTGCCTAGGTAGGGTGTCAGCACAGAAGCACAGTTCTTAAGAATAACAGGAGGAATACCATCAGGACTATACACCTCCCTAGAATTGAGCCCAGATAGGGCAGAAATTTTTTTTTAGAAGCGATTCTAATTTCAAACATAATAAAGTCAGACGGGGTAGAAGATGGAGGAACATCACGGGAATCGTCTATGGTTGAATTGTAAGCGAATATTTGAGTGAAGAGTTCAGTTTTGTTAGGAGAAGAGACGGCAACTGTGCCGTTGGAATGGAAAAGAGGAGGGAAAAAGAGGAAGTAAAGTTGTTGAAGAGGTTCTTAGCTAGATGCCAGAAAGAGCGAGAAGAATTAGAATTGGATAGATTTTCACATTTTTGTCGAATGAACGAATTTTTGCTGAGTCGAAGAACAGATTTTGCACGATTCCGGGCAGAAATATAAGCTGAGTGAGAGTCAGGAGTTGGATGGCCACTGGCCACGGAAGCAGTAATCATTCCATAGGAAATCACAAAAGTACTGCCTAAGGGCCTCCCAATCAGCGCCAAAGGTGCCATCCAAAGGCCGAATTGGAGCAATAGGACAGGAAACAAATATAAGATTGTGGTCGGAGGAGCCCAACGGAGAGAAAAGTTTCACAGAGTAAGAAGAAGGATGAGCGGTAAGAAATAAATCCAGAATGTTGGGCTTATCTCCAAGGCGATCGGGGATAAGAGTAGGGTGCTGTACAATCTGCTCTAGGTCATTTAGGATAGAAAAGTTGTAAACTAGCTCACGAAGGATGCCAGTGAAATGGGGTAAAAGCTAAAGGTCGTGGTGAACATTGAAATCTCCTAAAATAGAGATTTCAGCAAAGGGAGAGCGGGAAAGAATGTGTTCCACTTTGGGAGTGAGGTAGTCAAAAAATTTTCGATAGTCAATAGAATTAGGACAGCGCAGATGTATTTAGTTTGAGATTGGCATGTAAGCCGTAATCCAGAGGGTATAGAATTCGGATGATTCGAGTTTGGGAACACGAGAACAAGTTAGGTCATTGCGTACATATACACAACATCCACCTTTGGAGTGAAATTGAATATAGAGAAAGTAAGCTTGATAATGTCTTGCATCACACGCTCGTCCACTTTATAGGATTGTGACATGTGGTTCCTATAAAATACTTTAAAGGTGGTACTGGAATGACCCTGGGGTTGGGGGGAGTATGGAGGCTAGTTAAAATTTTTTTGAGTTCATGGTCAAATTCTTATTTGAATATCCATTATTGATCAGTAATTGTTTACTCCTTGAAATTTCATTGTTGAAGATTTTCCATGTCGAGCTGTTATTGTATGCACGGCTTATATATGATTTAATTACACTCATTTTGTATCGTTGAAGGCATTCACTAACGGCATTCATGCATTTATCCAAGTTTGTGGGTTTTTTGTAGACACTGGTGGTGTATTCTCCATTTTCTAATATATCCAGAAAGGGAATTTTACCAATTACGCTAAGTTCGGAGGTAAATTTTAAAACTGAACCTTCCATAGGCTGCTGAGTAGTACGAATTATTTCCAAAAAATTATTACTAGATTTTAAAGCGTATTTGACAGGGATATATGGTGTTATTATCTCATTCAGTCGTTTAGCTATTAGTAGGAAATTATGGAACGTAAGCTGTAAACCCTAGATCTTGTCCCAAATCTGGATCATATCTACTTGGCAGATATCTGGTGATGGAAGCTATATTTTGGGACCTTTTGGTAACCCGTTGCCCATGTTGGGCATGAAAAAGTAAAACGATAGTATTTGTCATTTACTATTACTTATTCGAACTATAGTTGATTTAATTTCCCAGAAGAGTTCCTTGTTCCATGCACGGTCTGTGTCTAACATAAAAGTTTCTCAGGGGACCAGTTTGAGTCGTACCATATATATATATATATATTTTTTGTCATAGAATGATGAGTCTTTCCCGAAGGAGCCGTATTGCTTGCTTCCGGTACGCATTATATGGAATAATGGCAAGCCCAAAAGGCGTGGGTCCAATGCGCATACGCGAGACTTGGGATGCTATAAAAGGCCGAGTCGAGCCACAGCCTGGACGATTCTTTGACTTACCATTAAAACCCTATGCTGTTTGTATAAACCCTGGCCAACAGACCGGTTTATTTACTCCCACTAGTCATCACAATAAATTATGTAAACCAGCCTCATTCATTATTCACCGTATTGAGCGGCTTACCACCCCAAGCATCGACGCCACCCTGATGCCCGAGAGTCTATAGAGGGCAATCCCAATACTCCCAAGGCCAGTGGATTCGAATTCCGCCATCGACATCGAGCGCCACAATCATTCATCTTTAATATATATATACAGGGCCGGATCTAGAAGTTGCGAGGCCCTAGGCCTATATATATGAAAATATGGACTTAATTATCGGTACTATACCAGCAATATTAGAATCCCGCATAGACAGAACTATGCCAGCACTTAAAAATTAAACCAAACCAAAATAATCACGCATGGAAATTGTATAAGAAATATAAATAAACCATACAAATAAGTATAAATTATAATATCAATCAAGATTTGTATCGAAAATATAAGACAATGATTTCTAAGATTTATATAATATTATAGGTAATGACTTTCCATAGTATACAAACGTTTTTCATATGTGATGTATAAGAGATTTGACATTTCATTTTTTATAATAGTGAGCGATCGACTTATCAGGCTAAATATTAATGCTTTAATATTTGGTTCAGATGCTCCTTGAATATTACAGCAATGCTTTTCTACTTTTCTTCGAGCTAAACTCTTCAATTAATTGAGAATAATCTAATGAATTTGTTATATCGTTTTCTATTGATAACATAGCTAATGATTGCAATCTCGCTTGAGACATGGTGGAACGCAAATATGTTTTAATAAGTTTGAAACGCGAGAAACTTCTTTCAGCCGAAGCAACAGTAACTGGGATGGTTAATACTATTCGAAGTGCAACATAAACATTAGGATAAATCTCACTTAGTTGTTTTTGCACTATGTAAACAAGGGCATTTCCGAGATCTGTTTTCTCAGGTATAAACCTGCAAAGTAGTTTAAGTTCTTCATAGAGTTCTAAATCATTAATATCACTTGAACAGAACGCGCAAAACGGCTTGAGCGAGGCCCCCTTTGGCGCGAGGCCCTAGGCGATCGCCTAGTTCGCCTATAGCTAAATCCGGGCCTATATATATATACTGTATATATATATATATATATATATATATATATATATATACACACACACACACACATTATATTGGAGGAGATTGTAGACACTAATCGACAAGCGGAAGTTCTCCGGGGGGGGGGGGGAGACGTCAGACTGAAGACAAGGAGTGCTGGAACTCCCGTTTCTCCTGTCACTGTCTAATTGCTGAGCTTTTTTCCGTGTCTCATCTACCCTGTGAGCAGTCCAGCATGCTCTCAAACCAGTGGCGGCTCGTGACTAAAAATTCTAGGGGTGCTGTCTCTAAGAATGGGTTGAAATAATTACTGAAATAAAAGGATGAGCATTGAGCAATGAATAAAAGTTTCAAAAGTTATTGAAAAAGTTATTCAGTGAGCTCATCCTTATATTGTTCTTGATTATTTCAATTGTAAATAAAAAATTTAGGGGTACTGCAGTTCCGCAGTGCCTACCGACGAGCCGCCACTGTCTCAAACACAGTTCTCTCCTTATTCTTCGCTACACATACATGCATCTTACACACATAATCTTTTCAAAATTAAAAATTAAAAAAATGGCAACACCTTCAAGAGCCTCGGAGTCTCCTGTAGAGGGGACCATAAATGTCCCTACTTTTGGCCCCCCCCCCCGCTCTCGATACCGGGAACGCAGACCCTGACAGCGGGGTTGGTTCTGCTACTGCCCATTCGAGATGTTCTGGGACTCTGTCTAATTCACTTTCCATAAACTCATAAACTTCCGCAACATTCGTGGCCTTTCCTCAAATTTTGAATCTGTTGAACACTACCTCTCCTCCTCTAAACCTTACCTTTTCTTCCTCACTTCAACTCAGGTGTCTGGGATGAATGACAGCAGCCCCCTTTTGTATGCCCTCTTACTTTCTCTATACTCAATTTCACTACAAAGGTGGATGTTGCCTATGTGTACTATTATATGGTTTTTTATTTTACATTTACTATATGATTTATATTTTTTATTTAAGCCTGTTTTCCTTTAAACCACCTTATATAAATTTAATCCAAGGATATATATACAGGGTGGTGCAAAAGTCTGGACCCATAGGCGGTTTATATGGAAAAAAAGTGTGGCCTGCAGGAAGTTTATTATGAAATGAAATTTAATTAACCATACACCAGTGACTAAATTATGTTAAATTTAACGTTCTAGTTCAGAATTTACAATAAGTGTTCGAATTGATGTCCATCTTCTTTCAAACACTTTTCTACTCGGTTGACACAAGACCTTTGCACATTTGTAAGCATAGTAATATTCGTTCTTATGGCTTCAATTTCTGTTGTGATGTTATCCTTTAGCGCTTGTATTGTTCTTGGTTTGTTAACGTAAACCACTGATTATAAAAATCGAAATATATTTTTTATATAGTAAATTGCCTATGGGTCCAGACTTTTGCACCACCCTGTATATATATATATACAGGGTGTCCCAAAAAAACTATATACTCTTTATAGCATCATATATTTTATAATTTAAAAAAAAACCAAACAATATATTGTTATAGCAATTGCCAATGAAAGGTAAATTAGTAATCTAAGTGATCAAAATGTTATAGCGAGTTGTTTGCATATAAAATTTAATTAACTACGCCAAGTGCTCAAAATGTTCTCCGGCGGCATGAATGCACTTTTGAATGCGTCGACTAACTGATTCGCAGACATGGACTAATGTGGATGCTGTGATGGTCCCGCACTTTTCCCTAATTGCATCCTTAAGGTGTGCGAGTGTTGCAGGTCTTGTACCATAAACTGCATCCTTCAGGTAGCCCCACAAGTAAAAATCAAGTGGAGTCAAGTCCGGTGAACGTGGAGGATACTCAACGCTTCCTCTTCGTCCTATCCAACGGTTAGGCAACGTTTCATCGAGGTACCTTCTGACATCACAATGATAATGAGCGGGGGCTTCATCTTGTTGAAAGTAAAAGTCGTCGTTTCCAAACAACTTCCGAACTGCAGGTATAATTTCTGTCCGCAGCATGTCGAGATATGCGGCACCGGTAACTGTCCCATTAAAGAAAAATGGTCCAACCAAACCCCTGGATGATAAACCACACCATGCTGTTAATCCTGGTAAATTAACATGTTTATCCACATAAACGTGTGGATTATCAAGTGACCAGTACCTGCAGTTGTGTCGATTTACTGTGCCATTCAGCTTGAAGGTAGCTTCATCAGACCACACGATTTTGTTGTATTGAAAGTGCATTCATGCCGCCGGAGAACATTTTGAGCACTTGGCGTAGTTAATTAAATTTTATATGCAAGCAACTCGCTATAACATTTTGATCACTTAGATTACTAATTTACTTTTCATTGGCAATTGCTGTAACAATATATTGTTTGGTTTTTTTTTTAATTATAAAATATATGATGCTATAAAGAGTATATAGTTTTTTTTGGGACACCCTGTATATAACTTGTAAAATTAGTCTTATTTTTCTGTTAATCCGTGTAGGGGAATAATTGAAAAGCCTTTTACAAAAATAATGTATTCGTCAAAGATTTTACTAAACTATTAGGTCATCCCATAAGTAATGCGGCATTTTTAAATTTTTTTTTTTCCATTTTTATCATTATTTTACGGATAGAAATCAAACAACTCTTTGAAATTATTTATATTTAAATAAATATTTATTTAAATATAAATAACTTCAAAGAGTTGTTTGATTTCTATCCGTAAAATAATGATGAAAATGGAAAAAAAAAATTAAAAAATGCCGCATTACTTATGGGATGACCTATACTTACAATGCAAAAATGAAATTTTAACAGTGATAAATTTTTGTTTACTTTGGGAAGACACTTAATAATAATACAATTAAGTAAATTGTACAAACAATTTAAATTTGACTGTTGAACAATTTTACTCTACAATTGGTAGTTATTTAACTGAATATTGTAATTGTAATATTCAAGACTATTTAAAATAAATGAACCCACACATACGACAATTTTTCTATGTTTGTCCTGTATTTTAATGTCCAATGCATACCTTAATTACATTGTTTACCTATCTCCTTTTCGACAGTGGTAAATATTCCCTATTCCCTATTATAATGTATTTTAATGTCCAATGCATACCTTAATTACATTGTTTACCTATCTCCTTTTCGACAGTGGTAAATATTCCCTTCTTGTGAAATTTTACCTTAAAATACTGTATGTATTTTATTATATTTCAACCGAATGTACAGAACTCAGTCCGTTTCCTAAACAGACAATGTAGGATATACTATTTTTTATTTACAGACACGAACAGAACACGGAGTGTCTCCGTTTTCTTCCGTTAAATTTTAAGGGAAGACTATTTCCCGTTTGAATTACTTTTAGCCAACTCATTCGCTTTAAGAGTGATTTATTCAACTTAGGGGAACAATTTCACTTTTAATTTTTAGCCACACACCATTTCTTATATACGCATTTAAGTTAAATTTCAAAAGAATTTAATCTAACTTCATTTTTAGGGTGAACCAACTCCTATTTCAACTTACAAATTTTAAACACAAATTTTGTTTACTTTGAGTACTTAAGAATTTATATATCGTCCTTCCACAAACGAAAAAGACGGAGCCGCCATTTCATCTCGTTCACTTTGTTTTCATGAAGAATTTAGTTAGAGGCTAAATTAACCTTTGATTAAGTAATCATTTTCCTTATCGTATTACCATATGTAACAGTACGCAATGACTTAATTTAGTCTTGTATTCCCAAACTCGAATCCTTCGAATTCTATACCCTCAGGCTACGACTTGCATGCCATTCTCAAACTAAATGCATCTACGCTGTCTACCTTTCTCCTAATTCTACTGACTTTCCAAACAAGCCTCGAGATGCATTAACCCTCTGCTTTTGTTTTAGTCGGCGCCTTGGTTTTTAATGCTATTTTTAACACTAGAAGGACCGAGATTTACAACTGCCTATAAGGACCGGAAAGCGTCAATTGACGCAAGTTGATTTTTTTTAATTTTTACCCTTCCACGGGTTAGAAAACTGCAGTTAGCAGGAATAATATACTTACATATATTACATAAAAGAAAAAATGACAATTTATCAGTAATTAATTATTTATTATTAATAAGTATGTATCAGTTATGTGTTTATAATGCACATGTTCTACACTTTTTGTTCGCACACTTGCCACAGTAGGGTGTGTCAATTTGGGAGGTGAAAATTAATTTTTGTCAATTCCTTCACTGAGGGGTTTTAAAAATGTTTTTGGATGTGAAGAATTCAAATCTGCTATTATTTTTGTGATTGCTCAACACTTAGCTTGGTAAATCTACGTTTGATTAAAAAGCACATAAATTGCTCTCGGAAAACAACATTTATTAATTTTAGCTTCTCAAAATGTCAGGTAATGCTATAAAAATTTTAGTTTCTCTGCATAAAAATATCCTAGTAATCATAAAACATATCCTTGTAATCATAAAAAACATTAGAAAGTAATGACATCAGTAAAAAAAAATATTTAAACAACAAGTTTCATCAAGTCTTGCTTTGATTCGTTCTTGGACATCAGCCGCCGACTTGCTTCTTGGCCTCTGATATAGCCCTCACGTTTCTCATGTGTATACACCCTGCCTGCTGCCTCTGTGACTTGTTTCACACACCTCTCTATTGACTGAGCATGACAGGGCCACTGTGGAACTTGCATAGGCTTGTCAAAGAACTTCTTTACTTCCGCTGTAGTCAGTTTACATGTCAAAGGAGGTTCAAATACCCCGTCAGACCAGTCTGTCAGCTCCAACACGGAAGAAGCACTGGGGTTGATGGAAGGTGTCTTCCTGGGACGTACAGAAAGATCTCCAAGTGTGTCATCATCTCCACCCCTCATGTCAACAATCTTTTGGACACCAGCTCTCCTCTCCTCACTGTCATCTGAGCACAAGAGTGTCTGGATTATCATTTCGCTGAATGCATACCATGCTGAGCGCTTGATGGTTGGCAAAACAGCATCCACTACAGCCTTCTTTTGCAGCCTAACTAGCCGCAGCTGAAACAAGATGTGGCGTGGGCCTTCCACCCAAGAGTGTTTTACTTTGATGTTGAACCAACAGGGGTAGTACACACCAACAATGTATTCCACTATCAGTCTTAAGTTGTTGAGGGTTTTGCCTTTAAGGCCATGTTTTGAAACCCATATGCGACAAAGCCTGTTTGCTGTTGTCAACCACCTTGAATGGCTCACTGGACCAATTTCAAGAAGGGCCAGATCTGTGGGAAGTTCTCCTGTCCTTATGGCCTGTGTGATCCTATACCCGTACGCTTGATCAGTAGAGAGATCCTTTACGACATTGTCACTCAGTGAAGTAAGACGCTCTCCAATTGAGAGTTTGGCGAATGAAGGATCAATTTCAAGTTCGGTTGCAGTGTCTAGCATCTTGCCAATGTTACCTGTCCACTTGTTGTTAGACAAGGTCTTCCCATCCAGTGCTGTGATCAAGTGTCGCAGGGGTAACTCGTTAGTGTGGAGGGCACAAACCAACCAGATCAGCTTACGGCAAAGCTTGACCTCTACCCAATGCATGGAACCACCCTCCCAGCCAGTGTTAACATTTGTAGAATCACCTCCAATGGCCTGCAGGCTTTTATCAATGCCCTTCTTCTTCATGAAATCTACAAGATTATCAGCAATAACTTCAGCAGGTTTTTTCTCGTTGAGCCTTTCTCAGGAGTGAAGTGGTAGAGATATCTTCCACCTGGCTCACTGCACACAGAATAATGCTCTTCTTTGATGATGCTGGGGAACTGACGATCTGAATTGTCTGCTTTCAGCATAACTTTAGTTGTATCTTGACGGCCGTCAAAGAAGATGCAGTCAATTTCACCCTTCTTACAAAGATCATCAAATTCCTGATCCAGGGATCTCAACTTTTTCTTGGGCCCTCTTGAGTTTATTGTGATCAACTACAAGTCTCTTGTCTTCTTCAGTGATCAAGCCAGCATCCATAAAGGCAGCAGTGGTGATGGCAGCTGTGGCAACTTCAAGAAATAGGCTTGAAATGTTTTTTTCTTAAAATATTGTACAGCTTTCAATCTGCTTGAGATGCATATATAAGGTTGTAACATATATTCTGCTCGATTTTTTAGTTCATTCAGAACAAAAATCAAATGACTTATAAGGACAAATTTGCTCGAATTTTTAGTTTATTCACAACAAAAATTAAATAACATAATGAAAAATTAATCATAAATACAATTCCCTTCTTTTTCTATAACCTCCTCCCAACTGTAGAAAAGTTTTTTTATGCCACGTTCGAAGAAATCCCTTGGTTTCGAGTTAAAAAAAAGCGATCACTTCGTTTTCGATAGCTTCCCTGGATTGCAACTTTTGTCCATCTAGGTGGTGTTGCAGACTTCTGAATAAATGGTAGTCTGAAGGTGCGATGTCGGGAGAATAAGGTGGATGAGGCATTTTTTCCCAAACAAATGCCTCCAAATTGGGCAGTGGTGATTCGAGCAGTGTGAGGGCGCGTGTTATCCTGGTGGAATAGAACACCTCTGCGATTAATTAATGCAGGATGTTTTTCTTGTAATGCCATCTTCAATCGTTGGAGTTATTGGTAGTAGACTTCAGCTGTGATTATTTGGTTATCTGGCAGAATCTCAAAATGAATAATTCCTTGCATATCCCACCAAACGCATAGCAAAATTTTCTTTGGATGGGGTCCATTCCTTGGCTGAGGTTTAGGCTTTGTTTCACGGCTAAACCATTGTTGTCGACGTTTAATATTGTTATAGAGGACCCATTTTTCATCCCCAGTGACGATCCGATTCAAAAACGGTGCCTGCAGTTGCCGAGAATGCAGTGATGTGTAAATATCGATTCGATGTTGAAGATTCGCTTGTGACAAATCATGCGGAACCCATTTTCCAACCTTCACTACTTTTCCTAACAGCTTCAAATGACCATGAATGGTCATATGGCTGACGCCGAGTTGCAGGCCAAGTTCTTGTACAGTTACCGTTGGGTTTTCCTCCACTGTTGCTTTCAGCAACTCTTCATCTAACTCATTTGGTCGTCCTGTTCGTTGATAATCTTTCAGACTGAAGTCTCCATTCCTGAACTTCTCAAACCATCTCCTGCACATCCATTCGCTCACAACATCATTTCTATAAACTCTTTGAATGTTTCTTGCGGATTCAATAGCGTTAGATCCTTTATGGAACTCATACAGCATCACATGTCGAATATGCTCTTTCGTGGGTTCCATGTTTTTTCAATTATTTAATATCGTAGGGGTGGCGTTGTAACTGTATGAAAAACACCAGAGAAAATATTCATTAGCCTAATCCTACACTAGCCTAAATCATTCTGCATCATTCTGTATCGTGATAAAACCTGTGCGAACCTGTCGCCGAGTGTATTTTGCAACATTTCTAGAACTATTTCACATCATCTTCAGGTTATTCTATTAATTATCTATCGTCCGTTTTCTAATCGAGCAGAATTTATGTTACAACCTGATACATACTTGATACTTCAGCTCCCAGGTAGGCTAGTTAGCCTGTCAGTGGAGCCAGCCTCCTTCGCCACTCCGCCCTGTCCAGCAGCTCTTGCATGCTGGGCAAGTCGTATCTTCGCAAGCTCTCCTCCACTTCGTCCCTCCATCTCCTTCTCCGTCTCCTCCGCGTCTTCTGCCATTCCCTGGTCTCCACTCGCAGCACCTCCTCGCAGTTCTCCCTTCCTCCATTCTCTCCATGTGACCCAACCATCTCAATTTGGCAGCATCGATTTTTCTCAAAATCGGCGTTACTCCCACATTGGCTCTTATTTCTTCATTTCTTATCCTATCTCTTCCCGTCTTTCTCAGAATAGTCCTCAGCGGTCTCATTTATGCCGCCTGAATTCTACTTCGATTCGCCATGCGCATTTTCCAGTGTTCAGACCCATAAATCAGTATTGGAATTAAAACTGTTTCGAAGATTATTTTCTTAGTCCCAAGGGGCATATGTTCATCTCTCAGTAGCGGTTATAACATTCCGACATTTTTACTAAACTTTGCAATTCTTTCAGTTATTTCTTACATATTACCACTTTCTTTCGTAAACATACTCCCTAAATATTTAAAATTTTCAACATTTCTTATTTTCTTATCTCCTAGTTAAACTCCAAATTCTCCTTCTCTTCGACATACACTTAATATTTCTGTCTTTTCATTAATTTCCATACTTCCCACCTTCAAACATTCATTCCAATCAATTAAAGCTTGTTCTATATCTTCTCTCTCTGTCGTCCAAAATGCTATGTCATCCGCATATGCCATTATTCCATTATTATTATTCATTTCATGACGTCGCTTGAAACTTGCAATGACTGTGTCCAATGTCCATGTAGGCTATAAACAAGAATGGTGATATAACACTGCCCTGCTTCAACCCTGTTCTAACTTCAAACCACTCATCATTTTTGTGTCCAATCCTTACTTTGCATTCGCTAACTTGATACAAACTTTTCAAAGCCCTAAGAAGTGTCCCCCTTACCCCAGAAATCTCGTCCAAACATCTCCACATTCTTCCTCTGGGCACTCTATCGAATGCCTTTTTAAGATCTACGAATATTATATAGATGTTAGTATTAAATTCCCATGCCTTTTCTATAACATAACTAAGGCCAAAAATAAGATCTACCGTACTTCTATCTTTTTGATAACTATGCTGTTCCTCTTCCGACCTTGCTTCAATTATTTGTCTTGCTCTTTTTTCTATTATTCTTCCGTAAAGTTTTGTTATATGATTAATAAGCGATATTCCCCTATAATTCTTACATCTACCTGAGTCACCGTTTCCTTTATATATTGGAACGATGATTGTTTTTCCCCAATCACCGGGGACT
Organism: Bathynomus jamesi; assembly: GCA_023014485.1. Lineage (NCBI taxonomy): Eukaryota > Metazoa > Arthropoda > Malacostraca > Isopoda > Cirolanidae > Bathynomus > Bathynomus jamesi. Next base: position 168,661 of record JAJOZX010000950.1, read on the forward strand.
TGACCTTCTCTCCAATATTTATTCAACAGGTTTCAAATTTTTTTTTCATGGCTTCGCCTCCCTCCTTTATAAGTTCAATCGGAAACTCATCCACTCCCGTTGACTTTCCATTCTTCATTTTATTAACAGCCTCTTCCATTTCTTCTCTGGTAATAATTACCTGTTCTGCTAATTCCTAGTATATTCCATCCGCTTCCTCCACTTCTTCTGGATCTCCATTCAATAGATCTTTAAAATAATCTGACCATCGTCTATTAATTGCTCCAGGTTCCACTCTCACATTTCCCGCTTCATTTTTAATACTGTATAATTTTTCTTTTCCTTCCTGTAAGATTTTGCAAGGCTGTAAATCAGTTTTTTGTTTCCTTTCTCATCCTCTCTCAACTTTTCTCCCAATTCCCTCATTGCCATTTGTTTTGCCTTTTTCTTCTCCCTCTCAGCTTCATTTCTTGCTTGCACATATTCCCGCCTTGATTCCTGTGTACGTTGCCGCAACCACTTCCTATGTTTTATAGTTTTCTGTTTTACTGCGCCTCTCACTATATCTGTCGACCATGGTGTATGTCTTCTTCTTCCTCCCCCAACCCACTCAGTTCCCAAAATCTCCGCAGCCCTCTTAGCACAATCTCTCACGGTTTGTTCTCATCCTGCAGTTTCTTTGTCTTAATTACCTTCCTCTTCTCTTTTGTTGCTACTATTTTCTGCATTTTCAAATCTGCTATCAGTAATCTGTGGTCGGATTCTAATGTAACCCCAGGTATCACCTTGACGTTTCCAACAATTCTCTTATCTGAGCATATAAAGTAATCTATGATGGATTTTTGGTCAAAGTTTCCTGTCACTTGGTTCCACCTGTATCTCGTAAACTTATGGGTCTCCTGGTGTTTGAAAAATCTGTTCATGATCTTTAGTTCGTTCCTTACGCAGAAATCTATTAGATTCCCTCTGCATTTCGGTTCTGTTCTCCGAAAGGTCCAATTACCTCCTCCACTCTCTCCCTCTCCATTCCCACTCTACCATTGAAATCTCCCATAAGCAGTCCCACCTCGTCTCCTCCCACTTCATAATTGTCATCTAATAGTTCCAGGAGGTTGGTCTTCTCTTCACTATGCCCCTGTTGTGGCGCATAAACCTGGTGGAGAATATATGTTTTATTCCTAATTCTCAACTTACATTTCATTAATCTTTCGCTTATTAATTCTACAGTCTGTATGTTTGGAGACAATCTCGGTCCAATAATCAGTGCCACTCCGTGCATCCTCCTCCGACACTCCTCCACTCCTCTGTGCATGAGCACATATCCATCCACCAAGTCCCTTCCCAGTTCTCCACCCACATGCCTTGTTTCTGCCATTCCTAAGATGTCGATTTTCCTTTCTCTCATAATGTCGAAAATTTCATCTTCTTTCCCCCTATAAGTCGCTATGTTAATCGTTCCGCATCTAATCCTGAGTGTGTCCATTTTTCGTGGCAACCCTCCTCTTTTATCCGGGCTTGAGACCGGCATGGGATTCCAGATGTCATTCTCCATGGCAGGGCAGAGTTGCTTAAGATGCAATTGTATCAATTACCGTGGTTCTCCAATGTAATTAATTACATTTAATTTTAGGTAGTCAATTACAATTACTTACAAATTCCACGGAAGAATGTAATTAATTACAATCAAGTACAATTAAAAATTGCAATTACCCCATGCTTGATATAAGTACCGTGTGATTACAAATGATCCTGTTTTTAAACATTTATTATGAAAAAACTATCAAAGCTACAGTGAAAAGCAAGATATACAAATAAAGAACTCAAAAATTTTTATTTTCAAGCTAGTGAAGTTAAATATGAACTGCTTTTGTGGCTCTGCAGATATCAAAGCGGTATTCTGTTTCCCTCAATACATATTGTACCATATCATACTGAACTTTTCTAACAGCCTCACGTATCCTTTCCTTCAAATGTTCCAAAGTTGTTGCCATTGGTGGAACAAAAACTTAATTTTTGACATAGGCTCAGAGGAAGAAGTCAATGGGGGTTAGATCGGGCGAACGAGCCGGCCACGGAATGGGCTCCCCCCACGCCCGATCCAACGATCAGGCAATTGCCCATTCAGGAATGTTATAACCTCAAAAGGATCTACAAAAGGAGTTCATATTGAACTTGAACAGCTTGTAAGTAAAACTTTTGGAGTTCTTCATTTGTATATCTTGCTTTTCGCTGTAGCTTTGTTAGTTTTTTCATAATAAATGTTTAAAATCGGGAAGATCATTTGTAATCACCCGGTACCTACAGTATATCAGGCATGGGGTAATTGTAATTTGTAATTGTAATTGATAATAAATTTGTTAAAAGAAAAAAAATTAAATAAATAAGTTTTCCTGGTGAAAAATTATTTTCAAGAGAGTGATGCGAATGTTGTGTATTGGTTTTTTAATAAAGATAATAATGACTAATAAGAATTTAATAAAGAAGATAAATAATGTTTAATAAGAAATTTAATGATGGTTTGTACGTAAATAAGAAATTAATAATGTTTTGTTTGAAATTAAGAATATAAAATGCTAGTTGGCAACACTTGAAATGAGCCGAGAGAAGGGAGGATGTCCTAACGGCAGTCCTCGAACGGGGTGTCCTAATTAGGTGATTTTCGTATTAGTATGTTATTGTAAATTTAAAATATTTAATTGTAACTCTCTGCGATAAAATATTAACGATGGATCCGCACTCGCTTTACACCGTTTGTTCAAACTGTTTCGGCATAAATAAAAATCAGTGAACAGTAATAATAGTGTGTAATTTATCCTGGTTCACTTGAAGTCGGTACGTTGGCCCCATTCCTAATTCCCACTCCTTAAAACTTCGTTTTATCTGTATTTGAATATGGCGGGTAGAATTTTCAAAATCTTAACGGAATCAAAGCGTTTTGACTCTGTTCCTACCGTTTCAACTCAGTCACTTTTTTTCTTCCCATATCGGCTTGTGTCGGAGGCCGAGTCGTTTTCTTCATTCGTGGAGACTTATTTAAAATTTAGAAATCCCGCCCGATAGCTCATTTCTTTTTTTTTCTTCACCTTTTATTACTCATTATACAGCGTACCTATTTTGTATTTAAAATTTTTTGTGTTTACGTTTACAGAAATACAGTAATAATAACTGTGATAATAATAATTAATAAATAAATTTCACACTTACCTTACCTTACCTTACAACCTTATAAAGGTTCCGCACGATGACTTCTCATTTCGCGAAGGTCAAGCTTGTCGCCCCTCCTCTCGAGTTGGCCTGGTGAAGTAGTGAGTTGGATTCTTGCGCTCTCCACCTCACATAGCCAGGTGCGCCCGGCTCATCGGGGATTGTTCTGAGCCAGGCGTCTAGTCTTCTTTTGAAGATTTCCACTGCAACTCCCTTCGTGTTTCTTAGGTCTTTGGGCAACTGATTAAACAGTTTTGGTCCTCTCACTACAAAACTATTTTCTTTCAGGGTTAAGGATGTTCCTTGTCTCGCCTTCAATTTGGGAATACGACACAGTCTACCGCTTCTACTTTCCACCGTTGTTTGGGGAGTTATGGGATTCAGAGTAAGATTAGGGACTAGTTTCTCCATTATTTTCCAAGTGTAAATAATGGTGTATCTCTCTCTTCTCCTTTCCAGTGAATATAGGTCTAGTTCTCGTAACCTTTCCCAGTAATTTAGTTCTTTGCACCCATTGATCTTGGCTGTGAAACTTCTTTGGATCCCCTCCAGCTGTCTAATGTCTTCTTTTTTATATGGGGATGTTAGGACCGAGCAGTATTCCAATTTGGGTATTATCAGGGTTTTCAGTAGAGGAATCATTACATTCCTATCCCTTCGTTTAAAGGTTCTCAATATCTGACCCGTTATTCTCTTTGCTATGTTTACTGCTATCTTATTTTGTGTTTCAAATTTCGCATCATCTGTCATTACAACCCCTAAATCTTTTGCTCTGGAATTTCTCTGAATTTCCTGTCCATTTGGGGTATAATATTCCTTGGACTTTAAGTTTTCTCTTTTTCCGTACCGTAATAGCTGAAATTTCTCGGTGTTAAACTTCATATTGTTGTTTTTAGTCCACTTGTAGATTTTGTTTATGTCGGTTTGTAGAGATCCTATGTCTTCTGGGTTTCTTATTTTTCTACTGATCTTTGTGTCATCCGCAAAGGATGTTACTGTGCTGTCTCTGGTAACGTCCTCATCTATGTCAGTTAGCATGATTACATATATAAAATTAAACTATTTTCATTGTACTGAAATGGTGAGTGACACATTTTTATATGGTAGGTCTAAAATTTGGAGTGTATATGTGACGCTTGTATTTCTAGGTATATATATATATGTATATAGTAACGAATTGTAAAAGATTAAATAAGTGACAAATTTTTCTAGTATCTAGTGGACAGTTTTTAAGATTATTATTTTTCGACGAAAAGTAAATTAAGCTTTGGGTAAGTTTCCATTGGAGTTTATGTTTAAGGATTTCAAGCCGACACATGACCATCATATGTGTATAATTTTAAGGTAGATAAGAGTAATCTTAAGATGTTTGTTCAAAGTCGAGAAATAATGTTTAAAGACACTAATTTATATCGGGTCGATTCGGATGAATTGAGTTCCTTACGTATATTGTGTGTGACCTAAAATAAGCAGAATTCGAGTTATCAAAAATTTATCTTATTCGGAATACAGAAATTGTTTCAGTAAACTCTTGATAAATTAATTTTGGTTCTTTGAAATTTCCTTTTTTATATATATTCAATTTTATTTTTTAGGTAGGGTGACTTTTTGTTTTTTATTTTTGTTCGTTCTTTCAGGAGTTTTAATAAAAATTCCAGGTGATATTTTGTATGGATAGGCTGGTTGATTAAATTTTTTTTATTATGAAATTATATTTTATTGCGATCAGTAGTGTTTTTGCTAAAAATTTTAATTCTGGGTATAAATAATGAAAATGTTTCTATGTTCGCGCGTTTGTATAGAAAATATTACAAAATTATTTCATTATGTAAGCAGTTTAGTTCGTATGGAAAAACTATACGCACTCACATGGTATCATATGTGGTACATTTATTTCATAATTAAATATAAATTATTAATTAATTGAATTAAATATCTATACAAAATTGCCTCGGGATTGGCGACATAGCCTATTGGGAATGAAATAATTGAATTGCCATACGTACAAAGAACCTGTATGTATGAATCAGCCTCACATAGCAACAAGAAAACCCAATTTATTGTTTAGTCTATGAAGGAGTAGACCAAACAAAAATAATGCTAGTTCGGCAAATAATACACCAGAACCAAGGAACGGCTCTCAGGGCTGTTTATGTTACAGCGAAGCTTTAAACTGGGAGGATGTCTTCGTCCCCCCTCTAGTTCTGAGTGAATTCCTTATAATTTAAAACCTAATGACTAAAAAAGGATAGGCCTATTCCTTCAGGGGTTTATATAGTGACTGCCTATATTAATTACCTTAAGTAAATTCGTCGCGAAACTCGATCGTGGCGGCCCTACACCGAAGATGATCGTAACGCCCTACATCGAAGCAAACAAAGACCCAACAAAAATAAGGTGAGGCAAATTATTTTCATTCTAGTATACTGTACGTCGCGCAAATCCCGACGCTAGAATTACCGTAATCACTTAAATATAAAAAGGTCCTTTAACAACCTACATATTTATAACTCTCTAACGAAAAAGCATAGGGCTTTTGTCGGTAACCCTCCAATGAAATCTGCTGGAAATTTTCAGCGGATGAGGGCACAGGCAATCAACCCATAGCCCTATATAGTTTTTTTCATATGGTGGCCTGTGTATGGGGAACTAACCCCTCTACAATTTACACTGACACACGCGGTGGCTAGGCTTACCTCATTGGCCTAACCCTAATTTCAACCATAACCCCACTATAGTTTTTTCATATAGTGGCCTAAAACTGGGAACCGATTCCTTTACCTTTACACTAATCGAAAACAAAGGCTTGTTCATTTAACAGGCATAACTTATTTTAGGTCCTAAAAAAATAGGCCCGCAACATTAAGCCTATTTAATAGGTCCTACTCTACAAACTCAAAACTAAGCCTTGTTAATTTAACAGGCTTAACTCATTTGAGGTCCTATAAAATAATAGGCCCAAACATAAGCCTACTCGGTAGGCCCAACAAACAGGCCTATTTAGTAGGCCCACCTAACTTTACCTTACATAATAGGCCTACCTCTTAAAGTAGGCCTTACTCTTTACACTCAAGGCCTATCCTAATTAAAAACACTAAATTTATAATTGAACCTGTGGTGTAGGTTATAAAATTTATTTCAGCAATTTAACTTACTCATAAGACTCATTAACATCACAAAATTCGACTCGAACTGTAACATCACAAAATTCGACTCGAACTGTAACATCACAAAATTCGACTCGAACTGTAACATCACAAAGACCTAAAGCAATTGCACGAATTCAAACCTACACCCACCTAACACCTATTCGTGACCCTATTCCAACCTATTCGAAGTCCTATTTGACATATAGGCCCAACCTATTCTAAGTCCTATTTGACATATAGGCCCAACCTATTCTAAGTCCTATTTGACATATAGGCCCAACCTATTCCAAGTCCTATTTGACCAATATAGGCCCAACCTATTCCAATTCCTATTTGACCAATATAGGCCCAACCTATTCCAATTTGACATATAGGCATAAAACAGACAAGGCTTGATATAAGGGTCTCAAATGCAACGTTTGAGGATCTTTACTCAGCCAAATTGATTAACCAAACCCAAAACCCAAAAATAAAACCCTATAACAAAATACACATTTACACACATACGTACGGTACAGTATATAAATATATACATACGACTTCAAACATCCAATTCTTCTTTTAAAAGAAGAATCACAACAGATTTCATCACCAAACACACACACACACACATACACACACACACGTACGGTACAGTATATAAATATATACATACGACTCCAAACATCCAATTCTTCTTTTAAAGGAAGAATCACAACAGATTTCATCAACAGACACATACATTCCTTGCAAACAGATTGGATTCCTTCAAAACCCCAAAACCTTCCAGACCTACCTGTAGTATACACAACATTTACTCATTCATAACTACGGGTATTAACTTCATTGGAGTGGTGAATCCAAGTTTTGAAGACCAACTGGATTCGGAGGAATGATACACACACACACACACATTACTCTTTCATGTGTCTCAAACACAACAACTTGTCTAAACATAACCAAGGATCGGAGAGTAAAAGCTTTTATTGCTGCGCTCTGATTCTGTGCACATAATTTTGTGCCAAAAATTATATGGTTAGACAGTGACACGTACAAACAAACTACTCTACTCCAAAGGGCTGATGGCCTACCTTGGCCATAGCCCAACAAATTCATCAAAGGGCTGATGGCCTACCCTTGGCCATAGCCCAACAAATTCATCAAAGGGCTGATGGCCTACCTTGGCCATAGCCCAACAAATTCATCAAAGGGCTGGCCTACCTTGGCCATAGCCCAACAAATTCATCAAAGGGCTGATGGCCTACCCTTGGCCATAGCCCAACAAATCATCAAAGGGCCTTGGCCTACCTTGGCCATAGCCCAACAAATTCATCAAAGGGCTGATGGCCTACCCTTGGCCATAGCCCAACAAATCATCAAAGGGCTTGGCCTACCCTTGGCCATAGCCCAACAAATTCATCAAAGGGCTGATGGCCTACCTTGGCCATAGCCCAACAAATTCATCAAAGGGCTGATGGCCTACCCTTGGCCATAGCCCAACAAATTCATCAAAGGGCTGATGGCCTACCCTTGGCCATAGCCCAACAAATTCATCAAAGGGCTGGCCTACCTTGGCCATAGCCCAACAAATTCATCAAAGGGCTGATGGCCTACCCTTGGCCATAGCCCAACAAATTCATCAAAGGGCTGATGGCCTACCTTGGCCATAGCCCAACAAATTCATCAAAGGGCTGATGGCCTACCTTGGCCATAGCCCAACAAATTCATCAAAGGGCTGATGGCCTACCCTTGGCCATAGCCCAACAAATCATCAAAGGGCTTGGCCTACCTTGGCCATAGCCCAACAAATTCATCAAAGGGCTGATGGCCTACCTTGGCCATAGCCCAACAAATTCATCAAAGGGCTGATGGCCTACCTTGGCCATAGCCCAACAAATTCATCAAAGGGCTGATGGCCTACCCTTGGCCATAGCCCAACAAATCATCAAAGGGCTTGGCCTACCTTGGCCATAGCCCAACAAATTCATCAAAGGGCATGGCCTACCCTTGGCCATAGCCCAACATTCATCAAGGGCTGATGGTCTCACTTGGCCATAGCCCAACATATTCATCAAGGGTCTTGAGGCCTCCCTTGGCCAGAGACCAAACAACAAGGGTCTTGTGGCCTCCCTTGGCCAGAGACCAAACAACATTGGTCTTGTGGCCTCCCTTGGCCAGAGACCAAACAACAAGGGTCTTGTGGCCTCCTTTGGCCAGAGACCAAACAAAAAGGGTCTTGTGGCCTCCCTTGGCCATAGGCCAAACAACACAAAAACAGTACAGGATTCAAAGCCCCAAGCCCTCCAGATCTACCTGTGGAGGAGTAAATTTACTCCACTAAAACTACGGGTATTGACTAGTCTGAAGTGGTAGGAGGTTTGAATACAGTACAAACTCTTTCTAATTCTCCTAAATTAAATGAACAAATAACAAAAGACAACAATGGGAACATTGAACCAAACAATTACACGAAAACACTTGGAATGCTTTGGTTTTTAAAACAGAATTCGAACACGATGACACTCTTTGCACAAAGAGTTATAACTTAAATCCAAATGCCGATACAAAAAGACAAGTGCTTTCAGAATCATCCAAAATTTTCGACCCCATTGGATTATATTTACCAGCAACCATAAGATCCAAAACCCTTTTGCAAGACTTATGGAAAAAGAAAATTGATTGGGATGAACCACTTTCAGTGGAAGACCAACTTCATTGGAAAAAATTAGCCACAGACTTGAACAAAGTTCAAGACATCTACGTACCAAGATGTGCTGGCTACAGATTGAAATCGCAAACACTACACATTTTTACAGATGCCAGCACACAAGCTTATGGGTGTTGTGCCTATTTAACAAGTGAAAATGAAAGTAACTTGGTTTATTCAAAGGCAAAAGTGGCACCCTTAAACCAAAAGAAAACTGTACCACAACTTGAATTATTAGCTGTCTCATTGGGAGTTAAAACAGCAAACTTTCTTTCACAAGTGTATAAAGAAGTTGACATAACAAACATTTACTTAAGGACAGACAGTCAAATTTGTCTAACATGGGTGACCAACACAGAACAACTTCTTGCAAAAACATATTTGTGAAAAACAGACTAACAGAAATCAAAACTGCAAACACAAACCTTGGTATCAAATTTAGGTACATAAAAACAAAAGAGAATCCTGCAGACTTTTTGACAAGAGGGCTCTCTTACAAGCTGTTGAAAACAAATAAAATCTGGTATGAAGGGCCCGAATGGCTAACATGTGAGGATCTTTGGCCAGCCAAAGTAGTTAACCTCACACTCAACTCTACAACAACTGAAAAGATCACTGAGGACAAACCTATATTTGACTACATTATTCAGACCTCAACAAACTCTTGAGAATTACAGTCTATTGCTGCAAGTTTGTCAATAGCTACCTTCTCAAACACTGTCCTCAGAAAGCCTTTTCTAACTTAACAGAAACTGCAACAAAATACTGGCTCAAACAGATACAAGCTTCAGAATTTGACAAGGAGTTGAAGTATCTTAGGTCCAGTAGCACATTAAACAAAGGTATTCCTTCACTTGTCATGGATCTAAATCTGTACCTGGATACAGAGGGTCTGATAAGGTGTAAAGGAAGGCTTAACAAGTCAACTTTGACTTACAACTCTAAGCACCCAATTCTTCTTCCAAGGAGAAATCACTTCACAAAACTCATCATCAGGGATACCCACAAACCCTGACAGAGCTGAGAAAACTTACTGGCTACCAAAGGGTAGAACTGAAACAAAGAAAATTTTAAACACATGCATTCCTTGTAAACGTATCCATTCACGACCCTTTAAGACCCCAAGCCCTCCAGACCTACCTGTGGAACGAGTAACATTTACTCGGCCATTTGAAACCACGGGTATTGACTACACTGGAGCGGTAAATGTGAGTTTTGGAGACAAAATGGATTCAAAGGAATACAAAGTGTACATTGTACTCTTCACCTGTGCTGCCACACGTGCCATATGTCTAGACATAGTAGAAGATCTGACAGCAGAAGCTTTTATTGCTGCTTTCAGACGATTTTGTGCACACAATTCTGTACCCAAAACTATATGGTCAGACAATGCCACATACTTCAAATCTGGTGAAAGAATTATTCATCAGATTTGTGACAGTGAAACAGTACAAACTCATTTAACCAAACACAACATAACCTGGAAGTACATTCCTGTTAATACACCATGGTATGGTTCAATTTGGGAAAGAAACATACAAACTGTAAAGAACTGCCTTAAAAAGACTATTGGGACAAAACATCTACAACTTTTTGAACTCATGACTATTCTGTCAGAAATTGAAAATGTTGTCAACAACAGACCATTAACTTATGTGGGAGATGGTATTAATGAGCCAGAACCTCTCACACCAAACCACCTAATTAAGGGAGAAACAGTAAACATGTTACCAGAATCTGAACATAACAGTACAGAGGATCCAGATTGGGAAATAGGACACAAAGAACTCAACACAAAATACAACATTTGACACAAATCAAGACTCAATTTATAACAAAATGGAGAGAAGAATACTTAACAAGTCTTAGAGAAAGACATAAACAATTAACAAAACAAAGTTGGAATGATTCAGTCAAAATTGGGGACATTGTGTTGATACATGACAAGACACCAAGACAACATTGGTCAATGGGAAAAGTCTTGGAACTCAAAACTGGTGAAGACGAAGTTACCAGGGTTGTAAAACTGAAAACAGCAACTGGTGAAACCACCAGAGATATCACATTACTATATCCTTTGGAGTGTGGGGCTAAATTAGAACCATTACCCCAAAGGATGGATCAGGATACTATTGGGGAGGAATCTCTCAATGTGCCTGATGTAACTCAGACTAAACCAGACAGGCCTCAAAGAAAGACTGCTTTGAAAGCCAGAAACTTTTACAAGAAAAAATTAAGACTGGTGACTTATAAAACTTACACAAACTGAGCAAAGTTAAAATGCTTAATAACTTTACTTTAATCCCATAAATTTCCTATACCTAAAGGGAGTCAAACTGATTGACATAACTTTAACTAAACTTGAGAAGTTGGCCTCTTGAACTTTCATATTTGAATAGGTCTTGAGTAACCTCTCTCCCTAAATTTCTACTTCATTCTTTTCAATCCATTTCACATGGTTTAAACACAGTTTATCAAAAAATTTGATCTATAACATACAAATTTTTCTCCGGCCCCCCCCAGTATATGGAAAAACTATACGCACTCACAACATGGTATCATATGTGGTACATTTATTTCATAATTAAATATAAATTATTAATTAATTGAATTAAATATCTATACAAAATTGCCTCGGGATTGGCGACATAGCCTATTGGGAATGAAATAATTGAATTGCCATACGTACAAAGAACCTGTATGTATGAATCAGCCCCACATAGCAACAAGAAAACCCAATTTATTGTTTAGTCTAAAGGTAGTAGACAAACAAAATTGCTAGTTCGGCAAATAATACACCAGAACCAAGGAACGGCTCTCAGGGCTGTTTATGTTACAGCGAAGCTTTAAACTGGGAGGATGTCTTTGTCCCCCTCTAGTTCTGAGTGAATTCCTTATAATAAAACCTAATGACTAAAAAGGATAGGCCTATTCCTTCAGGGGTTTATATAGTGACTGCCTATATTAATTACCTTAAGTAAATTCGTCGCGAAACTCATCGTGGCGGCCCTACACCGAAATGATCGTAACGCCCTACATCGAAGCAAACAAAGACCCAACAAAAATAAGGTGAGGCAAATTATTTTCATTCTAGTATACTGTACGTCGCGCAAATCCCGACGCTAGAATTACCGTAATCACTTAAATATAAAAAGGTCCTTTAACAACCTACATATTTATAACTCTCTAACGAAAAAGCATAGGGCTTTTGTCGGTAACCCTCCAATGAAATCTGCTGGAAATTTTCAGCGGATGAGGGCACAGGCAATCAACCCATAGCCCTATATAGTTTTTTTCACAGTTCGGTTAGGAATATTTTTATAGAGATTCGCTTAAAAAAGTGAACATTCGTTTTATGATGCCATGAATTATGGTAATTTTTGATTCCGTAGTATGATTGCGCTGTATTTTTTGGTTCATAATATCTTTTCTTATTTATAAGAACGATGAAAATTTGTATGTAGTTTCACTTTGAAACGATGAATTACTGGAATTACTTTGATTTCCAATCATGCTGGGTTTCGTGTTGAAGGAGAGAGTTGTCTCTCAAAGGTATTTTGTAAATTATGATTGTTGTTGTTGTTGGTTAGCCGATCAGCCCACCCTGATCGGCGGCACGCAAGTAACCGATCGCCCTTTCCGGAGGGCACCAGAGGTTCAGCGCACTAGTGATGTGTTGTGCTCTATATTGTGCTAGAGCGGTACACTCTATCATAATGTGTTCAATTGGTTGTGGTGTGTCCTGGCACAGGTGGCAGGTGTCGTCTGTGGAGTTGTCTAGTCTGTGTTTATATGTATGTAAGTTGGGGTGATGTCCACATCGGAATCGTGCTAAGTTAACTCGATCCGATCTGCTCAGGCTGGTCTCTGACCTGTCAATGGGTGGCGGCTTCGCACCTAGGACCGCATTCGGACCGAGTCGTGTCAATGCTTTGTGGGTTAGGTGTGTGTGTATGTGTTTTCTGTACTGTGTCATGTCTGTGGGGCGTGGTATGGAATGGAGTATTTGGTTATAATGTCTCTCTGGTGTTACCTTAATGGTGCGAGGTGTTGGTGCATGATTGTACATGTAGTGGCAAGGGTGTTGTGGGTTAGTTGTCGCTGCTGCCATGAATTGTGTTCCCCTCATGTCTAAATGTTCCCGAACTTTCAGTATTTTTGTTTCTGTGTGCAGGTGTTCTATTGGTGTTGTTTGAGTGCATCCTGTAATGATACGAAGTGCATTGTTTTATAGTGTCTGTCAGGTGTTTATGTGTGTGTTTGAGATAATGAGTACCCAGCATGGCTAGCATAATCCATAACTGAGCGAATATATTGTTTGTATATGAGTGATGTTGTTTCCTGCTGGTGTCCAAAGTTTGTGCCTGGTAGTACCCTAAGCGTGTTAGTTTTGTCTTGACGTACATTTGTTTTTAATGTCCTGAATGTGGTTTGCAAACGATAATGAGGTGTGGTACGTGACCCAAGTATTTTGGTCCTGTGAGTGTGTGGAATGTTGGTGTTGTTTAGAGTAAGCTGTGGAGTTATCTGGTGTTCTTTTGTGTTGCTTGTTAGCAAGGTGATGGTTAATTTTTTGGGCGCTACTTTGAGTCTATTTTGTGTGAGCCAGTCTTTTATACTGTTTATGGATGTTTGTAGGCTATTTGTAGCGGGGTCGATGTTGTTGTGGATGGATGTTAGAGTGATGTCATCTGCATATGATTATAAGGTAAGCTTGTTATCTGTGGGTGTTGGAATGTCATGCATGTATAAGTTGAACAGTGTTGGTGAGAGAACAGAACCTTGAGGGACCCCGTTCGGAAAAAACTTGTTTTGGATGACTTGCCATTAAATGTGACATGTGAGTATCTTCCTGAAAGATAGTTGCTGAGCCACCTTTTGGTGTTATTGTGCATGTTTGTGTTGAGTATTTTGTTTATGAGAGGGAACTGTGGGACAGCATCAAATGCTTTACTAATGTCTATTGTTGCTAATAGTGTACGTTAGCTGATCGTCTGGAGTTGATGTCATCCATGATGTGCTGCGTGAGGTTAGTGAGTAATGTCGTGGTTGAGTGGTAACGTCTGAATACATGTTGAGAAGGCGATAGTGAGATATGTGGGTTGGTGATTTGTAAGATTAGTCTTTCTGTTACTTTGGAAGGTGTGCATAGTAAAGTAATGGGTCTATACTGCAGGGGCCTTCAACCTGGGCGGTAGCGCCCACTAGTGGGCGAATTGTGATTTTAGGTGGGCGGTAGAAAATTTTCACGAAAACTGTAATTAGATTCACTTAAGGGTGTGGTAAATATGAAAATTTAGACTTCAAAAGACCCGATCTAAATCGACGAAAAATATAGTTAGCACTAAGATCACACACACGTATGCACACACAAACACAATCGTTTTCTTCTACAATCTACATCTATTCTACAATAAAAGAAAATTGAATTGATTTTTATCAATCAAAGATGATCTCACAGCTAGTGACTTGGAAAAATATAGTAGTCATCTTGATGCACTAAAAATTGACACGGAAAATCGCATTCAAGACATTATCAACCTTAAAGTCGATGCGTGGATGGAGACTCCTTTTATTATAAACGTATGTGATGTTGAGGTTACCTGTCAAGAGGAATTATTGCAATTAAAATATGACGCTGAGTGCAAAGCAAATTTCAAAGAAGGTGGATACCTACAACTTTGGCAGAAAAAAAAAATACCCAAGCTGTATCGACATTTATGGAATACGATTTCCACTCTACTAGTAGCTTTCCCTACCTCATATCTGGTTGAATCAGGATTCAGTGTAGTGAACCACATTCTTACCAAAGAAAGAAATCGTTTGATTATAGCAGAGAGAGGAGATCTTCGTTTGTTTCTTACTAAAATAAAACCCAACTTAAAGTTTTAATTAGCAAGCATCAACCACAAGGCTCTCATTAAAGGTAATTAAACATTTAGTTTCTTTTTTCTTTTATTAATTATGATGATTTATTTTTTTTGCCCTAAGGTGGGCGATAAGTTTTTTAATTCTCAAAAAATCAAAAAAGTGGGCGGTAAGCTAAAAAAGGTTGAAGGCCCCTGGTCTATAGGAAGCTGGTTCTGTTGGATTTTTGTTGTTATTTAAGTAGTGCAATAATTTTACCTTGTTTCCATATGTCAGGAATAATACAGTGTCGGTATGAATATGTGCTGATGTTTGTGAGAGCTAGTATTCCCTGTGGGCCCAAGTATTTAAGTTGTATGTTAGATATGTTGTCTGGTCCAGTAGCCTTCGAATTTTTAATGTTTTTGATGATCTTGGTGGTCTGGTCTGTATTGAAGGGTGTAATGGTCGTGTCGAGTCTGTAGGTTTTCTTGTGTCTGGATGTTTGTCTGTCTGCGTGTTTCTGGTTGTTTTCTCTGTTTAAGTGACTTATCTTTGCGTCGTGATTAACTAGAATGCTAGCTTGTTGTGTATATGTTGGGATATTATTTTGGCTGCGACAAATAGCCGCGTGTGAGGTGTGAATGCCGCTTTTAGAGTGGGGAATGCTGTTTATAGTCTTTTATAGCCTGGATGTATCTGTGGAGTGGTTTAGTGTTGTTATGAATTCCCTAAATGTTTCTGTTTGTTTTTCTTTGAGTTTGTTGTTTATTTCTGTGTTGAACTGCTATATCTGCTGTTTTATGGCTTCTGTGTGTAGTGTTTATGTGTTATGTTTGAGGTTGTTACGTTGCCTTATGAGGTGGGCTATTTCTCTAGTATAATTTGGGTTGTATTTCCTAATGTTGCCCATGGGTATGTATTTGTTTGCTTTATTGATGATCTGATTAAATGCCTTGAGTGTTGTATTGATGTTTATGATGGGTGTGCTGTTTAATGTGGTGAATTGTTCCTCAGTCTGTATTTTGAACTGTTCCCAATCAGCTTTCTTGCAATTTCTGTTAGTGTGTCTAAGGCTGTTGGGGACAGAGTGTAGAACGTGTTGTAATGATGATGGGCAGGTGGTCTGATGACAGTTGTTTTTTTGTTCTCCAGTGTGTATGTGTTGCTAGTGAGGGGGAACAGAACGTTATGTCTGGGGAGGAGTTTGAATATCCTGATTGATGTGGTATGTGGGTATGTTCTGTATTGTTAAGAATGAAGAGGCTGTTTTGTTGTGTGGCTATGTTGGCGCCTCTGGTGTTGCTTTTGTTGTGCAGGTACCAACTAGTGTCTTTGGCATTGAAGTCTCCTCCTAAGATGACATTAGTGTAACTGATTGTGTAACTGTGGATTGTAATTGGCTGGCACCTGAGGTGAACTATCTGGTGGGATGTAAATGTTGATGAGTGTGGTGTTGTGTTTTTCGCGTGTTTTAATGTTAACTGCCTGTATTTCTATCGTGTTATCTGCTTGGATTGTGTTTGTAATGTTTTGGGTGGCATCAGTGTAGCTAATGCTTTTACGTATGTAAGTGATGAGTCCACCCCCATGACCCCCAGTACGATCTTGACCGATCGCCGTGAAGTCAGGGATGGTGGGTGTTTTGTGTGTGCGTTTTAGTTTTGTTTCTTGTATAGGTGCTATGTGAATGTTTTGTTTGTGTACGAATTCCCTAAGCTGCATGATTTTTTTTGTGAGGCCATCTACATTGTACTGTAATATGTTAATATTATGCTTCTGTATGTGTTTCATGGTCCTATTGTGTCTATGTCTTTGTGTATGGTGACATGTATAAGTTGTAGTGAGGCCTGGATTAGTCTTAATGTCGCCGGAGACTAAGAGTCGTCCGGGGAGCACGCAATTGTTTCCCGTAAATGAAAAAATAGCACGCTGGTATTGGTCCAGCCCCGGGAGCCGATCGGCACTCTGACCATGCCACGCAACAGGCCGTCGACTGCCAGTCTGGCCAACCGTAGACAACCCGCTGCACAGAGATTTGAAGAAGTTTGGCCACCAGCGCGTTGATGTTTCGGTTTGACGTCGCCTCTTCTTTGCGTTGACGTGTCCCGCGCTGGAGGATACAACTACTGTTAGAAGCTTCCTCGTCAGCCGCTAACTTTTGGTTTTAATACTGTGTAGATTCAGTTACTACTGTGAATCTATTGAAAGAACATTCTGTTATTTTATGCTTATCCTTCGTCCGCAATTTTGTGTTGCTCTCTTTGTTGGAGTTCTGAAAATGTATTGCCCACCTGTCTTCTAAATTCCTCTAATATGGACACTGTTTCTTCTCTTTCTTTTTCGTTTAATTTTCATTAGAAATGTCTAAATTCCAATACAGGAATCTTCTTGGGAAGAATTTAGCACCACAAAGTTAAAACTGTAAGTTTCAATAACATAATCAGGTACTTTCCTTTTGCGAACTTTCTTCAGAGTTTATTCATAAAGCTAAACTACTTTTACCACTACATTCATATATATCATGACGAGGCTCGCAGTGTGGTTGTGGCTAAAGGCCTGTGTGAGTTTTTAATAGAGTTTAGAGACGAGTATTGACTGTTAAAGAAAAAGGATAAATACGGGCACATGTTTCTCTCAAATAGTGCGCCGGATTGTTAATGTGTTTAGTTTGTGGAAATGAACGTCTAGTGCGCATTCCGATAAAACATTAAAACCGATATTGTCCCATGTATCGGAAATTGCCCTGTATAATGGTTACAAGTACTCGCATGATTATTTCATGCTGGAAGAAACCAGTACACGAAACATTAACGCTTGGTATGACTCACTCCTCCACACCTGTCCCCGAGCCAAACAGCGCACCGGTTGCTCATAGTCATCTCAGAGCTTGACCCAACTGGTTGTGCACTCTCACAATAGAAAACGATGGTGCTTCCTTTGAGCGGCATTCTGAATGCCGTATACGACGGCATTGCGTGTGTTCAGACGTAAAACCGGTGCCATTAACTATGTACTTGAAAACTTGTAGATAAGCAAGCTCTGGTAAACGTAATGTTGTTTATTTAAGTGTTGAGGAGATGAATAGTCTTCGTGATAGTTGAGAAGTGGGATGAGGATCGTTATAAAATACCTGCAGGTGTAGGTACAAGAAGAGAACAGATTAGTGATACCCATTGTTTGTACATTGTTTATACCCATTGTTTGTACATCGTGTATAAATAACGATCAGCCATGCATTGATATACGACTGATGTGGAAGAATGCATCTGATAATAACGTTCTTGTCCCCACGCGAAACCGCTTCATACTCGACAGATTGTTTGAAATCGTTGGTTTCCGCAAACTAAAACCTATATTAGACGCACGTGTTACGGATATGATTTATTTTGATACGGTTCTTGAATACGCATACACCGCTCTGCTCGATGGGTTTATCGAATGTAGGAATAAACATTGCGAGAATGGTCTAGAGCTGGATGCTTATTTAAATGGTTTAGACTCTTCGAGATATCATGAACTTTGGTACAAAGGACTTGAGCGGTACAGGGCAGAGCTCGTCTACACTGTTCACCCTAAAGAGTTGTATCTTTATATAATGAAGTGCTGTCATTACGATTTATATTATTTCAACTTTCGCTATGCGTTGTGAAGAAGAATTCACGATTGAAAAGCTCGGATCGGTAAGAAAAAAAGCTCGATTGGAAAGGAGTGTTATAAACTTGCATTTAATAATGATGTGGCTAACGACACCCTCTTTGTGCGTGCATTTTGATTGTATTCTGTCCGTGTTTAAAGATAATTTGCCAACCAATTGTAAGGTGAGCACAAAAATAGTATTGAACGATATGAAGGCCCTTTACATCGAGTATAGGCACCCGCACACCTTGAGTGGTGAAATAATGTTAAATCGTATTTGTCGTATATTACAAAGCAACAATGATGTAACTGTAGACTCGATCACGTGCGAGTTTAGTATTTTAGTTAAACGCGGTAGAACATAAGGTGTATGTATTTTGATTTTATATTTATATATTTATATTTTTATATTTGATTTTAAATTTGATTTTATATACGTTTTGCTGTTTATATATATATTAATGGGTATATAGTCTAATTCTGTACTATTACTATTTTTTTATATAAGTTTTGATGTTTATATATATAAGTGCGTATTTGCTCGTACATATATTAAATGGTTATATAGTTATTATCCTGTACTAACATTATTATTTAAGAATGTATGTATATCCTTCGTTTAATGTGTGTAGTTTTGCTGTATATTATTTTTGAATGTATATCTATTTCCTATATATTTCATGAATTATTTCCCTTAACTCGTCTAAATAACAGAATGATGTAATGGTGTTTTATTTATTTCTTTTGGTTGTACATATATATAAACAATATTAAGGAATAACTGGGGAGATGGGAATATATATATATATATATATATATATGATACACTCAGACCGTGCATGGAACAAGGAACTCTTCTAGGAAAATTAAATCCACTATAGTCCGAATAAGTAATGGTAAATGACAAATACTATAGTTTTTTCTTTTTCATGATGCAGATAGGATCCAGCTTTGGGACAGGATCTAGGGTTTAAAGCAGCCTAGCCCAGCTACATTTAGAACCTCAATATAAGCAAAAGACTCGCTACCTTCACGTCAGATTGAATACATCAAAGAAAAAGGGGTAACTATTATATTTTTAGCCAAAAACCAAAACTTAAACCTCAACTGGCAGAATTGAGCGTCCACTTTTCAAGGCACATAACATGTCCGTTTCCTGATGGGAATGAACTCAGAATGGTTCCCTGAGGTTTTTTAATGATACCCACATACCGTGCCTGGAACAAGGAACTCTTCTAGGAAAATTAAATCCACTATAGTCCGAATAAGTAATGGTAAATGACAAATACTTTAGTTTTTCTTTTTCATGATGCTAGCCCGACGTGGGCAACGGGTCATTCGCAAAGAGGTCCCAAAAATATAGCTTCCTTCACCAGCTATCTGCAAAGAAGATAGGATCCAGCTTTGGGACAGGATCTAGGGTTTGTATTTGTGGGGGATGAGGCCTATCCACTTCTACCTTTTTAAAACCGTACGGTGGAAAGAACCTGACCTTTGAACAAGAATGCTTCAACAAACGGTTGTGTAGATGTAGAAAAACTGTTGAATGTGCTTTCGGCATTCGGTATTGCAAATGGCGTTTACTGTCAAAGTGTATCGAAACCAACGTTGATTTGATCGATCATATTTAAAGTGTATTTGTGTTTTGCATAACACTATTTTAGATAAAGAGGGAATTGAGCAACATCTGACTGATGTCTCTGTTCCTCAAAGAAACAATCAGTGGCAATGTTCAGGGAGACCATCCAATGAAGCTAAAAATGTCAGAAAAATCTTTACAGCATACTTCTCAAATAACCATTTGGTTTACAACGGGTAGCAACACTGAAAATACTTTTGATGGTGGTAGTTTGTCGAAGAAAATAGATAAAAATTAGCAGAAATCTGTTTGTCTCACTTACCTAATATTTCCGTTTTAGCATTGTACGTAATAAAATAGGTCAAAATAAATTGAATTATTGAAAAGTAATTCAAAAAAGTTTAAAATTATAAGGCTATGATCAGGGCCGTATTTAGGCCCCCTTGGGCCGAATAAAATTGCGGCGCCCTATACACATTTGTAGACCATAGTAATGTAATTCATATGTATATTTTCACCCTGGAGCGGGGCCCCCCTTAGGTGCGAGGCCTGGGGCCATGGCCCAGTCGCCCCCCCCTAAATACGGCACTGGCTATGATCAATAAAATTCTAGCGAGTGAACTGGGGTTAAATGTTTGATTTAATAAATTGAATTAAAATAATACATTACAATAATGAAAATTAATATTTACCATTGAAATAATCTAATATACTATTTCAGAAATGAAGCCTTATATATATATATATATATATATATATATGTGATGAATAAAACCACGAAGGGAAAAGAAACACAAAGGGGTGCTCAAGCGCTTTCGTCTAATGACATCCTCAGGAACACTGGAGTGAAAGGACAGATCAAGGCAATATATAGGTTACAAAATAAACATACATACATACATATTCATATATATATACATATAAATATATATTATTATACATATACACATATACATATATATATATATATACATATATATATAGTAAGCATAGAAAAATTGTGGGAGAAGCAAACAACATTTGTATGGGAAATTGACACTTTTAGCACTTCGGCCGACATTCAATATAAATTCAAATGGCTTGTTTATGAAACAGGTCACAAAAGAATAAAGAAATAAAAATAAATATAAATATAAATTGAGAAAAAATTAATTACAAAATAGTGCTTTAGTGATAATATGTCACAGCCTAAATAACCATAAAGAAATAAACCGACAAATAAAAAAACCACAAATATATATATATATATATATATATAGATATTTATATATATATATATATATATATATACACACATACACATATACATATATATAGTAAGTAAAGAAAAATTGTGGGAGGATAAACACATTTGTATGGGAAAATTACACTTTTTATTTCTTTATGGTTATTTAGGCTGTGACATATATATCACTAAGGCATTATTTTGTAATTTTTTCTTTTTCTTTTTTTTTCTTCCAATATTTATATTTACAGTATATTTATTTTTATTTCTTTATTCTTTTGTGACCTGTTCCATAAACAAGCCATTTGAATTTATATTGAAGGTCGGCCAAAGTGCTAAAAGTGTCATTTTCCCATACAAATGTGTTTATCCTCCCACAATTTTTCTTTACTTACTATATATATGTATATGTGTATGTGTGTATGTATGTTATATATATATATATATATATATATATATATATATATTTGTGGTTTTTTATTTGTTGGTTTATTTCTTTATGGTTATTTAGGCTGTGACATATATATCACTAAGGCACTATTTTGTAATTAATTTTTTCTCAATTTATATTATATTTATTTTTATTTCTTTATTCTTTTGTGACCTGTTTCATAAACAAGCCATTTGAATTTATATTGAATGTCGGCCGAAGTGCTAAAAGTGTCAATTTCCCATACAAATGTTGTTTGCTCCTCCCACAATTTTTTCTATGCTTACTATATGTATGTATATATATGTATATGTGTATATGTATATATATATATATATATATGTATATATACAGGGTGGGGCACGGGAACCAAGTGTTTTTGGAATAATCAGGAAAATGATATTTATTTTTGTAAAGAAAATATATTGGTAGAACAACATTCGTAAGAACATAGCATTTCATGTCATAATAATCATGTACCGAAAATTATATCTGGCATATGATGTCCTTGGCCGTCGACGCATTGTTGAAGGCGTTTACGAAAATTGGCCTCCACTCTTCCCAGCAGGTCTCTGTTGATTTGGATGATTTGTTGACGGATCGCTTCCTTCAATGCATCTAATGTACGGGGCTTGTCCTCGTAGACACGTGACTTGAGGTACCCCCATAGAAAGAAGTCACATGTGGACAAGTCAGGGGACCGAGGGGTCCATGCAATGTCACCAAATCTCGAAATGAGATGGTTGGGAAACAGGGGCGAAGAACAGCCATTGACGCTCTGGCGGTGTGTGGCGTGGCCCCATCTTGCTGAAACCACAAATGTCGACGAGCAATACGCCTTCTTCGTAACTCAGGGATGAAAAAGGTGTTCACCATCTCAATGTAACGCCCAGATGTTATGGTAACGGTAACCCCATTTTGTTCGAAGAAATAGGGACCGATGACGCCAAACTTTCCCACCGCGCACCAAACTGTAACCTTAGGGCTATGCAGCGGTTTTTCATGGAGTTGTCGCGGATTTTCAGCAGCCCAATACCGACAGTTTTGATTGTTGACGGCCCCATTAAGGTGGAAATGGGCTTCATCACTCATTACCACCATCATGTTTTCATTCTGCTCATAAAGTGCAAGCATTTCCTGTGCAAAATTCAGTCGTTGGGGGCAATCGTTTACATTCAATTCCTGCACCATCGCTAACTTGTATGGGTGAAAATGTAATTCTTCATGCAAAATCCGTCTAACAGTACGATTGCTGATTCCGAGTGCAGCTGAATGTCTCCGAGCAGAGCGGCCTGGGCTTTGCAACATCGCTTGTCTGACCCTTTCAACGTTCTCTGGAGTACGCACAGTGCGTTGCGGCCCCTTCGGTTTTGTTTTCATTATTGAGCCTCCTGTTCGAAGATTGTTAACCCAACGTAAGATTGTGTCACGAGCGGGAACAGAGTCATTTCGATGAATGTTGAATCTGCGGCGAAACGCACGCTGAACTGCTGTCACTGACTCGCCACTCCTAACAAAATGATCATACGCGAACATGCGGTGTTCTAACGTCCACTGCTCCATGATGGCACCTGAAAGATAAAGGTGAGTGTTAGTTAAAGTTAAATGCTATGAACCCAGGAATGGAATGCTACCTACCGCACGCCCCTCCCATTCCTAATGGCCGATTACTAGCTATTCAAAAAACACTTGATTCCCGTGCCCCACCCTGTATATATGAATATGTATGTATGTATGTTTATTTTTGTAACCTATATATTGCCTTGATCTGTCCTTTCACTCCAGTGTTCCTGAGGATGTCATTAGACGAAAGCGCTTGAGCACCCATTTGTGTTTCCTTTCCCTTCGTGGTTTTATTCATCATAAATATTTTTCACGTGTCACTTTCGTGAAATAATTTTTCTTTCATATATATATATATATATATATATATATATATATATATATATATATATATATTATATATATATATATATATATGTAACAGTTATTTTGCGCACACCTACAGGTCGCTACAATTGGTGTAGAACAATGCGGTTTTCACCATTCGATGCGTCTTTTTATTGTGCAGTGCCCATGCTAAAAAAAAAGTTCCCTAACATAAATCCTTCGCACTCTTTTAGGGGGTACAGTTCTTCCCATTTCTTCATTTTTAATCATAATTTTGGCACAAAATGGGGGAGGGGTGGGGTAATGGGGGAGGGGGTGGGGTTAATGGGGAAACTCAGAAAAATAGATGCGCTATATATATGTAACCAAAAAAAAATTAAAGTAAATCCTTTGCAAGGTGCCAGCCCCCTTCAAAAAAAATTAAAGTAAATCCTTTGCAAGGTGCCAGCCCCCTTCCCCCCTTGGGGGTAATGGGGGAATGGTGGGGGTAAATGGGGGAGAGGGGTGGGGAGGGGGTATTGGGGGAGGGTGTGGGATTAATGGGTAAACTCAGAAAAAAAAATGATAACCAACATCGATTCCGGTCAGGAAGATCATGCTTATCACAACTAATGGAACACTATAACAATATTATTGATGCACTCGAAACAATGAAAACTATGATTTGGCGGGCCGCAGGGCCCCCAATTACTGTCGGTTCAGTTATTTGGTCAATAAAACTATAGAAATGAACGCAGTCATGAAAATCTTAGGCTTCAAATCCGAGCTCATTGTATTATTAAGATTTGTGAAGCTTTAGATTTTCATGGCTGTGTTCTTTTCTGTAGTTTTATTGAATGAATAATTGGTTTGCCAGTAACTGGAAGGCCGCAGGCACCCCAATTACTGAGGCCCAAGGTGAGAGGAATAGGAATGATATCCAGATAAAGGGCTACTGATGTTCAAAATAAAATACGCCGTAGGCCCACAATTCAGCCGAAGCACCGCAGATCTAGCAAAATCGGCGCGTAGCGCCGACCTTTTGCTAGTTTAATTACTAGTCTAAAAATTATTTAAATCGATAGGCGTGATCGTTATGCTTTTCATCAATATTAAAATATTTAATTTTTTTTTAATTTATAGTTGATTTTATCTTTAAAATTGTAATTTGTTTGCCTACATTTTAATTTTTTAATTTGTGTACACTTTATTTCATCAATGTCGACAAAGTACGTGTTTGAAATCACGCCTTCACTTGGCCAAAAAAGGTGTTTACTTACCATCACATTTCATCTTTTCGCTGATTTCAGCCCAGCGATTATCTACAACATTTCTGTTCGCGTGCATTTTCTCTCTCTTGTTCCACACTGCAGGTCTCTCAAACACACAGGCGATCAAAACCTTTACTTCCACCATGACGAACTATTAATAAAAACACTTCGCACAACTAGCACCGCCTCAACAACACGGTTACACGCGCGGGCAAGTGAGGAAAGAATGTTTTGTTCATTCCGGTAAACTTGTCAGCGCGGGCAACCAGCGCCGACAAGTTTGAACATGCTTCTACTGTGTGCGGCTGCGCTCGATCGCATGGTCACATTCATGACGCTTGTTAGCTCCGGTCGGCGCTGGTAACCAGCAAGCGGGTAGCCTGCTTTCTTTGTGTTCTTACCTTAACCCCCTTTGATTCTTCCTCCGGGGCTGTGTCAAAAATTAAGTTTTTGTTCCAACAATGGCAACAACTTTGGAACATTTGAATGAAAGGATACGTGAGGCTGTTAGAAAAGTTCAGTACGATATGGTACAAAATGTATGGAGGGAAACAGAATACCACTTTGATGTCTGCAGAACCACAAAAGGAACGCATATTGAACTTAATTAGCTCGTCAGTAAAACTTTTCGAGTTCTTCTTTATTTGTTTATCTTGCTTTTCGCTGTAGCTTTGTTAGTTTTTTCATAATAAATGTTTAAAATCGGGAAGATCATTTGTAATCAACCGGTACTATGTTTAATTCTAATTTAGGCTACGGTAGGCCTGGTTCTGAATTAAACATTGAAAACGGTCCAACAAAGTTACAGGCTACCTAATTATATAATAAATAATTAATTCGTGAGATAGAAACATTCATAGCAAAAATTAATTAGGCTTCACGTATAATCCTAATTCGACTATAGAAAATTATGCCTAAAAAAATTATAATATAACATACGACTCGTCCGGCGCAAGGTTAACTTGGTTCGAGCATCGCGTCCGTGTTCCAAAACTTCCAATACTTATTATAAACACTAATGAATTTATACTTTAATATTTATGTTTTCATTTTTTCTTACACGTATGAAATTAGAAACATATGGTTAGTAATAATTTTTGTATTATACAGTACATCGATAATATCTGTGTAAATAATTTGTATTTAACCCAAATTTTTGCTATTAATAATATTAGAGAGCTTTTATTTTTATTAATTCATTGATTTGATTTCTTTCAAATCAAGTACGGATATGATTTAATTTTAATTTCCAACTTTTAAATCACTGCGCAGTGAAGTATCCTTTCAACCAATTGGATTGAAATTCTCCGTTTTGTGTACATTTGTAAATAAGTACACACTCAATATTACTTATGCTCAGTTGATACGACCCTCTCGTCTATTGTTAATTTCGCAGTCATCCCCTACCCAAACAGAAAAAAAATATATTATATTCAACACGGAAAATTCCTATGGTGCGTGACTTTTGCGCAATCCTATATATATATATATATATATATATATATATATATATATATATATATATAGAGAGAGAGAGAGAGAGAGAGAGAGAGAGAGAGAGAGAGAGAGAGGGTTGACAAAAGTAAATGGGCACGACGATGTTACTACTCGTATTCATTTTCTTTTTTTGTCAATCTTCTATTTATACATAATATATATATTAGTGGTGGAAAGGATGTCAGTTTTCAACTTCTGCGGATGCGGATCTTTAATTTCAATATCCGCGGATGAGGATGCGGATATTTAGTTAATCTATCAATATAATATAGAATTATGAATATATGACATAATTTTTCAAATTTCGTGATATTACTATTACGGCAGGCAATGCATAAGAATTAATATTAATGTTTTCATTATGATAAAAATAATAACTTTCTCAAGAGTTTCAGCCACAGAAAATTCAATGAAACAAGTTTCATTCAATTTTCTGTGTTACCAGGTTATTTTGAGGTTTATATATTTGTTTGTTCATTAATAACACTGTACAACAGTGAAAAAAAAACGGGAATGGGATCGTCATTTTTATGGCTAATTATATGTGTAGATTGCGAAAATAACACTCATTTATTTGTATCACCTACCGATTTTATGAAAATGACCTTATTTCATTGTATCATTTTGAGAATCACTGGTTCTTTGAACACATCTTTTACATTTTGTTCAGTCATGCATATGCTGTGGTGGTGGTGTTCGGTTCTGTTTCCATTTTGATTTTATGAAAAATTTCTTTCATTAATCATTTAAAACAAAATTGTCAGCCATATTTTATCATAAATCGGTGCTATAAGTGAGTATTATTGAATAACAGCTATCAAATTATGTATATTTCACCGACAACGTCTATATTGTGTGAAATTGCAAATTGATCTATCATTTTCTTATTTTACAGGTTTTTATTGATGTTATGCTACAATGCCTAGAGAGTGCAAAAATTCGCCAGACAGTTTTTGTTATATTTGTGGGACATTAACGTTAAAACAGTATAAAAGGAAGTTGACTTCTCATGTGAAAAAGCTTTATGAATTATACTTCACATGCAAAGTTGGTGATCAGGACAAGCACTGGGCGCGTCCAAGAAAGAAAAACATCTCATCACGCAGCCTGAACTCAATGATTTGGTTCGTGATTTCATACTTACCAAGCAACAAAGTGAACTGCTGGCCTCACGTCTACAAGAATGGAATCTGCTGGCGGAAGGCGTACGAATTAAAGCATTCCGAAAGCACTCCTTGGATTTGCAGGAATATTTCACATTGAAGAACAATCTTTGTTATTGCATTGATATACATGGTCTGTTCGATGCTCTGGGTTTGTGCTATGAACCGAATTAGTGGAGATTGTTCATTGATGCATCTCTGTACAGTGTTAAGGGTGTACTGCCACACAATGGGAACACAATGCCTTCTGTTCCAATCGCTCATTCAATCGTCTTGAGAGAAGCGTATGACAATGTTGCTTTTATTCTGGACTGTATAAAATACAATGAACATGAATGGCTTATCTGCGCAGATTTGAAGGTTGTGGCTATTCTCAATGGATTGCAAACTGGCTATACGAAATACATGTGTTTCCTATGCAAGTGGGATAGCCGAGCAAGGTCTGAACACTACACACGCTCAGTATGGCCGCCGCGAGACAATTCCTCACCTGGATCTCACAATGTTATTCACGAACCACTAGTACGAAAGGAAAAGGTTATCTTGCCGCCACTTCACATAAAACTAGGGTTGATGAAACAATTTGCAAAGGCGTTGAAACAGGATAAGCCTGCCTTCAAATATCTAAAGGAAAAATTCCCAAAAATAAGTGATGCCAAGATTAATGAAGGCATATTCGTCGGCCCTCAAATTCGCCAACTCATGCTAGACGAACACTTTGAAGCGGTGATGGATGAGGTTGAGTTGGCAGCCTGGCGTGCATTCAAAAACGTGTGCAGCTGTCTACTAGGAAAGACTAAATACGACAACTATCCTGCACTTGTGGATCAACTTATCAACTCATACCAACGTCTCGGATGGTAGATGTCATTGAAAATTCATTTTTTGCATTCACATCTCTCATTCTTTCCAGAAAACGCATCTGCTGTTAGCGACGAACACAGGGAGAGATTCCACCAGGATATAGCCACAATGGAGAGCCGATACAAAGGGAAGTGGAGTCCTGCTATGATGGCCGATTTCTGCTGGAATTTAAAGCGTGACCAACCAGAAGCATCACACAAACGCCAGCATAAATACAAATAATGAGTTGAAAACAGTATAATACGAGAGTTTTATGTTAATTTTGTGTATATATGTTGAAGTATAGCAATAATTAAACTGTTCCATATGATAAAGCCTATCTGTTTATCAATATATTCTTATTTTTTGGTATGAAGATTTTAAGCAGTCATTACAAAAAAACGTGACGTGATAGAAAAAAACTATTTTCAGATTTGGAATCAGCACACTCGAAATATTAAGAATGACCGAATAAATATTATTCCCGTTTTTTTCTGAACCGAAAATTTGTTGTACAGTGTAATTAATACTTTACATGAAATGTGCATGACTGGGCCTTATAAGCTACTTTATAAGCTAATTTAATTGTAAATTGCATAATTTATTAGAGGTAATATCCGCATAACATCCGCAGTCAGAAGTGCGGATGCGGATATCTGGTCCACCACTAATATGTGTGTGTGTGTATATATATATATATATATATATATATATATATATATATATATATATATATGATTAATAAAACCATGAAGGAAAGGAAACACAGAGTGGTGCTCAAGCGCTTTCGTCTAATGACATCCTCAGGAACACTGAAGTAAATAAAGAGTTCAAGACTATATAGGTTAGGTTACAAAAAAAAAATATATATATATATATAATATTATATATAATATATATATATATATATATATATATAATAAAATATAGAAATAAAAATTGTGGGAGGAGCATACAAATTTGTAAGGAAAACTACCAATTTTAGCACTTTGCCCGAATTCAACACAAGATCAAATGGATTGTTTACAACCAATTTTATAGATAATGCCTGAATGATATATAGGTCACACAAAAAAATAAATAAAAAAATAAAAATTGTAAGAGGAGCATAGAAATTTATAAGGGAAAATTACCAAAGTTTTAGCACTCTGCCCTTCTTGTCTAAATCTGTTCTGAACGAATTCAAAACAACGGGATCGAGTTGAAGAAGACCTTTGCTCATGTTAAAGTTATTTGTAAGTTGGATAATAGCAGACTCAAGAATATTTCTATTAACAATGTTGCTAGAGTGAAACAAAACTGAAGCATTATTCCAATCAATACAATGGGATAACTCTGACAAATGGACAAAAAGGGCACTGGACGACTGTCCCGTTCTAACGGAATATTGATGCTGTTTTACACGCGTGTGCAAATCCTTTCCCGTCTGACCAATGTAAAAGGAATCACATTGTTTGCAACCAATTTTATAGATAACGCCTGAATTATTGGTAGGGCTATTTTTTACTATGATATTTTTCACAATATTGTTATATGAAAATACTACTTTAATATCCCAAAGGTTAAGTACATTAGCAATGCCTGAAAAGCCCGGGAAAAATGGACCGTTATTCCCCAACCGTGGATCCAACCTTTGTTTGATGAAATTTGCAACGAGTTGCGTCGGAGAACTTCTTCACTTCGTAACATTTTGGATCGCAAAATTAAAAGTCTAATTCGATATAGTCAGTGGAGTAAAAAAGCAAGCTCAAAATGTGTTTTCAACCTTTCTTCGAAAAACACTAGTGACGATGCAAATATTAATACCGCAAATATTTGCAAATATTAATGCAAATATTAATACCGAAAATTAATTTAATATATTAATTCCAACCTTCAAAATTCCAAATTCCAAATTTCACAAGAAGAAAACTCATAATTTAATCTTAATTTTGAGCTGTTGTGTTGTAAATGGTGGTTTGATTGCATGCTTCACGAACAACAGAAGTATCAGATTGATTAACAAGGAAACTCTGAAGATATTTACAGTTGTCCATGATGACAAGGTTTACATTCTCAGCCAAAGGGTACGCGTACTCGGTATAATGCAGCATGACATAATACGCCTGTCACACCACTCAACAACAAGACTCACTACCCATACCCGTTGCTTCTCTTCTGCACGCGTTGTTTCTTTTACCTCACGGTGTATGTACGCTTTTATAGAGTTTAGCCCTACAACGTAGTCCATTACATTGTTTGTGCCGCGAAATCCGGCAATGCTCTCGCCAGAATATCCATAGAGTATTTGAACATCTTATTCCTTAAGCTTCGCGCGGTTCAATGTAGCCTTAAAAGTCTCAAAGGAGGGGTGGGGTCTAGGCCGTCTTTCAGTATCCACCACATCTTCCGACTTTACGGAATACCACTTCATAAACGTCGAACACGCAATATCAAAAGTAGCCATCACTATTTTTCGTCTACGTGAGAATTCTTCAAATATACGTCTGAGATCCAGGGCTTGCAGCAGCCAACTGAGCAGGCAGGGGTAGAGATATGCCCATGTAGTAGCAGGAATCACGTGACTCTTTGATTGAGCTTACAGAGAGCAGAACTTAGGACTTTTTTCCTGTACATACACACACAAACACAAAGGAGAAAATGTAACCTTAATTGAAACATTTACATATTCAAATATACGTAATAAATAAACATATCGTTAAGAATAGATATATATGATATTCAGGTACTATGGTACCCAAAGGGTACGGTATCATAGGTGCCAGGCACCTGGTAACGTTTCCTATAGGTGTTACGACACACCTTTGTGCCCCAGAAGTTCCTTCACACACACGAGCTTCTGGGCCCGAAAATTGTGGGTTCCTACAGCCAGATGGGGTGGTTGTTCACCCTCATCTTCTAAGCACACTAGCTCCTTCAACGAGTCAAAGTTAACGACCCGTCAGTTCGCTAGGTTAAATGTGATGACCTTCGCCTTCACGATATATTTCAGCTCTTTCCCCACCCTCACCCGTACCCCATAAGTTTTTGGCCTTGTTGCTACAAAGGAGGCAGCGTATGCATCATCACTATACTCATCCTTAATCTCGTCATTCAAACCTCCGAGGAATTCCCCAATATGTGGCATGTATTCACCTCCCTTCCCCGTGAATATTACGCTACCTGTGTCAGCGTACAGCACCCTCCGCCCAAGAGAGTGCAGTTGATGTTTGTGTGTATGCCGTTGTGAAGCTGACTACAGGTATGTTTGTAACACGTGAGGTATCTGTGGCCAATTCGGTGATGTTTTACTTTATTATGTACGTGTTACCAACATTCACAATCTCCATAACCTTTTTATCGGGGGCATTGGCATAATCCCACACCTCGCATAAATTTGCACTAAAGCGCTTGCCAGGGTTCTTAACAATTTAGCCCCGGTCAAGTTGTATCCCTTCACGGTCACGCTAACGCTGAATATACACCGATTTTTCACCCCCACTCTCAACCCCTCGCGGGTAGCCTGATGCTTCTACTTTATCCTTCAAAAAAGTATTTATATACGGCGTAAAAAGGTTGGGGAGTTTCTGAAACCTCCACACTAGGGTGCATCAAAATCACCAATGACATAGTTTCACTTTGTCCCTAAGTTAGAAATGTTCCAATGGTTAAGAAAACCTACTATGTGAATTATTTTTGGATTTGAATGCCATTTATGGGGTCCACACAGACTTCCTATATGCACACCAACCCCACAGTCATTCTGTGATTTGAGATCCAAATAGTAGAAGTTTAAAAATTTTGTTCACTACAAAAATCAGCCTAAGAACATGTAAGTGATATTTCTAAAGGTCATATATACTTCTAAAAAGTGATAGAAACTTCTATAAAGTGATAGAAACCTCTAGAAAGTGCTAGGAAGTGGTGGAAAGTTATAGAATATTCTAAAAGGAACTGCAATATATAATCTGATATGCAAGTATTTATGATAAATATGATTTTTGTGTGTTTATGTTAAATGTTTATGTTAATGAATTTTGTGTTCTCTCTTCACAGAATTTTTTTGTGTCTCTTTATACCTGTCGTGCATTATGGCCAGTTCAGATAGCACAAATGATAAATATGCTGTTAAAACTCGTCAAACTGCTGCCATTTATGGTCTTGGTGCTGGAATCAGCGATGCAGATGCAGAGATAACAGGATCTAGGCTGCCACATGTGAGCAAGTGTTGCGATGCTACATGTTTCATCAGCAAGAAGGTCTACCGTTTAACCGTACAAAATGGAACAATGCTAAATTTGTCTTGCAAAAAATTATTCCATTTTATCAGAAAGGCAACATTGCCATGATTACTGAGAGGAAAGCTGTTGAAAAAAATTATAGCACTATCTGCAAAAAATGCAAAACTTAGGAACTTCCAGTGGATCGGTGTTCTTCGCTTGGTGCAGTTGCGAGCTTAAGGGGATCGAAAAGGAGTTACAAGAAACATTTCAGTTGTGGCCAAGGAATGCTGAGCAACTCATAAAAGATCCTGAAGATCTGGAGTTCTTGCGGTCAATGAAATCAGACAGAGTCGCATCATTTGGAAGCCATGACAAGAAGCTCGCATCAAAAGTCCAAAGAAAGCAGGAAAAGGAAATGATGCAAGCAGAACGACAGCTTAAAGCTCATAAAGAAGCCCAAGCATCTACAAGCAAAGTTCAGATTGAGAACAGTGAGGAAAGCAACAGTGATGTTGAGGATGAAGAGGGTGATATAGAGGATTACAAACCAAAACACGAAAATCTCGCCAAGCAACTCGCTCAGGAACAACTGCTTTTATAAGTCATGACATACTCAAATACCATAGGATGGTTTCCCTGTCTACAAGCATGAAGATCACACCGGCCAACATGCAGCATTTACCAAAGCCATCATTGAGGAATCAGGAGGTGACACAAAAAAAGTTTCACATATATTCTACTGCCGACAGAGCAAGACGTAAGGTTGGTGAAGAGCTTGCATCATTGGTCAGAGAGTCCTGGGTTCCACCACAGTTCCTGTCTCTTCACTGGGATTTTAAACTGATGTCAACTCTGTCATACCAAACTAAAGCTGAAGAGAGGCTCACCATAGCAGTTGGCAATTCGTATGACATCAAACTTCTTGGTGTGCCTTCCTACAAGCCAAATACAGATCAGCCAGCTGGTCAAATCATTGCTAATCTCACTATGGAGCTTCTCCGATCATGGAATTGTGTTGACTCGGTAGTGAACATGACTTTTGACACAACAGCTAGTAACACTGGTCATGTGAGTGCTGTGCTGCATGTGTTAGTCTGCAACAGGACATAGGTCGAGCTTTACTGTGGTCAGCTTGTCGGCATCACATTGGCGAGGTAATCCTTACACAAGTCTTCAATGATCTGAAAATAGAACCACCATTGTCAGTAGAAGTTACCATATTCTGTCGGTTCCAAAAGCATTTTGACACAGTTCCGCACAACAATAATCAGTCACTTAATTTTTTGGATGGTACCTCTTATTCAGATGGCATACAAACCATAATCCATGACTATAGGGCCAGAGCAATTTCATGCGCGCAGTCTGTTGTGAAGCATCAACGTGATGACTACAAAGAATTTTCTGATCTTTGTTTGCTCTACTTGGATGGGACAAGTAGAGAGTTTTCATTTCGACGTCCTGGTGCTGTACACAAGGCTAGGTGGATGGCCAAGCTTCTCTACTCCATTAAGATGGTGCTGCTGGAGGAGCAGATCAGTTCTCTTCCCTCTGGAACCATTACCACAGAAGCACAATGACCCAAACTGCGTGTTTGTGAACTTTGTTTGCTTGCTGTACAGCTGGTGGTGGATCACCTGTTCAAGCGCGGTACCTGACTGACCTCTTGCGCTCTTTAATGATGCAGTCCCTGAAGCTGAACGCTGCTATCTGGCTGAGAGATTTATAGCAGTAAAGCCAGCACAAGATCAGGCATCTTTACCACAACATCGATTTGGCACAGGATTTGGGGAACCCAAATTTCCAAACTCCATTTCCAGCACAACAAAGCTTGGTGACTTAATCAACGAAGATTCATGGTACATTTTCTCTGTTCTGGAACTTGACAGTTCTTTCCTGACTCATAATATCGAAAATTGGCCAGAATTAGCTTCCTTTCAAATGTCCAGAGAACACATCTCGGCAGTTAACGTCATAAATGATTGTGCTGAGTGTGGGGTGAAGCTAAGTTCTGATTTTCTCATGGCTGCCAGATCACAACAACATTACCAAAATGTCCTACAAGTTGTTGAATCCGACAGAAAGAAGCTTCCTAATCTTCGAAAGAGGAAAACTAGAGCCTAAACTAATTGTTCATGTTCATTTACAGTTCTTGAACATTTTTTATTAACGTAGTGTTCTTTTGACTTTAACTTGCTTGTATCACCAATAATGTAATGTATAAACCAGAATGTAATGTAGAAATCAATGTAATGTATCCCTGTTTTGATTATTTAACACATTTTTATTGGTTCATACTTTTGCAAACACGGAAATGGGGATATAAAATGTTTAATTTTTGGTCAATTTAACTCCAATACTAAATATTGCATCAATGATGTGGACCCCCTAGATGACCACATAAATCTTTGAAATTTGGCCATATGTGCTATTTCAGGCATTGGAACAGAGTAATCATAGGGACAGATTGAAATAAAACATTTTGAAAAATCATGGGAAATTTGATGCACCCTACTCCACACCTCATATATCTTCAATATTATTTAACCATGGCGGACGGATAGGGACAGCTCAGGACTTGTATATACACCTCTGATCTTCCGCTGGTTGGTTGTGTGATTACAGAACCCATTATTCTTAGGCTGACCATACGTACCGTTTTGAACGGGACAGTACCGTTTTTTTTATGGGTTCTGTATGGGTTCTGTCACTGAAGAATAATTGTAAGCTCAATATGTTTATGTACTTACTTTTTCATGAATACAGAATATTACATAACCCCCGTCCCTTTTTTGCCATCCCAATGTCCCGTTTTTGTCTCAAGGAAATATGGTCAGCCTAATTATTCTCCTCTGCGCACTTCACGCACAGGGAAAACATGAGTTTGTGATCTATAAAAGGGGAAGATCGGCACCCATAAATCGCGAGGGGGGAGCACATATACGAAAGAAAGACCGAAATAGTACTTGTTGAGAACACCTCGATGGTGAGCAGGTCAGGTCCCACCAGTTCTTCAGGTGCACTTACGGGGTACGGATTGTTCTTCATCACGTAGGGATATAAAGAAAAGAAGTCGTAGTAATGGAGTTTCACGCCCTCCGTAGGCGGAAAGTATAGCTTGAATGGGATTGTACGCCCTCCGAACAAGCTATCACCGCATTTGAGAGGATCCAGCACCATTGAACGCTTAGTCGTGTTTATTTTTTCACGGTACTGTCCATCTGTTTCCATCCGTGCATCATATTCATGCTCCCACAGAATCTTGTGAGTGAATTGGGTTCCTATAAGCTGATCGCGGCTGCGGCTCCACAAAAGACTGTCGGCAGGAGATCTACCGTGGATATCTCCTACGATTCCGCACTCAGGACGTGGGCATCCATGCCACTAGCAACCGTTAAAGGAGTACACAGTCTTCTTACCAGTGGCAAGGTCTTCGCTTCGACCATCAACCCATAAAACACGACAAGTGACCTTAGTGGGTACTTCTCCCTTGTCGCGGGCGTGTTTTATTTATACTCCGGTTTGCTGCTGTATGTATATGAGCTAGTAAATAGTCTTTTGCCCATAACTGCGAGGGTTGTTTCTGTGAATGACTGCTAAGGTGTCTTTAGGCAGGAAGTTGTTCTTGAACACGGTAAAGCACAATGATGCGAGTGTGGTTGCGACTTGCTGCGGATCGCAGTTGAAACGGTTTATGTACATCCTTCTAAAGGTTTGTAAACATACTCTTAGCACGCGCACATCATTCACGCAATAACGCTCACATTCATCAGCTATATTGTATGGATTAGTTTCATTAAAACTGTTGTAGTAGCGGTCAAAATTTTCACGCTTACTATCACTCATGTTGGTGTACGTAATTTAAAGTGTCGCTAGTGGGTAGCTTCGCCAGTTTACAAGAAGTGAATAATACAGTATCTTTAAACTGAACATTACCTCTTAGCTGCATTTGTATAAGTTTGTTTCCCCTTTGACAGGGGTCCGCTGTAAATATCTCCAATGACTCGTGTTCAAGCAGTTCCTTATAAAGGAAATGAGTGTCAAATTTTTGCCCCGTTACGGGCAAGAATATACACAGGTATTTTTTTTAACTTGTCCGCTAACTTGACAGTATAGGATACAAAGAGTTTCACAGGGCTGTCGTGTGCGATCGTTTTAATAACATTTGTCCCTTTACCACATTTGTGAAACTCATCACACTCAACCTCCATGCAGTCAGCGCAGATAGTCTGGCTTACAAGTAGATGTGGGATTACCTGTTTGGTTTCAGGGTTTGTGTAAGTTTCTATATCGTAGTATACAGTTATGCAAGGCATATTTTTAGCCTTAGAGTCTTTCATATAGCATACATGCTTCACTCCATCCGCCTTATATTTCTCATGGCATGTAGAACAGTGAATTTCATCACATTTATGCTTGAATTTCCCCCAATTATCCATCATATGAAACATACCACATTCACATTTTCCCGCAAGTGCCAATTGATTTATGGAATTCAAAGCATTTATTATTGAAAAATGTACGCCTGCACACATTTCCTTCCCTCTTCTCAGCTTCACCTACACGACTTTCACATTTAGAGCTGTTACACTGTTCACATACCATGTGGAATTCACTACAATGTTTCACTACAGCATCAAGCTCGAGACATCCCTTACACAAATCATGATGCCTTCCATATTTTCGACTTTTATCCTAACTAGCGTAAAGGTCCCTTATAATGCGGATGGGGAGATACGTTGTTCCTGACAATCCTAAAATAAGTAGAGGTCTTGTACGATCTCTCACACAGCTTTTAAAAACATACACAGTCCTACGATGATCATCCATTCCAAATACAACTATACGAACATTCATTTCCTGCTCTACCCTTCTCAGCTCTTCAGAACCCATATTACACTCAAACTCAAGCTTACAATCTGAAGCCAGTTTACGATCACGCTGCACAACCGTAGGCAACCAAATATTTTTGACCCGGGTACAGTAAACATATGGGCTAAGACTACTGCTATAAAGTCGCAACCACGCTCGGTGTTTATATGCTTTCTGTAAATAGCCTGAGAATTGAAGTTAATATTATAAGGTGTGGCACTATGACCCGCAACCAGGAATACTCTGTGAATATCTACCTTGACGTTGTCCATATTGAAGGTTGTACTGCTTTGAGAGGCCTGCATTATACGGCTCAATATATATTCTATGTCTTCAGCTGCCAAGCGTCTGAATGGTATTACTACCCAAAAATCATCTACATCCCCGTCATCTGACCCGAACCCGAAGGACAACCTCGTCTGGACTTCACGTTCGACGCGGTTCTGAAGGGTAAACTCCACAATACGCTCAATTACGCGCCGCAGTCTGTGTTCAACACCGTTGCTATACAGCGTTCCAGGGTCAACCCTGACTATATACCGATTTCTAGTCAGGGCCGGGGTGGGGTTAGCGGTGCGCACCAGTTCGAATATTATACCTTCCTCTACAGCACGAGAAGCTGCTGGTGCGGAGGCTGTATCCGGAATTGAACAGGTTTAAGGGGGTACAAATTTAAATGAGGAGGGAGCTAGCGTGGGGTTTGTGTCGTAAGACGTAGAGGATTGGGACTCTATTACTGGGGGTCTAGCAGCCGGTGCACTCCTGGCACGTTTTTTACCTGACGTGGAAGGTTTTTAATCATCGTGCATCCGCTTTGAACTGCCACGTGGTGGAGGTGTCGCTGGTGAGGGTTCGTCAGCGGGGGTGGAGTCTGTAACCACAACTATACTGTCATCGGGGTCGTATGTAATATCGATGATGGAGTGCTGTACCTCATCGTCATTCACGGTTCTGTGGAAGAAAAAGAAAAACAAGACTAGAATATATGAAGGAATGAAAATATAAACCCACTCTAATAGACAGAGTTTATTTCCACGACAGTTTCGACGCCCACTGGCATCCTCCTCGGGTGGATACAGAAACACGAATGAACCAAAACAAGAGGGAAAAACAGTCCAGGGACCGACCGTTAAGAAATTCGCACCTAGGTTAGATCCCATTGTCCCGACACCGGAAGGGCATTTTCATTAAGTACATTCGCGCAAATTTAAAACTATCTTCCTCTTCTAAACATACAGATTCTATTATATTTTTTTTACATAATTATTACATTTATTATTAAATTTATTACATTTCATATTGCATAATTATTTATTACAGAAATTATAAATTTATTATTACATTAGTTATTACATTATTGTTTATTATACAGAACTTATAAACCGAAAAACGAATGAAAAAAGCCGATTAGGAAACACTCCAGAAACCAATAGAAATTCGCACCTAAGTTAGATACCGTTCTCCCGACACTGGAAGGGCATTTTATTACAGGGTCCGCTTATAAGTACATTCCCACAAATTAAAACTATCTTCTTGTTCTATACATACAGATTCTAATATTTTGACATAATTACTGCATTTATTATTACATTTACATTTTTTAACATTTATTATTATTACCTTTACCCTAATTATTAAATTTATAATATTACCTTTATTATTACATCTGTTGCATTTATATTTATTTCCACATTTATTACTTCCATTATTACATTTACTAAAGGAGAGTAAGGAAACATTCCAATCCAGAGACATTTAAGAAATTCACACTTAGGTTCGAACACGTTCCCACGACTCCGTAAAGGATTTTTTGACCAAGAATCTCATTAAAGGGTCTAACTTATAAGTACCTTCGCACAAATTAAAATTATCTACTTTTTCTATACACACAGATTCTATTATTTTTCTTTTGACATAATTATTACATTTATAAAGCACCTTACTTGATTCCCAATCTATAGCATGATTATTTTGGCTGGCGTGATAAAAAATGGCATTATTAGTATTACAACTTCTGAAGGCATATTTGTGTTCTTTAATACGGGTTTCAATATTTCTTCCAGTTTCTCCCACGTATACTAAATCACAACTTTTACAGGGAATGCTGTAGACACAGGCTTGTTCCTCTTTTGCCACGTTATTCCTAACCAATTTACTTTTCACGGTAGACGAATATTTGAACGCCAAAGCAAACTTAAAATCTTTCGTCAACGGTTTTACTCTTTCTAAGCCGGCAATGTAAGGCAAACTCACATATTGTTTTTGGTTAACTGAAGGTTCCCGAGGGGCATAAAAAGATTTTCTGGCTTTAAAATACGCCTTTCTGATAAACCACTCGGGATATTTTAAATCCTTAAAAATGTTCCAAATCTTTGAATTTTCCGGATCCAGCAAATGTGGGCTACAAATCCTGAGTGCTCTTAGAAACATGGAAGAAATAATTGAGCTTTTAACCCCTTCATCATGATATGAAAAATAATGAATGTACGAATTACAATGAGTAGGTTTTCTATAGACCGTGAAATTGGGCTTTCCGCTTTCGTTTAATGACCAAAACATTCAGAAAAGGTAATTGTTTGTCGTTCTCCCATTCATATTTAAATTTAATAGAGGGAACAAGATTATTTAATGACTGAAAGAAAGTGTCAAAGTTGTTCATTTTGGCCTGACCACTGGAACAACTTTGACACTTTCACACTTGTAATTCGTACATTCATTATTTTTCATATCATGATGAAGGGGTTAAAAGCTCAATTATTTCTTCCATGTTTCTAAGAGCACTCAGGATTTGTAGCCCACATTTGCTGGACCCGGAAAATTCAAAGATTTGGAACATTTTTAAGGATTTAAAATATCCCGAGTGGTTTATCAGAAAGGCGTATTTTTAAAGCCAGAAAATCTTTTTATGCCCCTCGGGAACCTTCAGTTAACCAAAAACAATATGTGAGTTTGCCTTACATTGCCGGCTTAGAAAGAGTAAAACCGTTGACGAAAGATTTTAAGTTTGCTTTGGCGTTCAAATATTCGTCTACCGTGAAAAGTAAATTGGTTAGGAATAACGTGGCAAAAGAGGAACAAGCCTGTGTCTACAGCATTCCCTGTAAAAGTTGTGATTTAGTATACGTGGGAGAAACTGGAAGAAATATTGAAACCCGTATTAAAGAACACAAATATGCCTTCAGAAGTTGTAATACTAATAATGCCATTTTTTATCACGCCAGCCAAAATAATCATGCTATAGATTGGGAATCAAGTAAGGTGCTTTATAAATGTAATAATTATGTAAAAAGAAAAATAATAGAATCTGTGTGTATAGAAAAAGTAGATAATTTTAATTTGTGCGAAGGTACTTATAAGTTAGACCCTTTAATGAGATTCTTGGTAAAAAAATCCCTTACGGAGTCGTGGGAACGTGTTCGAACCTAAGTGTGAATTTCTTAAATGTCTCTGGATTGGAATGTTTCCTTACTCGCCTTTAGTAAATGTAATAATGGAAGTAATAAATGTGGAAATAAATATAAATGCAACAGATGTAATAATAAAGGTAATATTATAAATTTAATAATTAGGGTAAAGGTAATAATAATAAATGTTAAAAAATGTAAATGTAATAATAAATGCAGTAATTATGTAAAAATATTAGAATCTGTATGTATAGAACAAGAAGATAGTTTTAATTTGTGGGAATGTACTTATAAGCGGACCCTGTAATAAAATGCCCTTCCAGTGTCGGGAGAACGGTATCTAACCTAGGTGCGAATTTCTCATTGGTTTCTGGATTGTTTCCTAATCGTCTTTTGTCATTCGTTTTTCGGTTTATAAGTTCTGTATAATAAACAATAATGTAATAACCAATGTAATAATAAATTTATAATTTCTGTAATAAATAATTATGCAATATGAAATGTAATAAATTTAATAATAAATGTAATAATTATGTAAAAAAAATATAATAGAATCTGTATGTTTAGAAGAGGAAGATAGTTTTAAATTTGCGCGAATGTACTTAATGAAAATGCCCTTCCGGTGTCGGGACAATGGGATCTAACCTAGGTGCGAATTTCTTAACGGTCGGTCCCTGGACTGTTTTTCCCTCTTGTTTTTGTTCATTCGTGTTTCTGTATCCACCCGAGGAGGATGCCAGTGGGCGTCGAAACTGTCGTGGAAATAAACTCTGTCTATTAGAGTGGGTTTTTATTTTCATATTTTGACCTTCACGTAGAAAAAAGTGTTTTTTTTGCATTTAATATGAAGGAATACTTAAATTTTGTTATATTTTGTAAATGTTCCACTTAGGGCTGTGACGTGTTAGAGATGGAATCTGTAGAAAAATTCAGGTTCACAAGCCGATCCACATGTATTATATCTGGCCCTACAGGATGTGGTGAAACTGTGTTTATGCTTAAAATCATTAAAGATAAGGGGGTGATGTTCTCAAAATTTGTGCATAAAGTAATATGGTGCTATTCGACGTACCATTCAGTGTTCAACGAGTATCAATATGATATTTTGTTCCACAAAGGCGTATATGACGTTAATTCGTTAAAGGGAAATTGTAATTGAAGATCTCATGTTGAAAATAGATAAAACGTTTGCCGAGACGTTTACAGTGTTCTCCCATCATCTTAACATAAGCGTATTCTAAATCAATCTGAATCTATTTTTCAAAAATAGATACATGCGCGATGTGTCGTTAAATACACAATAGCTACTCTACAAGTCAACGTTACGGATACTTGATTTGTGACCTTCACCTGCGAAACACGTTTAGGGTACTTCTATGAACGAATATATTCCAAAACGATCCTGAAACGGTGTATATTCCAGAATGACAAATAGGCTAAAATTAATAAAAATCTATCATCGATTCTCCCGGGCATTGGAGCAGATGTTTGTTAGAAATATCGACTCGGAGTTTCAAAATGCATCTGTGAAATCCGCCTTAATGTTATAAAATATAATGTACCAATGAAATCTCCTCAGAAGGCTCGCCTACGTCGTTACAAGAACATAATACGTACGCTCGCTCGTAAAAGTCAAACTGTGGGTAAGAAAAAGCGAATTATTGTACAAAGAGGGTGATCATTCCTCCCCATCTTATTTTCAGTTTTGGGACTAGATTAATATAATGAAGAAAGTGGTAGTGATTCCGCACGAGGTGTATGCTTCACTACAAAGTTCAAAGAGTCCAGACACGGTTCTAGAACCCCGTAAAAGCAGGCTTAAAAGAATGGAAAGCGAATTGATAGACCTTTTAAACAGTGACAATTCATCTGATGAGAAAAGGATCTTGTCCCAAGAGGCTCTGCAGAAATTTCTTCATGAGTA
Organism: Bathynomus jamesi; assembly: GCA_023014485.1. Taxonomy (NCBI): domain Eukaryota; kingdom Metazoa; phylum Arthropoda; class Malacostraca; order Isopoda; family Cirolanidae; genus Bathynomus; species Bathynomus jamesi. Next base: position 211,441 of record JAJOZX010000950.1, read on the forward strand.
CAGAGATTATAAAAATCCGACAGAAATCCCCGTGGTTATTAGACACAGCGCGAGCAACGATGAGCATGGCGACATAGGACCTGGGACCGACGTTAAAGATGATCAACCAAAGAGTAACGGTGCGCCTCCATAACATATCGAACATGTATTATAAAGAAGTCACCCAAATACATTGAGGAATAAAGGCTTGTCTTTATAATCTATTGAGTGAGGACCCCGTCATACAGTGGACCGATAGAGGCGAGGTCATTGTTGAAGGAAAATGGTACAGGGATCGAATATCGTCGATATTGTCCATGATCTGGTGAGAAACTGGGACAGGCCCTCACCATCAGGATGGAAGCATATTAAAGCAAAACTACAACAAATAAATGTCCACAAAACATTGATAGGAAATCTGAATAGGTTAAAAGACTTCCGTTCACACCATCGCGCGATTGGGGCAACACCTAACGAGGTTTTAGAAAGAGGTACGGACACAGAGTGTGAGGTGAGAAGAGATATTCGTAGAGCACCGCCACTCTACACGTTTCAAAATCAATGATTATGTAAGGCTATCGGGTTCGGGAAATATATTCGCGAAGGGATTTGAGCAAGGATGGGCACGTGAAATTTTTAAAGTTACGGCTATGAGACCTAAAGGCAAGATAATGATGTATTACTTGAAGATTGAACGGGGAAGAAATCGCAGGAGGCTTTTACCGCGAGGAGTTGCAGAAAGTGACATATAAATTAGGAAAAAATGTGTTTAAAATTGAAAAAATTTTAGGCAGCAGAGGTTTAGGAAAAATAAAAATGTACCTGGTGAAATGGCTAGGGTACCCAGAAAGCATCAACACCTATATAAAAGTTGATGCAATAATGAAGCTTAAATAGTATCCAACATGGCGCCTAACCACTTCTATGTCACACTCCCGTCCTCTTCTTCTCTCTCTGTACATCCTCACAACACACTAGCCAACTTTGTAACAGAACTCCATGGGCCAATTGAAATGGAACGTGATTCATATAAGGTGGGGTTATGCGAAATTCAGCTATCCACCAGCTTCTTATGTATTGATTATAAAGAACCCGTTTTTACGGTTTTTAGAGATCGTGATGAGTGTGAAAAGGCAGGGGTAATTAGGGATGAAACCATGCGTGCCGCCCGGAGTGGGGAGGCACTGTATTACAGTATAGTAGTAACACTAGGCCCGGGTCGTTATGATGCCGCCGAGGATGTTGTGAGAGACTTAAACGAAAGTTTAAAAAGCTCAAATCTTACGGCGGACTTATTATATAGGAAATCGTAAACAAAGAAACCCCTGCACATGCTCTGATAGGGCGGGTCGTACTCAGGTGACAACATGAATCTGAAGGAAATCCTACCATCAGGGGTGTCTAAATTATGTGTTTTACATGGGGAATTCAAATATGAGCTTCTTTTTTGGATAGGATAACTGTAACCTACATCATTTTGTATTTCTAAATTGCCAATTTTACCCTTTTGAACCCCTTTATAATATATTAAAAGATATAAGGTAAATCATTTATATTGACAAGGCCAAATCAACTTTACATATATTTATTAATAGGTGAACTGCATGTATATCACTGGATATAATTACAAAGATCATTCTCCTGACATCTTGAACTTTGCCAGGTTGCACAAATCCTGCTTTGACTCAGACTTGGACATCAGCTTCCTGCTGGTCTCCTGAGCCCTGATCCCTCCATCCCTCTTTTCCTGTGAGAAGTACTTAGCAGAAGCCTCAGTCACCATTTTAACAACCCTCTCAATGCTTTGTGTGTGGCAAGGCCAGTTGCGCACCTCCATGGGGGTGTTGATGAAGTTTTTCACCTCTAAGGTGCTTAGAGAGCAGGTGAGATGTGGCGCTGACACACCTTCTGACCAGCTGATCAAGTCACCGATGCTGGAAGCATCACAATTGATGTCAGGTGTCCTTCTGCTCCTAACAGAGGAGTCCCCCAGCTGAGTGTCCGGGTCCCCCTCTCCCCTGATGGCCAGGATTCTCTCCACCCCTTCAATCCTCTCCTTCTGATCCTCAGAGCAGAGTAGTGTTTGGAGGATGACTTCACTGTGGGCATACCAAGCAGATCTTCTCACAGTTGGCATCACAATATCCAGCACCTTCTTTCTCTGGGACTTGAGGCAGTCCAGCTGAAAGAGGATGTGCCTAGGCCCTTCGATCCAGGAGTGCTTGACCATCACGTTGAACCAACATGGGTAATACACTCCAATGATGAATTCCACAATGAATTGCAGAATCTTCAGGTTCTTTCCTTTAAGTCCGTGCTTTGACACCCAGAGCCTGAGAAGTCTGTTCGCTGTGGTGAGCCAGCGGCTGTGGTTTACTGGTCCTATCTCTAACAGAGCCAGCCCTGCAGGAAGTACTCCATCCCTGACTGCACAGACAATTTTATAGCCACAGTATTGATCAGTTGAGAGATCTTGAATGACCTTGTCAGGAAGCTTGATCAGTGGAGGGCCAACAGAGATTCGGGTGAAGTTTGGATTGATATCAAAGTCTGTAGCAGAATCAAGGAGCTTTCCTATTGGCCCAGATAATTTTTTGTCTGACAGAGTAGGGCCATCAAGGTCAACAATGAGATGGCGCAGGGGAAGTTCAACAGTGTGCAGGTTGCACACCAACCAGACCAGCTTTCTCCCCAGGTGCAGCTCCAGCTTCCGCATTACTCCAGCTTTCACACCAGTGTTGACATTTGTTGAGTCTCCTCCAATGGCCAACAAGGTCTTATCATAACCCCTCTCTTTCAGCCAGGCAAACAGGACCTTAGCAATCTTCTCCGCATGTGACTCCTCTTTAGTTGCTTTCTCTGGGGTAAAGTGGAACAGATAGTAGCTGCCAGGCTCACTAACAACACTATAGTGTTCTTCCTTGATCTTTGCGGGAAAAGATTGGTCACTGCCCTCAGCTTCCATCATCACATTGGTCAGGTCAATCCGCCCATCAAAGAGGATGCAAGAGATCCCCCCCTCCTCCCTGCACTTCTTCTCGAACTGTTCCCCCAGCTCTCTCATCAACTTCTCCTGTGCTCTCTTGACCTTGCTCTTATCAATCACTTTACTTGTATTGTCTTCTGTGATGATTCCTGCGTCAATCAGAGTTGCTGTTGCTATCGCTGCAGTTGGCCTCAGCCCTATGCCATACCTTACACCAGCAAGGGCAATGTTTTGAATCTCATCATAGTTTTTCTGTACTTTTACCGAAGCTGCTGGCTCAGGGTCAGTTTGAGGGAAGAGCTCAACTTCAGGAACAAACTCATCTTCATCACCACTTCTCTCCAATTCCAGATCCTCATCACCATCTGCCAAAAATCTCTTAACATCCTTCCTGGCTGCCTTCTCTGCTACTGCAGCACTTTCCTCCTTGCTCTTTCTCCTTTTCTCTGCCTTCCTTTCCATCCACTGCCTTTTCAATGTCCTCACCTGTCTCTTGTGCTCTGGTAGATCAGGACCCCCTATTTGGTGGGGTCCCTTACTTCCAACCTTCAGAAAATGGCCTTATGCGCGCTAGAAAACCGTCAAAATATTTCATATACCAAACTGTATGATAATTACAATTAAGTGGAATGGCACACCTTTTTATTTGAGTATTTAAATATTATTATTATTATATGAATTACATTATATGTGTTTATATGAATTAGTTAGAACAATGCTCTATGAGAGATAACGTGAGCAGCCATGATAGAAAACGTGAGAAGACATATTCTGGGGTAACTACAATAGTAAAATAATCAACAATTTAATAATAATCAACTGCAAAATGATGTAGGTTAGGGTTATCAGAATTAAATATTTTCTTCAGAATTGTGTTCTATACACCAAAATATGTCATTTGAACACCCCTCTCCATTGATTTAAAAAAATGCTTAGTATGACCCGCCCTAATGCTCTGACCCTAAAATCGCAGGATAATAGAAATATTAAAGACAGAGGACTGTTCAAAAGTATAACCGAGGGCCGATATGGAGAAAGTTTGTTTCGGGAAATACAACATATTTATCATCGCAGTCCGTTCCATCTGAATGGGCTATACATAGTTTAGCGTACATGTGCATACAGCTTGGATCAGAAAAGAAATGGCCTGAGGTGAGTATCACGAATTCTATAGGGGCACTCGGAGAACTAATTGTGTTTAATGGGTTAATTGTAATAAAGTCACTGTGCTCAATAGAAACTTGTGTTGGGGGCATATCAAAGAGGAACAGCTCCGATTTACAACATTGTGAGCTACACGGATGGATAAAGCGTACCATGACGAGTCAGAAATAGTGCCACCTCTCTCGACAAGTAGTAAACAGCCTATGATTCGTGAGAGCAATGTCCTCAGCTTATATCAGTTAAAAAAATTATCAACCATAGGTTTCATTCGCTTAGAACACTTCTTCTTCGATGTCCTTTAACTTTTACCGCCACGTGTTGGTAACCCCTTCTTCCGGACAGCCCTCTTCTTCCCGCCACCACACATTTTTCTCTGCATTTTTTATCATTTCGTTCCGTGTACGTTTTAAATGTTTTTTCTAGAGCTTTTTTACGTTCAGCCACCGCCATTATGTCTTCTACCGCGTTAAAACCTGATTGTAACGCTTTCCTCACAAAGTATCTGGCGCCCCTCTTCAGCAATGGGACAGCCGTGCGTAGTATGGTTGAAAAAATGGATCCAAGCCCACTCCCACGCTGATATCTCACCCCTCGATATAGTGTGAAAGGCCTTCGGGTCATTTTAACTCAGTGCGACGAAAGTGTAGCTGTTAAGCTCCCATCACCCAATGGAAATTTTTTCCCTCAATCGTTCTTACATATATTGAGATATTTCTTAGTAGATTACTCGCAACATTCACATAATGGGACTTGTCATATGTAGTGCTCAAGCTCTTCCCTCTATGGTTGGGACTGTGTGCAATGCGGAGCAGACGCGCCTGGGTATCCCCAACAAATTGATGCTCCACGATATTGCTGTAAATATAGCACATGTCTGGGGATGGATAGTCATCACCCAATTTCTCCAATTTCAACGAACTTCAACAAGTCATGTGCCTCGTGAACGGCATCTCTTTGGAACGCTGCTCCATATCGGCCCTCGGTTACAATTTAGAACAATCCTTTGTCTTTAATATTTCCATTATCCTGTGATTTTAGGGTCAGAGCATGTGCAGGGGTCTCTTTGTTTACGATTTCGTATACTAAATCCGCAGTAAGATTTGAGCTCTCACAACATCCTCTCTCGAACCATAACGACCAGTACCGAAACTAGGTTGTCATGGGCCCTGGTGCAAAATATTCACATGGGGCCCCCCCCTAAAAAAAACTACGTCACAATGCGTGTTGATAAATATTTACAAAACTTTAGACGCAATATATCTACTCACCGTTTATTTAAAGTCAACTTTTCTGGTTTTCATTTCTGCAAAAGTAGTCACCATTTTCTCTAAATTTAATTCTCTTGCAATTTTATTTGAAATTAAAACTATCAAAATGCCACTTAATCTGTCTTGCAACATTTAGTATGGCAACAATGATTTTACTTTTTTATAGTTATTCTTATTAGTTAATCTTTAGATTTGTATTTGCCCTATAAGTACAATTTTAATATATTTAACAAATCTGTAATGGGCCACCAAACCTGTGATCCCCGGTGGGTGGCACCGCCTCTACCCTCGGTAGTTTCGCCACTGATAACGACCCGGGCCTAGTGTTACTACTGTAGTGTAATACAGGGCCTTCCCACTCCGGGCGGCACGCATGGTTTCATCCCTCATTACCCCTGCCTTTTCACACTCATCACGATCTCTAAAAACCGTAAAAACGGGTTCTTTATAATCAGTACTTAAGAAGCTGGTGGATAGCTGAATTTCGCATAACCCCACCTCATACGAATCACGTTCCAATTCAATTGGCCCATGGAGTTCTGTTACAAAGATGGCTAGTGTGTTGTTAGGATGTACAGAGAGAGAAGAAGAGGACGGGAGTGTGTCATCAACTTTTTTATAGGTGTTGAAGCTTTCTGGGTACCCTAGCCATTTCACCAGGTACATTTTTATTTTTCCTAAACCTAAACTTTTTTCAATTTTAATCACACTTTTTCCTAAATTAAATGTCACTTTCTGCAACTCCTCGCGGTAAAAGCCTCCTACGATTTCTTCCCCATTCAAATCTTCAAAGTAATACATCATTATCTCGCCTTTAGGTCTCATAGCACTAACAATAAAAATCTCGTGTCCATCCTTGCTCAAATCCCTTCGCGAATTTATTTCCCGAACGCGATAGCCTTATATAATCATTGATTTTGAAACGTGTAGAGTGTGCCGGAGCTCTACGAATATGTCTTCTCTCCTCACACTCTTTGTGCGTAGCTCTATCTAAAACCTCGTTAGGTGTTGCCCCAATTGCGCGATGGTGTGAATAGTTGTATGACGAGGCCAATGATCCCAAAATGTTTATATATCTGTATGTGTTTTTATGTGTAAAATAGCGATGCATGCGCTCCTCTATGATACGTTGAACTCTTTCAGCTAAAGAGGCCTTATGTATAGAATTGCTAGTGTAGTAACTGATATTAAACTCTGCTAACATGTTCTGAAAAGCTCGGCCTATAAATTCTTTCCCCATATCCGTACAAAAATAGCCTGGAACCGTGTTTTCTTTCAACATCAGCGTTTTGGTAGCTTTAGCAACTGTTTCAGGCGATTTATTTTTCAAAGGAATTTGCCACAGATATCTAGAGAATACATCTATTATGAATAGGTTGTAGGGATAGCAATCATTATAGAGAGTGTCCCATAAGTCCGGCATCATAGGAGAAATTCATATTTTTCTATTTCTACAAACCATAATTCATATTTTTCTCTTTCTACAGGCCATAATGTCTGTGAGCAAGGAAGAACGAATCCAGATAATTCTACTCATAGGAAATCGGAGTCAAAGAGAGGCCGCTGCTGAATTTAACAGACTGCATCCAGACCGCGAGCCAATAACACAGAGTTGTGTTAGCAGACTTGTTGCAAAGTTTAAGGAAACAGGATCCACAGACGATAAACCACGCAGTGGACCTTCAAGGCGGTCCACTGACGATGATACAGCGACTGCTATCCTGGCTCATTTTAACAGAAGTCCCAATAAGTCTCTTCGCCGATTGTCCGCCGAGACAGGAGTGTCGAAAAGTAGCATCCATCGCATTCTTCAGGCTCACAAATGGCATCCATATAAACTTCAGATCCCACAGAAATTAAGCGAAGATGATCCCGACCGGCGGATGGTATTTTGTGAATGGGCTACGGAACAATATGCTCGGAATGCCAATTTCCCGTCCACCATTCTGTTCAGTGACGAGGCTGTTTTTTATGGAAATGGTGGGGTAAATCGACAGAACACCCGCTACTGGTCTCAAAACAACCCTCACTGGTATACCTCTTCAGGTGCATCTCGGGTGATGGTATGGTGTGGCATTTGGAAGGATCGCATCATAGGCCCCCTCTTTTCCTTCTTGGTCGAAGAAGGAAATTTCCCAACATGGTTCCAGCAAGACGGCGCTCCTGCACATTACAGCACCCAAGTAAGGGAATACCTGTACCAACAATTCCCTGGTCATTGGATAGGACGTCGAGGGCCTGTGGAATGGCCAGCTAGAAGCCCGGATCTCACGCCACTAGATTTTTATCTCTGGGGCCACTTCAAAGCGCTGGTATACGCAGAGAAAATTAGGAGTGTTGAACATTTGCGGCAGCGCATTATTGGGGCATGTAACACCATTACTCCTGACAGCATTCAACGTGTGCTTGCTGACTGGGTATCACGTCTGAATTTGTGTATTGAAAACAATGGTGGACATATTGAGCACGTTCTGTAAATAAAAGCTTTTGTTTTGCCTTTTTTTTTTCCCCCTATGATGCCGGACTTATGGGACACCCTGTATACTGAATATCTTTGCATGTCTGTTAAATCCAATTGCCAAATAGAGTCAAACGAAGCCGCTGTTGTCGTGGCTGTTTTAAACCATTTTCTCACCGGCTTATGAAGTGTATAAGCATCTTGCTCCCACAAAAACCTCTCAACATCTTTTTTCCCTACTCCATCATTGTAAACACCTCTGTACAGTCTATCAACACCGCCATAGAAGGCTGGGTTAGAAATATCATTATAGTTTTCTTATTATGTTAGCCATTTGCGTATTTTAGAGGCATGTGGATAGAGTTGGCCGTTGTTGTTTGGTCTCTTCTTTCTCCTCTTCAGAGATGCTACTGTTGGGGATGATGGCGTACTCAGTTGTGACACATTCGAGACTTGCTCCAAGTCTTTTAACCTATTCAGATTTCCTATCAATGTTTTGGGGACATTTATTTGTTGTAGTCTTGCTTTAATATGCTAACATCCTGATGGTGAGGGCCTGTCCCACTTTCTCACCAGATCATGAACGATGTCGACGATATTCGATCCCTCTACCCTTGTTCCTTCAACAATGACCTCGCCTGTATCGGTCCACTGTATGATAGGGTCCTCACTCAATAGATTATAAAGACTTAAGCCTTTGTTCCTCAATGTATGTGGGAGACTGTTTTTAAATACATGCTCGATTTGTTGTGTTCCGTTATTCTTTGGTTGGTCATCTCTAACGTCGGCCTCAGGTTCTACAGTATGTCGCCAAGCTGATTGTTGCTCGCGCTGTGTCTAATAACCACGGGGATCTCTGTCGGATTCGTATAATCTTCCTACTCATGAAGAAATTTCTGCAGAGCCTCTTGGTATAAGATTCTGTTCTCATCAGGTAACTTTTCACTGTTCTTAATAGGTCTATCAATTCGCTTTACATTCTTTCAAGTCTACTTTTACTGGGTTCTAGAACCGTGTCTGGGCTCTTTGAACTTTGCAGTGAAGCATACACCTCGTGCGGAATCACTACCACTTTCTTCATGATATTAATCTAGTCAGTGAAGGTCCCAAAACTGAAAATAAGATGGGGAGGAATGATCCCCCTCTTTTTACAATAATTGACTTTTACGAGCGAGCGTACGTGTTATGCTCTTGTAACGACGTAGGCGAGCCTTCTGAGGGGATTTCATTGGTACATTATATTTTATAACATTAAGGCAGATTTCACAGATGCTTTTTAAAAAGTCCGAGTCGATATTTTTAACAAACATCTGCTGCAATACCCAGGGCAATCGATGGTAGATTTTTATTAATTCACTGTATTTCTTTAGCCTATTTGTCATTCTGGAATATACACCGTTTCAGGCTCGTTTTGGAATATATTAGTTCTTAGAAGTACCCTAAACGTGTTTCGCGAGGGAAGGACACAAAGCAAATATCCGTAACGTTGTCGTGTAGCTTCTTTATAAATTTCCAAAAACTCCTTACGCTGATTCGGGAACATTTGATTGGCTAATACCCCAATTTGTGACACATCTCTACTTCGCGCACGTTGCGCGAATAAGACTAGATATTCTGTATTTAACGACACATCACGCATGTATCTATTTTTGAAAAGCAGATTCTGATTGATGAAGAATACGTTTATGTTAAGATGGTGGGAGAACACTGTAAATGTCTCGGCAAACGTTTTATCCATTTTCAACATGAGATCGTCAATTACAATGACTGTATGCTCATTTCCCTTTAACGAATTAACGTCATATACGCCTTTGTGGAACAAAATATCACCTTGGTACTCGTTCAACACTGACTGGTACGTCGAATAGCACCATATTTATGCACAAATTTTGAGAATATCTCCCCCTTATTTTTAATGACTTTAAGCATAAAAACAATTTTACCACATACTGTAGGGCCAGATATAATACACGTTGACGGGCTCGTGAATCTGAATTTTTCTACAGATTCCATCTCTAACGAGTCACACCTCTAAGAGGAACATTTACAAAATATAATAAAAATTTAAGTGATGTTCCTTATATTCTTGTTTTTCCTCTTCTTTTACAGAATCGTGAATGACGACGATGTACAGCACCCCATCGTCGATATTACAGACTACCCCGATGACAGTGTAGTTGTGGTTACAGACCCCGCCCACGATGAAGAACCTTCCACGTCAGGTATAAAACGTGCCAGGAGTGCACCGGTTGCTAGACCCCCAGTAACAGAGCCCAAGCCCTCTACATCTTACGACACAACCTCCACACTAGCTCCCTCCCCAATTAAATTTTTACCCCCTTATTCCTGTTCAATTCCGGGTACATCCTCCACACCAGCATCTTCTCCTGCTGTAGAGGAAGGTATAACATTCGAACTGGTGCGCACCGCTAACCCCACCCCGGCCTTGACTAGAAATTGGTATATAGTCAGGGTTGACACTGGAACCCTGTATAGCAACGATGTTGAACACAGACTGCGGCGCGTAGTTAAACGTATTTTGGAGTTTACCCTTCAGAACCGCGACGAACGTGAAGTCCGGACGAGGTTGTCCTTCGGGTTCGGGTCAGTTGAGGGGGATGTTGATGATTTTTGGGTAGTAATACCATTCAGACGCTTGGCAGCTGTAGACATAGAATATATCTTGGGCCGTATAATGCAGGCCTCTCAAAGTAGTACAACCTTCAATATGGACAACTTCAAGGTAGATATTGACAGAATATTCCTGGTTGCAGGTCATAGTGCCACACCTTATACTCTTAACTTCAATTCTCAGGCTATTTACAGAAAACATATAAACGCCGAACGTGGTTGCGGCTCTATAGCAGTAGTCTTAGCCTATATGTTTACTGTACTAAATACCTGCGTCAAAAATATTTGGTTGCCTACGGTTGTGCAGCGTGATCGTAAACTGGCTTCAGATTGTAAGCTTGAGTTTGAGTGTAATATGGGTTCTGAAGAGCTGAGAAGAGTAGAGCAGGAAATGAATGTTCGTATAGTTGTATTTAGAATGGATGATCGTCGTATTAATGTGTATGTTTTTAAAAGCTGTGTGAGAGATCGTACAAGACCTCTACTTATTTTAGGATTGTCAGGAACAACGTATCTCCCCATCCGCAATATAAGGGACCTTTACGCTAGTTATGAAAAAATTCGAAAATATGGAAAGCTTCATGATTTGTGTAAGGGATGTTTCGAGTTTGCGGATGATATAGTGAAACATTGTGAGGAATGTCATATGGTTTGTGAGCAGTGTAAAAGCTCCAAATGTGAAAGTCGTGTAGTTGAAGCTGAGAAGAGGGAATGTAATGTGTGTAGACTAGGCCGGGTCGAAAAATTAAATTTGTGAATTTCCACATGCCTGTGTCCAAGAAATTTGTAGATGCACCATACATGCTCAACAATGATTAAAAAAACTAAATTTATCAAGTTTTAGATGTTCCGCAAGTCCTCTGAAATTGCAAGTAAAACGTAAAACATTACAAAAACTTTAAAACTTTTAAAACTTTATTTAAATACGTAAACTTTATTAATTATTTGGCAATTATGGTTTTTGATTAAGATTTTCTTGTATTTTTTGTATTCTTGTTGCTATTAAGTTTTTTCTTGACTGTGTTTCGTCCAGAATATATATAATTTATATATACAATTTTTCTTTTCAGAATTGATTATTTGAATAGTTAAATACGCGTTGTTACACAAACAGAGTGACTTTCCCAAATTATTCAAAATGGCTGAGGCCGTAAAAGTGAAAGCAACTGTTGAAAAAATTATGAGTCCAGCTGTTTCCCTTTTTGGGAAAGCTGAGCTCAGTGGAAATCAACTTCCCCTATATGAAGACGTTTTAAAAGAATATTTACAAACAAGATATCTCTTACTTATAGCTAGTGAGGGGAAAAAAGAGCCAAATGCTAATGATGTGGAAAGAATAGTTGCATCAAAGGTAAAATAGATCTGGAAAAGTGCATCAATTCCAACAATATCAGAGCAGCAAATATTAGCCAGAGTAAAGGATTGTCATGAAAAATCTAAAAATATGATGACGACTGGTAGAAAAAGGAAAGATTTTGAATCTAAACTGACCGCGTTCAAATCCAAAAATCAAAGGCTTTTTGATATTTCCGCCTGCAAATGCCATGATCTGGTTTCTTGCACTTGTGAAAAAGAGCTAAAAGTTCCTGCCATGGAACGTTTTTTCCTAATTGACCAAAGAGGTGCACGAAAAATGGTAATAGGCAGTATTGATTTACAGACAACGAAGAAACTGTAAATAAGATCTGAACGTAAAGAACAAGAAAGAGCACGATTTTCTAAAAACATTGAAGATAGAGATATCAACAACCCATCCACTTCCAGGGAAGAGCCAATGTACTGGGATAACTTTCATACAATTCCTGATTCTGACACATCAACAGATACAGATAGAGAGCGTGATGATGATGATCACATTGAGGAAGGTATAAAGAAATCAGGTGAAGCACATAAGCTCACTCGCAAATTGCCTTCATTAGCAAAAACTTGTGACTGATTCGGAATATCAGACAGAGCTGGTGCAGCCGTTGCCTCTGCTGTTCTGGAAGATTTTGGTCTCATTACCTCTGAAGATTATCACAATGTTGTGGATAAGAATAAGGTGAGACGGCAGAGAAAGAAGATCAGAGAAGAGTTGAGTAAATCAAGTGAAGAAAGTATAGAAACATTGTATTTTGATGGAAGAAAGGACTTAACTAAAGCAAATATCTGTAAGGATGGGAGGTATTATAGTACAACAATTACTGAGGAACACATCACGCTTATAGCTGCCAGAATCAAAATATCTTGGGCACGTCACTCCTGTGACTGGAAATTCAACTAACATTTCTAAGGGAGTGATGAAGTTTCTTAACAGTAACAATATTAAGGTAGACAATCTGAAGGTCATTGGATGTGATGGAACCAATGTAAACACTGGCATACATAATGCAGTTATCAGGCAACGAGAGGTACACTACAATACTCCTTTTCATTGGTTCGTGTGTTTGCTGCATACCAATGAGCTACCTCTCCGCCATTTGTTTAATTATTTGGGTGGTAAAACCAAAGGACCAAAAGCCCTTGCTGGAAATGTTGGCAAAAGTCTTACTGCGTGCGAAAATATGCCAGTTGTCAAGTTTGAAGCAATCAAATCAAGTAATATGCCTTCTATTCCGGGGGATCTCGATCTAAGCCAAGATCAAAAGTATCTCATGGAAATTTGTAATGCAGTCAAAGAAGGCCAATGTTCCCAAAACCTTGAAAACCACAACCCAGGTTCTTTGAACTATGCCAGATGACTTACGATAGCCAACAGGATAGTTAGACTTTACGTTGCGACCAAAAAACCGTCAGAAAACTTGAAAACTCTGACCGAATTCATTGTTCGCGTTTATGCCGCAACGTGGTTCAATATAAAGCGAAATCCTTACTATTACCAGGGACCAAGGCACCTCTGGTTTATGATATCTAGTTCAAGATACCTATTTGATGAGCTTAAGGCAGTCATTGATCCTGTTATTGAAAGAGGGGCATATTTTGCTCACCCAGAAACTTTATTGGTCTCGATGTTATTTGATGAAAGGCAAGTGATGAGAGAGTTAGCTTTCCAGCGCATTCTCTTAGCCAGGGAAAGTGTCTCCTCGGGCATTAGAGAATTTAGACGGCCTAAAATTAATTTCTTGGCAAGAGACTACACAGATTTAAGTCGATTTAGAGACTACCCAAGACATGAACTACCTCTGACAAAAAGCTTGACAAACACCCAGTTAGAGTTTATCGTAAGGGGTGATGAAACTAACCCTCTATTGAAAAAGTACCCATGTCATTCACAAGCTGTGGAAAGACATGTCAAACTTGTAACAGAAACAGAAGCATCAGCTTCTGTTTGCGGCCAGGAAAATAGAGATGGTTTCATAAAGGCAAGAATTGCTTCAAGAACAAACATGCCTACATTTGAGTCAAAATGCGAATACAAATGTCAATAAACTACATGTAAAAACTAATGGAAGGGAGGTTGGGCTGGGCATGGTGTGGAATTCGACCTACAGCCAACTCCTCATGGTGAATTCTGGGTGATTTGCCTTGTAAACTATCATGGAAAGTCAGCAAAGAGCTGTAGTTTACTATACGGAGTATCGGAAAAAATCACCAAAACTTTAAGTGACTTGTGGAACCTCAAAATATTTATATATGTAAAAGCTTGAAACTTTGTCATGATACTTCCTTTGTAGGCAGTGGTGTAGTGCTGTGGGAACGCGTTGGAACGGCGTTCCCTTACTTTTTTTGGTAGACGGAACGGCGTTCCCTCACTATTTCAAATAAATCCGAACTTACAAATCTCTAACGTCATGAAATTTTAATTCCCACCCCTAGAAGAAATATGAGAAAGAATCATTAACTGCTTCATTTCTTTTAGCTTCGACTGAGGCAATGCTAGCCTATAAAGATCTGGTGAAACAGTCACCACGGCGTACCAGTTGTTAACTTTTTTTTAGTTAATCATTCCAGTTGTTAGCTATTTTTATTGATCGTACTGGATGTCGTATATCTAATGACACTGGAAATACTGCATCTTCAACCTTGGAATATATCCTAATATCCAGTGCATATGACCTCAAAATATCCCTGAAATTGGTCAGATTTCAAAAGATTTCCAGGAGGGCTTACAGTGCCCCCGGATCCCCAGCTGTATGGGCTCGCCGCGCTCGCCATTGTCCCCCCCCGCACCTGAGTAACACTTTCAAAATGCGTTCCCTCACTTCTTTATTTAGCACTACACCACTGTTTGTAGGTACACAAACTTTCGTAATGCAGGGTAAATTAAACTTCCCAAAAAATTTTTTAAAGCAAAAACGGCCCGCCCTAGTGTAGACGTACATTTTTTCAATAATAAATGCATTGAGCTCTATAAGTCAATTGGCACTTGCAGGAAAATGAGAATCTGTGAATGTGGTATGTTTCATATGATGGATAATTGGGGTAAGTCTGAGCAAACATGCGATGAAATTCACTGTTCTGCATGTCATGAAAAATATAAGGCGGACTGAGTAAAGCATGTATGTTATATGAAAGATGCTTAGCCTAAAAATAAACCCTGTATAACCGTGTACTACGATATAGAAACTTACACAAACCCTGAAACCAAAGAGGTAATCCCACATCTACTCCTGAGCCAGACTATCTGCGATGAGTGCATGGAGATTGAGTGTGATGAGTGTCACAAATGTGGTAAAGGGACAAATTTTTTTAAAACGATCGCACACGACAATCCTGTGAAACTCTTTGTATCCTATATTGTCAATTTAGTGGACAAGTTAAAAAAAATGACTGTATATTCTTGCCCATAACGGGGCAAAATTTGACACACAGTTCCTTTATAAGAAACTGCTTGAACACGAATCATCGGAAATATTTACAGGCGATCCCTTGAAAAGGGGAAACAAACTTATACAAATGCAAATAAGAGGTAATGTTCAGTTTAAAGATACTTTATTATACACACTTTGTAAACTGGCCAAACTACCCAAGGTGATGAGGGTAGACGCCGAAGTTTCAAATGCGGATTTCCCTTACACTTTCCTCACTAGCGACACTTTAAATTACGTAGGACTACCTCCACCCAAACAATACTTTAACTACACCAACATGAGTGATAGTGAGTGTGAAGATTTTGACCGCTACTACAACAGTTTTAATGAAACTAATCCATACAATATAGCTGATGAATGTGAGCGTTATTGCGTGAATGTGCTGTGCGCGTGCTTAGAGTATGTTTACAGGCCTTTAGAAGGATTTACATAAACCGTGTCAAATGCGATCCGCTGCAAGTCGCAACCACAATCCCATCATTGTGCTTTACTGTGTTCAAGAACAATTTCATGCCTAAAGACACCTTAGCAGTCACTCACAGAAACAACCCTCGTAGTTATGGACACAAGGCTATTTACTTGTTCATACACATGCAGCAGCAGACCGGAGTATACATAAAACATGCCCGCAACACGGACGGGAGAAGTACCCATTAAGGTCAATGGTCGTGTTTTTTGGGTTGATGATCTGAGCGAAGACCGTGCCACTGGTGAGAAGACTGTGTACACCTTTAACGGTTGCTGGTTGCATGGATGCCCACGTCCTAAGTGTGGAATCGTAGGAGATATCCACGGTTCGTTTCCTGCCGACAGTCTTGCATGGACCCGCGATCAGCTTATAGGTACCCAGTTCATTCGCAAGATCTTGTGGAAGCATGAGTATGATGCACGGATGTAAACAGATGGACATTTCCTTTAAGAAATAAGCACGATCAAGCGTTCAATGGTGCTGGACCCTCTCAAATACGGTGATAGCTTTTTCGGAGGTCGGACAAACCCATTCAAGCTATACTTTCCGCCTACGGAGGGCGTGAAACTCCATTACTCCGACTTCTCCTCTTTATATCCCTACGTGATGAAGAACAATCCGTACCCCATAAGAGCACCTGAAAAACTGGTGGGACTTGACCTGCACACCATCGAGGTGTTCTCAACAAATATGAACAAGTACTATTTGGGTCTTTCTTTCGTAGACTTGCTCCCCCCTCGCGATTTATGGATGCCGATCATACCCTTCGTTAGAGATTAAAAACTCGTGTTTCCCCTGTGCGTAAAATCCTGTAATGGGTCCTGTAATCACACAACCAACCAACGGAAGATCAGAGGTGAATATACAATTACTGAGCTCTCCCTATCCGTCCGCCATGGTTAAGAATATTGAAGATATATGAGATGTGGAGATTTCAGAAGCTATCCAACCTTTTCACGCCGTATATAAATACTTTTTTGAAGGATAAGATGGAAGCATCAGGCTACCCGCGAAGGGTTGAGAGTGAGGGTGAAAAATCGGCTTATATTCAGCGTTACCGTGACCATGAAGGAATACAGCTTGACCGGGGCAAAATTGTTGAGAACCCTGGCAAGCGCTTTAGTGCAAAGTTATTCCTAAATAGTCTTTGGGGCAAGTTTGCACAGAATACAGATAAAGGAAACGTTCATTTGGCCCAAAGTTATAACGAGGTGTGGGATTATGCCACTGCCCTCGATAAAGAGGTTATGGAGATCGTGAATGTTGGTAACACGTACATAATAAAGTACAACATCACGGAGCTGGCCACAGACACCTCACGTGTTACAAACATACCTGTAACCAGCTTCACAACGGCATACACACGCATCAAGCTCTGGGGACTGCTGCACTCTCTTGGGCGGAGGTTGCTGTACGCTGACACAGATAGCGTAACATTCAAAGAGGGAGAGGGTGAATACATGCCGCCTTTTGGGGAATTTCTCGGAGTTGACTGACGAGATCATGGATGAGTATGGTGATGCATACGCTGACTGCTTTGTATCAACAGGGCCAAAAACTGATGGGATGCGGGTGAAAGTGGGGAAAGAGCTGAAATATATCGTGAAGGCGAAGGGCATCACGCTTAACCTGGCGAACCGACGGGTCGTTACCTTTGTCTCGTTGAAGGAGCTAGTGTGCTTAGAAGATGAGGTGACCAACCTCCCCAACTGACTGTAGGAACCCACAATTTTCGGGCCCAGAAGCTCGTGTGTGTGAAGGAACTTAAGGGCACAAAGGTGTGTCGTAACACCTATAGGAAACGTTACCAGGTGCCTGGCACTTATGATACCGTACCCTTTGCGTACCACAGTAACTGAATGTTATATATGTCAATTGTTAACGATATCTTTATTTATTACGTATATTTGAATATGTAAATGTTTCAATTCGGGTTTCATTTTCTCCCTTATGTTTGTGTGTCTGTGCGTGCGTATGTATATGAACAAAGTCCTAAGCTCCTCTCACTGTAAGATTAATCAAATCGTCACGTGACTCCTGTTACTGCCTGGGCATATCTCTACCCCTGCGTGCTCAGTTGGCCGCTGGAAGCCCTGGATCTCAGACGTACATTTGAAAAATTCTCACGTAGACGAAAAATAGTGATGGCTACTTTTGATATTGCGTGTTCGATGTTTATGAAGTGGCATTCGGTAAAGTCGGAAGATGTGGTGAATACTGAAAGACGGCGTAGCCCCCCCCCCCATTTGAGATTTTTACGGCTATATTGAACAGCGCGAAGCTTAAGGAATAAGATGTTCATATATTCTATGGATATTCTGGCGAAAGCATTGCCGGGTTTTGCGGGACTAACGATGTAATGGACTACGTTGTAGAGCTAAACTGTATAAAAGCGCACATATACCGTGAAGTAAAAGAAACAACGCGTGCAGAAGAGAAGCAACGGGTATGGGTAGTGAGTTTTGTTGATGAGTGGTGTGACAGGCGGTATTATGTCATGCTGCATCATACGAGTACGCGTACCCTTTGGCTAAGAATGTAAACCTTGTCATCATGGACAAGCTAAAGTACTTTTACCACTATATTCATATATGATATATCATGACGAGGTTCACAGTGAGGTTGTGGCTAAAGGCCTGTGTGAGTTTTTGATAGAATTTAGAGACGAGTATCGACTGTTAAACAAAAAAGATAAATACGGGCACATGTTTCTCTCAAATAGTGCGCCGGATTGTTAATGTGTTTAGTTTGTGAAAATGAACGTCTAGTACGCATTCCGATAAAACATTAAAACCGATATTGCCCCATGTATCGGAAATTGCCCGGTATAATGGGTACAATTACTCGCATGATTATTTCATGCTGGAACAAACCTGTACACGAAACGCTTGGTATGATTCACTACTCCACACCTGTCCCCGAGCCAAACAGCGCATCGGTTGCCCATCGTCATCTCTGAGCTTGACCCAACTGGTTGTGCACTCTCACGATGGAGCTTCCTTTGAGCAGCATTCTCATTGCCGTATACGGCGTGTCCGTGAAGAAGTCATTGCGTGTGTTCAGACGTAAAACCGGTGCCATTAACTGTGTACTTGAAACGACTTGTACACAAGCAAACTCTGGTAAAGGGAATGTTGTTTATTTAAGTGTTGAGGCGATGAATAGAGCTTGAAATCGTTGGTTTCCGCAAACTAAAACCTATATTAGACGCACGTGTTACGTATATGATTTAATTTGATATGGTTCTTGAATACGCCTACACCGCTCTGCTCGAAGGCTTTATCGAATGTAGGAATGAACATGGCGAGAATGGTCTAAAGCTGGATGCTTATTTAAAAGGTTTAGACTCTTCGAAATATCATGAACTTTGGTACAAAGGACTTGAGCGGTACGGGCCCAGTATCATGTATATATATATATATATATACATATATATATGTAAAAATGAACAATGAACAATTCCTATACCATCAATTATATGGATTCATTGTCTTCATGCAGTACTTATGTTCGTATCGTTTTTACGTTTGAATGTTCATTTTTACATAAGAAACCAAAATCGCCTAAGCGAGTTTTGGATAGAATTTCGATTTGTACTTCTTTATTCATTACTGTATTTCTCTAATTCATCTTTTCTAATAATGACTTATACACTATGACGTCATAAAATAACTTAATTTTCTTTACGTTTCCCATACCTTGTACAATGAATCACGTGCTTAGTATTTGGACATCTTCCGTATTCAATGTATGGTAAATTCTTTAATCATAGTGTTGTGGTGTTATGTAGTATAAATATTATTATTCAACCATATTCATCTATACGTCCATATCTTATCTTGACCATTATCCTATATAAATTTTATTAAATATTCATTTTTACTCGTGTCAGTCTATGAAACGCAAAACTTTATGCATTCGTTCGAAAACGCACAAATACGTTCTCGTATTATTTTTTGTATTTTTATTTTTAATTATATCACCTCCCGCAATGAACTCGAAAATGCTGAGGTAAGTGATCAAATTCCGCTAACTACGGCAGAAGCGAACGCTTCTAAGATAAAAATCTCCTTTCGCTCTGATTCAAATTTATAACATATTATAACATAATATAACATTATGTTGTATATAAATCCATACCGTATGTGCCCATGTACTTTGTATTATATTTCTAACATCTTAATTGTCTATTAATATGAAACACAGTAAAAACAAAACAAAGTTATAGTAACTGTTTAATTGTAATTAACTGTAATACTTTAATTTAATATAACGTAATGTACTTTAATGAAACTATAATTAATAATAACTTGTAATGTACTTTAATGAAACTGTAATTAATAATAACTTGTAATGTACTTCATTGAAACTGTAATTAAATGTAATGATTTAATATATAATGTAAGAATGTACTTTAATAGAAGTGTAATTAAACAATAAGTGGATATGAATTAATTGGTAATTGTAATCGTAATTGTAATGAACCAAAATTAATACGTACTCAGTCGTACTCAAATTGTACTTATGTACTACTACGAAATTATATCGCCTTCAGAAATGTTGACTCGGCGAAAAATACAATTAGTTTATATTTTTATTTTTTAAATTTTTATTTGGAATCTTTCAAACATCTGATCATGTGTTTAAAAGGGGGGAAACTTAACCTTCAACTGCATTCCCCCAATATTTAGATAATATATAAATCATGTAATTGTAAAATAATGTCACTTCTTCTTCTTCTTAGACTTCACTTCGATTAACACTCCCTTGTTAGCAGCCTCGCTGCGAGGAGGGGGCAGAGGCCCCTTGCCTCCTTGATTTTTTTAGATTCCGGCCTGAGCCATGGTCGAAAGATGTCGAACCTCTACCCCTGTAAATTTAGAGCACTACCTGTACATTTTTAGAAGTAAACTACAGTAAAAGAAGTTTTTTATCTTTTCCTTCGAGCCTTGTTCTCTTCAGGAATTTAGTCAGTTAAGTCGATAAGTTATAAAAGAAAAGTCGATAATTTTAGTACCAAGAGAAAGTATCAGAGTATTATAGAAAGAGAAGAATTAACAACTGTCGACCCTAAAGCGAGAGAAAAGAATTAGAATGTTATAGAAGGAAAGTATCGAGAGAAGAAATATCCGTTGCTGCCTCCCAACTAGAACCCCCGTCGATCCGAACCGACTCAGGGCCATAGACGGAGGGGTTAACATATATAAACCTACAGATTACCTACCGATTAATCAGTAGGTAATCGGCCTTATCGGCTCATTGGCCGATTAATCGGTTTTTATTAATCGGCCATTGCCTGCTAAATTTGAACCATTTCATCTCTGCCAAGAGAATCATCAGATAGCTTTGACATACTGAAATGGATTAACCTTCATCCTACCAAGCGGGGTCCGTTTGGACCCCATGCATAGGTTTTGTTCATTTCCTGCTATGCTATTTGCATCAGAGTGACATTCTTCTATGAATTTGCCTCTCTATTCCTGCTTGTCTTAACACCATATGTAGCTTTTAAATTTATGCAACATTTACGTAGATATGTAAGGGGTACTCACCAGCAACCATATTTGCTCCAGAATCTCGCAATACCAGAAAGACTTTGCTTTTTGAGAGCTTATAATCTTCAAGCACATTGTGCAACTCTTCACTGATTCGTCCACCTGTGTGAGAGCCTGGAAAAGGAACAACTCTAAAGACAGCCCTGTGTTGTTCAAACTCACTTGAAAGCCAGTGACCTGTCACACTCAGAAATGGAGAATTATTTCTAGTAGCTGTCCAAATGTCAGTGGTTAAAGAAATGTTGGTGACTTTATCAAGGGATGTTTGAAGTTTTGCTTTTACATTCTGAAATAAATCCGGAATGATTTTATCAGTGAAGTACTTTCTACATGGAATATTGTAATTCGGACAATTTTTTTTTAATAGCCTTTTGAATCCAATGTCAGATGTTACAGAATATAGTTGAATGTCAACGGCTATCATTTCTCCAATCAAATTATGGATCTCTTGGGCCCTGTGGTCATTAATATCCCAAAGCTTCTTCTTTGTTGATATTGCTTCTATAGTAGTTTGCACTTTAGCAGGAGGCTCATTGGTGTTGCTACTTATTCCTGAACATTCAACATGTGACCTTTTCAACTTGATTGATGCTTCTGTTTCTTTTGTCACTTCTTCTGGATGGAATTTTTTAAGATGATTCATCATATTAGATGTTGTAAAAGTTTTGACTGTTTTACCACCCCTTGATATGGTGGCATCACATTAATTACATGTGCAAACAGTTTTATCCTTTGGATTTATCTTAAAATACTTCCATGCAATACTGGTAGTCTTAACTCATACATTTTAATTATTATTAGATCTATACATATATATGAAATAAAAATCTGAAAAAATAATATGAGTATTATAATAAACACTTAAACATAAAAAATCTCTAGCAAAGAAAGGACATAAGAATATAAAAAATATTCATGGTCAGTTAGTCATAAGAACATCAAATGAATGATATCACTACAACAGACTTGTCAGTTTGTCACTTAACATTGACACACCCATGCCAAGTATTTAATTGGCAGTTAATCATATTTTAGGGGTAGAAATTTTGTTAGGTTAGATTTTTTTTATGTCATGAGAGAATACTGTTTTTTTTATTTGCCTTAATATAATTAATAGAATACCTATTAATTTAGTGATCACATCATCGATTAATAAGTTTTAAACACCGATTAATCAGCTTAAATAATGATTAATCGGTAATCGACTGATTAACTGATGCCGATTAATCGGTAATCGGCCAATTTGCTTATCAGTGCAACCCTAGTACGGGGCACAGCTCACCTACACTGTTCACCCTGAAGAGTTGTATCTTTATATAATGAGCAGCTGTCGTTACCATTTAGAAAATTATTTCAACTGCCGCTATGCGTTGTGAAGAAGAGTTCACAATTGAAAAGCTCGGATCGGTAAGAAAAAACCCTCGAAGGGAAAGGAGTGTTTATAAGCTGGAATTTAACAATGATGTTGTGGCTAATGACGCCCTCTTTGTGAGTGCTTTTGATTGTACTCTGTCCGTGTTTAAAGATAATTTGCCAACTATTTGTAAGGTGGGCACAAAAATAGTATTGAACGATATGAAGGCGCTTTACATCGAGTATAGGCACCGCACACCTTGAGTGGTGAAACAATGTAAATCGGATTTATTGTACGGGGCTCCAATAAACCTTAGCCCCCCCCCCCGCCCATGGCCTAAACCATTAGAGGCACAGTAAAACTAAACATATCTTACAAAAGAGAATTTAATCCTGCATTTAATGAGAAACAATTAAAACTTGGTGTTCCCGCCATTGGCTTCCAAGACAGCCTGAATTCGTTTTGGGTAGCTTGGCAAAAGTGACGTGAATAGATCTTGATCGTTACGAAAATTTGCTAAAAGAGTTTCAATGTGTTGCGTCATTGTATCCTTCGAAAATCGATTTGCTGCAGGTTCTTGAAACAAGAGACATTCAACCTTGTCCTTTATAACTGATCCAATGTGTTCACAGACGTTCAGGTCAGGAGAATTTCCTGGCCATTCTTCATTTCCAAAAAAATCGATCTCATGGTTCCGCAACAACTGTTGAGTGGCTAATGCCTTAAAGCAGGGGGCCTTATCGTGCAGAAGTGTGACCTCATCGACATCTATAACATTGTTTGGGTTTCTTAGAAAAGGAATGACATGCTGGGATAGAATAATATCAAGAAAATACTGTCCATCCCAACTATGACCATTTGGCTTCAGCACCCACATGAGCTTCTTTGCAGTGAACAAAGCAAACACACCAACACAGTCTGGACTTTTTAATAATTCGCGAAAATGTTCATTGTTATCGATTTCATCTGGTGTTGTGGCCCATACTCGATCAGTTTGGTAGTTAGGCCGATGTGTTACGTAAACAAAAAATTCATCGGAGACAGCTAAATGCATGAAATCATCCACATCCCAATCTTCAAGATAATGGGCAAACCACATTCTGTCATCGATGTTAAGTTGAGTTTTTCTTGGCTTTGGAAGTTCATGCCATGGCTTTAAACCTTGCCAATGACGGTACAGTCGAATGATCTCACCACTAACGATCTTTCCTCTCAACACTTCGATCTCTCCAGAAAGTTTAGCACAGCTGTTTTTCCGCTTACGCGTACCGCTTTCAATGATGTCCTTTGTTTCCTGAGAGAGTGGAAAATTTGGGCGCCCAGATTTGGTTGTATCCATTTCACATTCATCCAAAGTTTTATTCCAATTTCTTTTGACGAAATCCTCACTTCTTCGCAACTTTTTGGCAACCCAGGAACGTGTTATAAAGGTGGCTCCAGCATCACGAGCTTCCCGAAATGTTATTGCTCGTATGCGATCTATCACACGTTGCCTCTTCGAATCACCAATTAATTGAGAAGCCATTATATTATCACTTTATCAGCTAGACTAATTTTAATACCTGCAATAAATAATTTTATATATTTTTATAATCACTAAAAACTATTTCGATATAAGTAAACATGTAAGCTGCAAATGGGAGGGGCTAAGGTTTTTTGAAACCCCTTATAGTACAAAGCAACAATGATGTAACTGTAGACTCGATCACGTGCGAGTTTAGTATTTTAGTTAAGCGCGGTAGCACATAAAGTGTATGTACTTTGATTTTATATAAGTTTTGCTGTTTTTATATATATATATATATATGCGATCTATCACACGTTGCCTCTCCGAATCACCAATTAATTGAGAAGCCATTATATTATTACTTTATCAGCTAGAGTAATTTTAATACCTGCAATAAATAAAGAATTTTATATATTTTGATAACACTAGGCAACAAAGATTTTGTTACAGAAGACCAAATAGGTGCTCCTAGCTAATTTCGGTATGCTGATTTCAAATCTATAATTAGATTTTTTCTATCACGTCTAGATTTTGTGTAAAATGCAAATCACTTTTAGTAAAATTTTCTACCACGTCCAGATTTTGGTTTTAATCGGCTTAATGCCAGTAATATGAAACTTTCTTTTCAAGGTTAAAGCAATTTTTTTTGCCAACTATATACAAATTCGAACAATTTTGATAAATAAAATTTATCCCGAGTTGGCAACACTGAGTCAAGAGCATAGTAACGGGAAACGGCCCAACGGTCAGTCGCTACGTGACAGTCAAGCAGAACGGTTGTTGAAGCTCTCTGCTGATGAGCAAGTGACAGGTTGTGGTGACTTGTGTGTTTTTATAGCATTTGTTTTGTACTACGGTGTGTATTTCTTTTTATTTTGCACATCGTAATAATTACTTTCTACGTTTTTTCAGATAGTGTATGGTAATTCAAAATGGCATCAAATAGACGTGCTTATGTAAATCACCCAGACAACTTCTGCTTTGTCTGTGGACAATATACACCTAAGCCACAACGTAGAAACATAACAACAAAGATTAAACTTGCCTACAAGTGTTATTTTGACTGTAAGTTAGGAGACCAACAGAGGGACTGGGCACCACATATTTGCTGTGCACAGTGCAATGCAATGTTAATAGCTTGGATGAATGGTAAAAGAAAAGCTATGCCGTTCTCAGTCCCCATGGTTGGCGTGAGCCGAAAAATCACTTCAATGATTGTTATTTTTGTTTGACAAAGATTGCTGGTTTCACAAAGAAAAACAAATCAAAGATCACGTACCCAAACTGCGAATCAGCAATGAAACCAGTACCACATGATGAAACAAATCCACCACCAGTTCCACCAGCAACGATAACAGACAGCAGTTCATCTGAAGATTCTGCTAGTGATATAGAAACAGGGAAAGATGGCATATATGTTCCAGATGCAAATATTTCCCCACATTTGTTAAGTCAAGCGGAGTTAAATGACTTAGTGCGCGATTTGGAATTACCAAAAGAAAAGGCAGAGTTGCTTGGTTCAAGACTTCAAGAATTTAATCTTCTCCAACCAAACACCAAAGTTTCCCATTTCCGCCATCGCCATTTGCAGTTTTCATCATTTTACTTACAGGGAGAAAACGTTTGTTTCTGCCACGATATCAGTGGTCTGATGCAAGGGATTGGCTGTCGCTATGATCCAAAAGAATGGAGACTGTTCATTGACTCTAGTAAAGCTAGCCTTAAAGCTGTATTACTGCACAACGGCAATGAAAAACCTTCAATACCTGTAGCACATGCCACTGGCCTTAATGAGACTTATGAATCGATGAAACTGCTGCTAAGACTCATCAAATATAAGGACCACACATGGAATATTTGTGGCGACCTTAAAGTTGTATCATTACTTCTTGGGTTACAGTTGGGCTACACAAAGCATATGTGCTTTTTGTGTCTATGGAACAGCAGAGATGACAAGAACCACTACAAAAAACATGATTGGCCATCTAGAACTGAACATGTTGTTGGTAAATACAATGTGAAACACCCAGCACTTATTGACCCTCAGAAAGTACATCTTCCACCACTTCACATTAAACTTGGCCTTATGAAAAATTTCGTGAAGGGTATGGATCATCAAGGTAGTGGTTTCCAATATTTAAAGGATAAATTCAAAGGAATATTGACAGATGCTAAGCTAGAAGCTGGAGTTTTCACTGGACCACAGATCCGCAGTGTCATCCACGACTCATCGTTTCCATCTAACCTAAATGAGAATGAACTAGGAGCATGGACATCTTTCGTTGAAGTTGTCAAAAATTTTCTTGGAAACCACAAAGCTGAAAACCACCGTAAACTCGTAGAAAACATGCTTAAATCTTATGAAATAATGGGATGCAGAATGTCTTTGAAAATTCATTTTTTACATTCTCATCTTGACTTCTTCCCGGCCAACCTTGGGGCTGTAAGTGACGAGCATGGTGAGCGCTTCCACCAACAGATCTCAGTTATGGAAAACAGATACCAAGGTAATTTCAACCCAAATATGATGGGAGATTATTGTTGGTTCCTGCAGAAGAGAGCTCGTCATCCTACAAGCGACAAAGGAAGAGGACACACCAAAGTTTCACTTAAGAACAGGAATTTGCCTTTCAGTAGTAACAACAAAATACTAACGCGCTTTGGGTGGATGGTTGGGCGCAGGGGTGGTAACTCTGCCAGCGGAATTCCGCTGTCTGTCTTAAGCCAGAATAAAGGAGGAAAGACATCCCTGTTCACTAATTATTTAAGTATGCTTAACATAAAACGTGGCACGGAAAAGTAGCTTAGACGGCTTTCGTAATAGAAGCGGGTGAGAAAAAAAATGAAAATAGGGGTTTTCGGTTACACAAAATCTGGACGTGATAGAGAAATTTTGATATCAGATCTGAAATCAGCATCAGCGCTTTAGTAGGAATCAGTAGTTCACGTGTCTGTAACAAAAAAAAAGTTGAAATTTGTTGCCTAGTGTAATCACTGAAAACTATTTCGATATAAGTAAACATGTAAGCTGCAAATGGGGGGGGGCTAAGGTTTTTTGGAACCCCTTATAGTACAAAGCAACAATCACGTGCAAGTTTAGTATTTTAGTTAAGCGCGGTAGCACATAAAGTATATGTACTTTGATTTTATATAAGTTTTGCTGTTTATATATATATATATATATATATATATATATATATATTTAATGGGTATAGAGTTTTATCCTGTGCTATTACTATTTTTTTATATAAGTTTTGGTGTTTATGTATATATATACAGTATATATAAAGGCGTATGTGCTCGTACATATATTAAAATGGTTATAGTTTTGTCCTGTGCTAATATTATTATTTAAGAATGTATATTTATTTCCTTTATATTTCAGGAGTTATTTTCCCTTCACTCCTCTAAATAAACAGAATAATGTAATGGTGTTTTATTTATTTCTTTTGGTTGTATATATAAAGGATAGTAAGGAATAACTGTGGAGATGGGAATATAATATATATATATATATATATATATATATATATACACACACCAAACGGCTGGTTACGCATTTTTAGCCGACTGACGGGTTTCTAAGCCAATTGTCAAAAATATCTGCATAGCGTAATCTGGCAGCTGAAAAGTTATATATACGTACTGTACAGTATATATACACATACACCTGCCTTTTAAGTTTTCTAAGCCAACTGTCGGATTTCGAGTTCTAAGCCAAGTGATGCTAACCTGAGCTCACATTTTGCACCTGGATCTTCCAGATGTAGGATGCGCTGTCTTCCACTCTCTCTCTCTCTCTCTCTCTCTCTCTGTCTTAGGTTAGGTATACCCCTTTGGGTGGTGAGGCCGTCCCACTTACTCCCCCAAAGACGTTAGGTGGACACCCCCAGCTTGCTGGGGGAATTCCCCCATTTTTTGGCACCCTGTGGGGTGGGCGTGACACCTTGTAACAAGGGGGTGGGGTGGGTGGCACTGCACTCATTTGATCAACATTGCAATTTCTCTGCACTCGTCCATTTTGCGGGCATACTACTTGCCTGGTATACTTGCATGTCATGATAAAAATTTTCACATCGCACTGCTAATGCCTCGAGGCAACTGAGAATGTTTCGCATCGGAGGGTAGCAACGACGTCATTATGAAGTTAGACATTTTTTTTTTTAAAGGGCGAGTTTTAAAACTACTGGAGTAAACTGTTATCTGAAAGGTATGTTATCTATAACATAGTGATATTATCTTATTATCCATTACTTCTAGAGGGCGTTAATGGTTAAGACAATCAATCTAGAGACAATGCTGACATTATACAGAAATTTTAATGTGTTCAGTAAACAGGACATGGTTGAAAATCCCTGCCTAGACGTTAGTATCATGCTTTCATTTCCTTTGGTTATGGGGTAATGTCGATTTACTGTACGGCGGCCATCTTCGACACCATCTTGAATTCTGAGTTAAGCACAAGTCGGATTTTTTGGGAGTTTTAGTATGTTATTCTAGACTGTATTAGGAATCTATCCTGAAAAAAATAACTTTTTTTTTTCAAAATTCCATTTTTTTTATAAAAATTATCTAAAATTCTTCGACTATTTCGTGTATTCAACAGTACACCTTGTCAGGGAATGAAGGAAAAAAGCAAAATGATAAAAATATATGCCTATGTACATCAAAACAAAATAGTAAAATGAGATTAGCAAAAGATTGACAAGTACTGATAAAGAGCAAAAGCTATTTAGACAAGATATTGTCAATTTTATACGTCCCGAACTGTTATTGAAATTATTTTTAAAATGGATAAATGCACATTCTAGAATACTCCTTTCACTTACTGTATATCTTTTTTTAAAACGAGAACTTTAGAACTCTCCCACTTAGTACTATGATTTCGTCTATGCATATGGTCGAACGATGCATTAGAATTATTTGCTGTTCTACACACATACTTATGCTGTTTTACTCTATCTAAAGTTTTTCCCATTTGACCTATATCAGGGGTGGCCAGACTTTACTGAGATGGGATCTACTTTTTCCAAAGTTCTCCCTATACGATCCACCAACCCAGTTATATATATATATATATTATATATATATATATATATATATATATATATATATATATACAGTATATATATATATACAGCATATATATATATATATATTAATATATATATATATATATATATATATATATATATATATATATATAGAGAGAGAGAGAGAGAGAGAGAGAGAGAGATTTTTTATTAAATTTTAACCCCCAAACTTATTAGAAATTAGGTATACTGGAGTAGTCCAGATTGTAGTTGCTGATTGCTAGCCTCAAACAAGCATCCAGGTGATCATCTGTCAGAGTGGCTCGGTATTTTGATTGGTGATATTCATGTGTGAGAACGTTGACTCACAAAGGTAGGTTGATCCTAAAAATGCTGTCAAGTACATGGCACTTTTTCTGACATTCGGATACTTTTCTTCAAGAAGTAGGTGCCAACAGTTTCCTTCTGAAGACCTGGATTTGATTTGAATGTCGTTTCGCAGAGTCAAAATTTCATTCTCGATTGTAGATATGTCCATATTATACAATAAGGCCATTTTTGATGCAATATCATCAATGTCAAAGTTTGCACCAAATGGGAAGCACATGAATGTTGCTACAGGTTCTAGTGTTGTAAGATTTGGAACCGTCTGTTGAAGTCTGTCATAACATTCTGCAACTGTTCAACGTATCGAACACTCAAACTGGTCGCCATTCTTTCCCCTGACTTTCCAGCTCTGACATCATGTTTTTGAAGTTCCGCAGTTGGTGTCGCTGCAGCTGTGAGGATACCAGTTCTAGTTTTTGTTTAAAAGCATTCACTAAGGTAATCATTTCAACGCTAGTTTTGTTTTTACCTTGCAACTCTAAGTTTAGCTGATTTAGAAAAGCAGTGGTGTCAGTCAAAACAGCCACACTTCGTCTTCCAACTCTTTGTAATATTTCTTTTAACTTCAGAAAGTCTTTAATTTCAGGTAAGAGATCCCTAAACCTCTGCAGGAATTTACCTCTACTTAGCCACCTGATGTCAGTGTGCAACCAAATGTCAGTGTGTTCTGCTTTATTTTCTTCTAGCTGAGACCGGAAGAAACGCCTTTGTAGACTTCTAGCCCGAATAGAACTCACAATCTTATGGGAAATATCCATAAGTTCTATAATATTCAACATTTTACCACACAGTGCTTGTTGGTGAATTATGCAATGATAATTAAAGAAGTTTGGAAACCTTTTGTCACTTTTGAACAGGGCGATGAACCCATTGGAGCGACCAGTCATAGCAGGTGATCCGTCAGTTGTTATGCTCACAAGCTTGTGAAGTGAGAATTGTGTGTCGTTAACAAACTCACTGAATGCATGAAAAATGTCCTCACCTCGAGTTTTCCTCTTAAAGCTAGGATTTTAAACAGTTCTTCTTTGGCAATCATATCTTTAAACACGATTCTGATAAAAATGCATAACTGTGATGTGTCGATCACATCTGTCGAGTCATCAAACTGAAGTGAAAGGAACACGCGGTCATGTATGTCTTTCTTCAGTTGTTCCACCAAATTCTCAGCCATTACTTCACAACGCCGCATCACAGTGTTTCTGGATAACTGAAGCTGGTTAATAGCAGACAATATTTCCGATTTATTACTGAAATTCTGAAACAACGACTCTGCTGCCTCTGTGATTGCTTCTTTGAATATTTCTCCATCCTGAAAAGGTTTCTTCCGTTTCGCAAGTACACGGCTCACCTTGCCGTCTCCCACTCATTGTGAAAGTTGTAAGTTTTTTGTTTCTTGGCACTTGGTCCAGCACTCATTTTAACGGTGTTAATGCAATTTGACTGGAGACTGACCTTCATCACCGATTATTCCAAATGACTGACCCGTCACTTAAGTGACATGCTCGTAACAGCTCAGCTTACCGCGGTATGAAATTTTGGCAGAAATTAGTTAGCGGTATCTTTTTCTGTGACATTAATTAAATATCTCTCAGAATTATTAAAGTTAAACTTTGTTATTTTTTGTTAAATGACTGGTAAACACAAAGATAAAACAAATAAATGTTACTACTGATAATGGAGGTGATAACATAAAGAACGCTAATTTTTGGTAGTAGCGATCGGGTCGTGTGCTCGTTAGTATTGTGAAATGTAAGGTCTCTGTTAGTAAGCTAAGCTACTGGTCATTGTGGCATCTACTAAAAATTGCTCTGCGATCTACTGGTAGATCGCGATCTACTGGTAGATCGCGATCGACGTTTTGGTCACCCCTGACCTATATAAACTGAGTTACATTGTATACATCCGATCGAATACACAGAGCCAACAGCATTATCCGGACTATTCTTTTTAGGCAAGATTTAATGTATTATTATACTTAAAGAGAAGGAAAGGAAAGCCTTTTTATAACGAACAAGCTCTCTACAACGACAGCAATTTGGCTTATATATTTCATTACAGAGAGGTTTTACTGTATTGCATAACTCAGAATCAAAAAATTCAGGACTGACAACTCTCACTGCTCTGAGAAACATAGAAGAGAAAATATCATAGAAGATTTTATCGAGGGGTGATGGCTAGAATAAAAATGAACATAAGAGATATGATCAGCACGGTTGTAGAAAACTTCAAATTTGAATAGATTCATGCATTTCCGAATTTTGAGATCTAGAAATGATAAGCATCCATCATTTTCTTTTTCGACAGTGGATTTTATGGACGGGACTAAATGTTGAGCCTACCAAGGAATTCGTCAACATCCAAACTGTCAAGCCAAAGGCATAAAACGTCATCTATATACCGGTACCAGAAAAGGTTAAAATTAACAATTGCGGGCAAAGTTCTACTTTCAAAAAATTTCATGTATAAATTTCCCATCGCCAATCCAAACGACATTATATAAAACTTACCTTTAAACTGAAATTTACAATCTTTTGAACTAATTAAGCTTTGCGTCAAAGATTGTAAATTTCAGTATATATTCGTATAAACGAGAGAGAGAGAGAGAGAGAGAGAGAGAGACTTGGACCCAATGGGACTCGAATCAACTCTTGGTCATATAGTTCGTTCGCAAAGCTCTTACCTACCGCATCATTCTTAATCTAATTGTAATAGATTCAAGCAAGACCAATATTTTGACTGTTTGACCATGTTCTTTTTAACACCCTCACTTTGTAAAGTGTTCCTATATTATACAGTGCGGATATATATATATATTATATATATATATATATAATATATATATATATATATATATATATATATATATACTTGGTAACCTGGTAAAAGTTCCGTGCGTCGGTCTTTCTTTACGCGAAGGTCAAACTGGTGGCCTCACCTCCAGGCCTGTCTGAAGTGGGTGCGAGTTGCTCTCTCGCGTTCTCTATCGCACATAACCAGGCACACCCGGCTCATCCGGTATCGTCCTGAGGCAGTCATCTAGTCTTCTTTTGAAGATTTCCACTTTGACTCCCTTGACGTTCTTGGTCTTTCGGAAACTGTTTAAAAAGTCTTGTACCCCTGACAATAGGGTGTGTCAATTTCAGTAAAGTCAACAATTCAAAAACTACTAATGCTCAAATGATGTCATATTATCTAGCAAACTTAGAAATAACTTATCTTTAGTGTTGTTTAAAAAAGCCATTTACCTACTTATATTTGACCATAAAGGTTTGAAATATAATCTAAATATGACTAGCATCGTATATCAATGTGCCATTGATATGTGTGGACAACTTTGGTTATTTTTGGTGTGGTGCAGTATGGTTTCTAAGTTTCACATAGTCACAAATGCTGGGTTTTGATTGTGAATGCATGTGTTTCCCCTCCTTTTTGACAATTTTGATTACTTCGTAATGTAAATATTGTGTAATTCAAATTATTCGAGATGTTATGTGTGACCCAAACTTTCTGTATATTTTGATATGATAGATATGTGAAATTGTCATTACTTTGAATAATTAAGTCTTGTACCTATAACAACACAACCTTTTATCTGAGCTTATAGGAAGATATTAAGAATTTCAATTAACTTAATTTTATGTAATCATAATCAGTAGGCCTATCCAAATTTCAATGACATTTCTTTTGTTCACAGGTCCACAGGATGAGTCAGAAAGAAATCAGAACCCGAAGCAAATCAAGTTGTCACCTAAGTCCTTTGGTGGGGACTGGGAGGGAACTTCACCCTGCTGAGTTGCCCACAGCCAGAGATCTGCTGAGGTATGGTTTGTTGAGGAGAGAGATGAGTGAGGAAGACAGGAGGAATTACCCAGTTAATGACCTGATTATCAACGGCAATGTTCTAGGGCTACTAGCTCAGTGGAGAAAGGCCAACGCTCTATTCACAGGACCTGTAATCAACACTGAGGTCAGGATCAGGGCTAAAGTGAAGGCACTGTGGGATGAGGCAGTGAAGGTGTCCATTGGCAATGTGAAGCTAGAGGTCAAAGATAGGTTCATGACGAAACTGGACAAATTGGTGGACATCCTAACCTGTCACTGTGTGATCAGGAGCTGCAGTGAGCTTGGGTGCAACCCTGTCTGCAACAGTGAGGTTTACATTGACTGCAGCTGCAGGAGTGAGCAGAAGATACCAGTGCAGGAACTTGCCTTCATTAAAGGTCAGAGAGAAAAGGTGGGCAATGTTGGGGCACACCAGATGGGTCTAGCTGATCACCCTGAGACAAGGAGACAGGAAGCAGTGCTGCAGAGACAGGAGCAGAGAAGGAAGACCGAGGAGAAGAGGAAGAGGAAGGCAGTGGGGTCAGCCAAGAAAGAGAGGAGTTGAGGGAGGAGTCACTGCTGGAGATGGAGTTGGAGGAGACTGGAGATATACTGGAGGAGGCAGGGAGGAGAGAGGAGGACGAAGACTTCATACCAGAGGCTGCGACAACTTCTTCCTTGCCTGTGGCTAAGAAGAAGTACAACACTGAAGATATCACCAACGTAGCTCTGGCTAGCTTGAGACATCACACTGGGCTGAGAGAGACTGCAGAGATTGCCACTGCTGCCTGGATTGATGCTGGTCTTATCACAGAGTTTGACACTGCACTGGTGATTGACCACAACAAAGTGAGGAGGGCTCAGGAGAGACTGACTAAGGAGCTGGTCAAGAAGTTTGATGAAGAGATTTGGGAAAATGGCATCACCTGTATCTTCTTTGATGGGAAAAAAGATGACACCAAAGTGATAATGGAAGCTGAGAGCAGTGACAGGCAGTTTCCTGACCTCATTAAGGAAGAACACTACACAGTGTGCAATGAACCAGGTGGGAAATATTTGTGGCATTTTGTACCAGAGGAATCTGCAGGGGAGAGAAGTCATGCTTAGGTCATTGCTGATCATCTGGTGAACTGGCTAAGAGAGAGAGGAGTAGACCAGACCCTTTTGGCCATAGGAGGTGACAGTACTAATGTGAATACTAGCTGGGAGGGAGGAGTAATGCATTATGTGGAGGCCAAGCTTAGCAGGAAGTTGGTGTGGATTGTCTGTGACTTGCACAGTGGGGAGCTGAGTCTCAGACACCTGGTGACTCCACTGTATGGCAAGACATTGAGCAACAAGTGGTCTGGGCCCCTAGGGAAGATGTTAGGCACTGCCACTGAGCTGGAGATCAACTCAAACTTCACGAGGATGACTGTTGGTCCTCCTCTACCCAATCTCAGTCAGGAGGTAGTTAAGGACCTCAGCACAGACCAATCATATGGCTACAGAATCATCACTGCCATCAAATCGGGAGAGGTACCTCAGAGTCTAGCTCTCCTGGAGATTGGGCCAGTCTGTCACAGTAGGTGTGTCACCACGGCTCTTAGGTTCTGCAGATTGTGGATTTCCAAACATGGGCTGAAGGGTAGGAACCTAAAGAATCTGAGGATAATTGTGGAATTCATAGTGGGAGTGTACATGCCAAACTGATCCAACATCAATTTAAATCACAGCTGGGTGGAGGGTCCCAGGTATGTACTGTAGCAGCTGGAGCTGCTCAGAAGTCAGAAGAAGGTGATAGGAATAGTGATGCCTACAATGAAGAGATCAGCCTGGTATGCACACTCTGAGGCTGTGCTCCAGGCCATGCTGTGCAGTGTGCAGTGAGGTGGAGGAGAGGAGGGAGGCAGTGAAGAGGATACTGGAAATCGGAGGTGAAGGAGGTGAGGACACACAGGTAGGAGACTGCAGTGTCAGACCCAGGAAGACTCCTGACATCAACCCAGATGCCACCAAACTCTCGGAGCTTAATGACTTGAACTCTGGCGTGACTGAGCCTCCTCTGACCTGCTACCTCACCACTGCTGCAATCAAGGAGTTTCTGGATAGACCAATGGAAGTTCCTGCGTGGCCCTCACACACACAGTCAGTAGAGAGGTGTGTAAGGATGACAACTGAAGCAGCACAACATGTTTACTCACAAGAGAGGAGGGAGGCGTACATCAGTAGCCAGGTGGCCAGTAGGGAGCTCATGCCCAGGAACAAGAGCAAGGCAGACATGGCATCCTTGGCAAAGTTCAAGAAACCTATCTATATTTCTAAGTTTTAATATTGAAATACAATCAAAATGTCTTTAATTGTATGTAATATATGTGAAATGTAGTTATATACAATAAAAAAAATACTTGCAAAAATTGCTGATTTTTCGTAAACTTGAACTTCAAATATAAGTAGCTAGGAGTGGTCAAATCTGGATTTTAAAGCCATATTTCGATTTAGGACATAAAATGCATCATTTGGTGACTAGTAGTCTTTGAAAATCTAAAGATTTCACTTTGCTCCCTAAAATTGACACACCCTACCCTGACAACCAAGCTGTTTTCTTTTAGCGTTGAAGATGTCCCTTGTCTAGCCTTTAATTTGTGAACACTACAAATTCTACTTTTCCTTTTTTCCAGTGTTGTTTGGATGGGTTCAGTTTGAGTTTAGGTACTTAGGTTTCTTTCCCGGGATCCCGGCTGTTTTTATTAGATTTGAAAATCCCGGGAATTGGACAAATATCCCGGGAAATCCCGGAATTTTAAAATGACTTAATTTATTTTTTATTGATTTATTTGTTTTTCTTTTGTTATTAGAAGGCTCTTGGGTAGAATTAAAGAAAACTGCATAATATTTACCACATTTTATTTTACTTTTCTGCTTTGTTAAATGAACACCTACTAGCATTAGCAACTTAGAGCAATCTAAAAGTGGGCCCGTATGCCAAAAAACTGGCCGAGGGAATGTCGCTAGCGCTGCGTATAATACAAAGAACCGAGTCTCAGTATATTATCTAGCGATCGCAGGCAACTCATCTTGCTCAGAGTTTAAGCAAGCATTTGAAGCAAGAACTGCAGTTATTCGAGAAAATAGGGAACAGAACTTCAAACATCATGAATTTATTTGATGCACTGAAAACCATTCCGCCAACCTCTGTTGAATCAGAAAGAACCTTTTCTGCAGCAGGTTTATTTATCACCAAGTTGAGAACTCGTCTTAGTGATAGAAGTATCGATTGTTTATGTTTATTAAGAAGCTATTTTAAAAATGTTGATTGACTCTTTAAATATTTTAAGATAAATATTTTAAGATAAAATATTTTAAGATAAATATTTTAAGATAAAATATTTTAAGATAAAAGGATGAAGTTATTTTTTCTAATGAAGTTTATTTTATTTTTATTTTTTGTATTGGTTAAATATTTTAAGATAAAATATGTTGAGATAAAAGGTATAAATTGTTTTTTTAATGAAGTTTCTTTTTCTTTTTCTTTTTTATTTGCAAATGCACTTAATTATAATTAAAGGAATATAATATTTTAGTCTTTTATTTGTCACCCTGCAGATGAATAGCATGATAAATATTATGTTTAATAAATAATAAATAGCTACCACTGATTGATAACTCAATTCAAGTATTGCAATGCAAAAGTGGTCATCTCGGCGTAAGTAATTGGTTATCCCAATTCTAAAAGGGTATTTTATCACTGAACAATAAAAAAATTACCGTTTTCTTAAATATACAACCATTTCCTGGATTTCCCGGGATGAAGAAGGCTGCATATAAGGAGAAACCCTATTAGGTATGTTTCGATCATTTCCCATGTGTAAATTATTTCTCTCTCTCTCTCACTCTCTCTCTCTCCTTCTTTCCAGCGAATATAGATTTAATTTAAGCAGACTTTCCCTGTAGTTAAGTTCTTTCATCTCCAACTCAAACCTGGACGATTACATTACTGTTCAAAAAATCTCTTTTGTCTTTGTCTTTTATCTTGTACTTTTTCTTCCTGCTGTAAGTTCGCTCTCATTCATCCTGTCCCATAAAAGGGTGACCGCTGGCACAAATCCTTAATTTCCAAACTGCTCTCCTTCGGTTTCTATCCTTCTGTCTGTGCCTTCATCTCTGATTTCCTTTCTGGCCGATCAATTGCCGCAATTAGGAATTGGGTATTCGTATTCGAATGCATTCGAATACAGCTTTTGAAGTATTCGTATTCGCATTCGAATATTTGCGTAGGAAAAGTCAAAGTATTCATATTCGCATTCGAATACTATGAAAAAGTATTCGAATTCACTGAATATTTTAATGAATACCTATTATTCCATTGCAGTCGAAAATGTTTCCTTCAACTGCCATATTCGAAAATCCTCCCTGTAATTCTATGGAATGTAGCTCGTCTCCATGTTGTCTTGCATAATTATGTCCTTTCATAAAATGGATTTGTTTTAATAAAAAAAATTTGGTGCAAACGCGTATGGTTTACTTGCGTTTTTGTATTTGACTTGATCTAAAAGTATCCGTGAACACATTCATGAATACTTTCAAATGTATTCGTATTCGCATTCGAATACTTTGTACTTCTTCTGTATTCGTATTCGCATTCGTATGTATGCAAATATGAAGTATTCATATTCGTATTCGAACAATGAGCTCCTGTATTCGCCCCATCCCTGGCTGCGTTTGTACATGACCACTGTTTTTCTCCTAACGATGTTAATAGTGGTGTTCCTCATGGTTTTGTCCCGTCACTCACTCTCTTCCTTTTATTTATTAATGATCTTTTAAGTCACACTTCCTGTCCCATCTACAGTACTCTTATGCCCGATGGTTCCGGCCTTCACTTCTCCACCAGTTTTACAAAGCGATCCTCTCAACAGCCACTTCATGCTTCGCTTGAGACGTCTGTGGCGCACCTGACCTCTAATCTTTTCACTATCTTTCACTACTCAACCAATCAACTCTGGAACAACCTCCCTCAACCCATCTTTCCCCTTGTCTATGATCTCCAATCTTTTAAACGCAGAGTGTCCAGGCACCTTGAAAACTTTGGACTTTGATTTTGGCTCACTTCTCCTTCTATGGGAGATGGGGTTGTTTTTGCAAGCGTTCGCTCATGACCCCTCCTTCCTGCATAAAAAAGGTACAATATCTGCTCTTACTCATCATCCTTGTTTCTATCTCCCAAATTAGAGTCTTCATTTAGTTGGTTATTTGATCCGTTTTATATCCTTGGTCCACCAGAGGGCACTGGAAACTGGGTCGAGCCAAATACATTTCGTGCAGCTTGCTCGTAACTGCACCGACCTCCCCATTTCTGAGACTGGCTTGGGACAGTCCAGCGCTGGGTTTACATTCGGATTTAATGAGGTGCTTCAAAGGAAGAAGGTTTGACGAATCAGTTTTAAAATTCGTCTAATTCGGTGGTTACATATGAAACTTTATTTGCATTATCCTTTGTATGTCCCTGAACAAATAAATTTGGAGGGGCATTACTGACCTGCAACTTGTCCGGCCATACGTTCGTCCGTCCGTTGGTGATACTTTCGTGTCCGCGCTATAACTTATGAACCGCTCAACATAAATTGATGAAGTTTCGTACACGGACGTATCATGACAAGATTATGTCATGAGAAGGAATCGGAATAGTGGTCAAACTTCAAATGCAGCTTTTTCGTGTCCGCAATATAACCTTTAACCGTTTAACACAAATTGATGGAACTTCATATATCTATCTATCTATCTATGCATCATTGAAGGATGTGTCGCAAGCAAGAATCAGGTTCTTGCATCAAGGGTCAAAATCACAAATATAGGTTGGGAAACTGATGTCGTTCCGACATAGTTCTTGTATGTACATTTATTTCTTAGTGAAGAATTAATGAATTATCGTACAGTTTCAAACTATTGGGCCATTTCTAGAATAAAGAAACGAAACGAATTAACATCATCATTAAGAATCATTTTAACCTAACCTTCGCAAGAATGATGCAACCCTACCCCCTTTGTAACCCCACATACTGTAACTCGAATGAAGGCGAAATTAGCAAAACCCAGTTCGGCAATTTTTCATTGCACAGTTTTTCAGATTCTTCCATTCCCATTAATCATTAAATTTAGCCTTAATTCTGGTTCTTAATTTACGTTTCATTACAAC
Organism: Bathynomus jamesi; assembly: GCA_023014485.1. Taxonomy (NCBI): domain Eukaryota; kingdom Metazoa; phylum Arthropoda; class Malacostraca; order Isopoda; family Cirolanidae; genus Bathynomus; species Bathynomus jamesi. The sequence goes on from JAJOZX010000950.1 coordinate 251,019, forward strand.
ACGCATGTTTTTAAAGTAATAATAATAATAATAATATATAATACCAATGAGTGAGAAGGAACAAAAGGTGACACAGCGCTCAGGCCAGCTTATGCGGCTCATTGCGCTAACTCCTGTATTATTATTACCAGCACCATCAGGATTCTAACCCCTGACTTCAGTGCCTTTACTTCGCTTATAAGGAAACGTTGTTTCGCACTGAGCTATATATATATACTGTATACTGTAGTGAAGACACTGAGGTTAGGGGTTCGATTGCCAATGGTGCTAGTTAAAAATAATCCTGAAGTTAACGTAGTGGGCCACCTTCATCTGATCTGAACCCTATACCCGTTTCGAGCCCTAATGAACTATTATACAGGGTGTCCGAGAATTATCTGTACAGGTTTTGGCTGTTATTAAAAGTCAACCATGAAGTGTAGAAATTCCAGTGTTGTCCCATTTTACAGAGAATCTCATTAAGTTTTTTCTGATACCAAGTTTTAACGAGTTTTTTAGAAATTCCAGGGTGTCCGAAAATTATCTGTACAATTTCATCTTTTAATAAAATTCTTGATAACACACGTAAAATTCTTAAACAAGATTATTTAGAATCTGTATTTTCAAAAGTTTCTTTTATTAAAGTAACGTTGTTACAAACATTCGATATGTGCACCATCAGTGATTCGCAAAACATCCAATCGATAATCCAAATGTTGCCATGATAATCCAAATGTTGCAGCATATCCACATCAATTCGCTCAATAGCAGCTGTGATTCTTGCTTTTAAATCATTAATGTCTGTCACCCGCGTACAAAAAAGAAAAAACTTGTCAAAACTTATCAGAAAAAACATAATGAGTTTCTCTGTAAAATGGGACAAACTGGAATTTCTACACTTCATGGTTGACTTTTAATAACAGCCAAAAATTGTACAGATAATTCTCGGACACCCGGTGATATATATATATATATATATAATGACCAATTATATATATATGTGTGTGTGTGTATGTGTGTATATATAATAGAGAATGGACCGAACACAAGGTGACCTCCCTGCATATATTATAAAAATAGATAAATTATTGTTGGAAAACTACAAATATTGCACGCGTTTCCGACCAAAGGGAAAATTTACACTGAAACATGTAATTTGTTTGTTAAAATATTTTATAATTTTATGACAATATTTGGATAATTAATGCAAATTGCATTCCTGATATTCACACACACACACACACACACACATATATATATATATATATATATATATATATATATATATGGTGTGTGTGTGTAAATATAAGGGTTTCTGCACCAGTGTAAACAATGCTCTCGAAAAACTTTAGATATCAGAGTAAAAAGCATAAATATGTGTGTAGAACAGCAAATAATTCTAATGCATCGTTCGACCATATGCACAGATGAAATCATAGTATTAAGTGGGAGAGTTCTAAAGTTCTCGTTATAAAAAAAGATATACAGTAAGAGAAAGGAATATTCTAGAATGTGCATTGTGCATTCATCCATTTTAAAAATAATTTCAATTACAGTTCGGGACGTATAAAATTGGCAATATTTTGTCAAAATATCTTGCTCTTTATCAGTACTTCTCAATCTTTTGCTAATCTCATTTTACTCTTTTGTTTTGATGTACGTACATAGGCATATATTTTTGTCATTTTGCTTTTTTCCTTCATTCCCTAACAAGGTGTACTGTTGAATACACGAAATAGTCGAAGAATTTTAGATAAATTTTATACAAAAAGTAGAATTTTGAAAAAAAAAGAAGCTGATGTTTTCAGGAAAGGTTCCAAATACAGTTTAGAATAACATACTAAAACTCCCCAAAAATCCGACTTGTGCTTAACTCAGAATTCAAGATGGTGTCCAAGATGGCCGCCGTACAGTAAATCGACACTACCCCGTAACCAAAGGAAATGAAAGCATGATACTGACGTCTAGGTAGGGGTTTTCAATCATGTCCTGTTCACTGAACTCATTAAAATTTCTGTATAATGTCAGTATTGTCTCTAGATTGATTGTCTTAACCATTATCGCCCTGTAGAAGTAATGGATAAGATAATATCACTATGTTATAGATAAAATACTTTACAGGTAACAGTTTACTCCAGTAGTTTTACAATTTGCCCTTTTAACAAAAAAAATGTCTAACTTCATAATGACGTCATTGCTACCCTCCGATGCAAAGCTTGCACAGTTGCCTCGAGACATTAGCAGTACGAGGTGGTGAATATTTTCGGCATGACATGCAAGTAGTACCAGACAAAGTAAGCATTCTTACTCATTTGGTTTTTATATTAGTCATATGTGGCTATTTTAGTTATTATATATAGGGGTAATATCCTTGGATTAACTATGAATACAAATTGTGCATTACAATTACACTATTACATACTCATTATACTAGGCTACAACACGCATTTTTATATTTCAGAAACGGAATGAACAACAACTATGTTTATCTGTGGTGAGGATTTTTTCCTCTTCTAAACCAACTGAAGTCGGTAAGAAAGGAGTTATTTCCACCAGCCAGTAAGAGTTAGAGAAGTAAAAGAATTGGAGATGGTTTACATCAGGTGCTTGAAGGGTTGGAACTGCCATTTCAAGTTCATGATGACTGCCACAAAGAATATACCCGCCCCTCGATACTGTATATATATATATATATATATATATATATATATATATATATATATACGAGGGCCACTCAATATAAGCACACCGGACAAAAAATTAGTCACCCCTAATAGCACCGATAGTAGGAAGTTCAAGGTCACACAGAGGGCGCTGATGTAGCATTGGTAAGTGACAAGTAGCGGTGACGTAGCACACAGGATCAGATCTGTTTCGTGAGGTGGTGAAGAACAAAGTGTGTGTTGGATATAGTCTGCAAAATGGGTCGTGAGGCAGACGTTACTCAGTGGCAAAAAGGAGCCATCGTGTTTGGCAGAGCCCACGGACACAAAATGTCTGAAGTAGCCCAATTTGTTGGTGTGTCAACGCGTACTGTCCAGCGAGTTTACAAAGAGTGGTGTAGTTCGCAATCAACTGAAAATCGACGGCGTAACTGTGGCCGGAAAACAATTCTCGACAATAGGGGCCGCCGCCATGTTTCTCGTCTAGTAACTGCAAATCGTTTTCAAACCAGAGAACAATTGCTCCAAGAAACCAATGAGGTTCTCCAGCGACCAATTTCCGAACGGACATTGCGACGAGAACTGCATGCGATGGACATCTGGAGCAGGGTACCACGGAAGAGGCCGCTGTTAACAGCAAGTCACAACTTAGCACGTTATAAATGGGCTCAGAGGCACAAAAACTGGACTGCGGCAGATTGGAAACGTGTAATTTGGTCCGATGAGTCCCGTTTTTGTTTGTTTTCCAATGATGGGAGGCGACGAGTACATCGCAGGTCCAATGAAGCCTTTAATCCTGAATGCGTCGAAGGTGTTGTTCAGGCTGGAGGTGGTTCCGTGATGTTCTGGGGATGTTTTTCGTACCACGAAATGGGCCCTCTCGTTCCAGTGACGATGAATTTGAACCAGCAGGCGTACCTCCGCATACTAAACTCGCCGGATTCGTGCGGTTATCAAGGCCAGAGGCGCCGTCACACGTTATTAGGTACATTCTGAGAGGGGTGACTAATTTTTTGTCCAGTGTGCTTATTTTGTCCCACCTTTTTTTTTTTCCTTCCAAGTTTCCTTGTAAGTTCCAGAAATTTTGTACACAAGTAGTTACATACCTTTTTTACAAGTTTTTATTTTTCCACATAGTGTCCATCCTTTTCTACGCCTTTCCTTCACCTCGAAACAAGGGCCTTTATTCCTTGCTGGTAAAACTCCGCTGGGTTCCGCTGGAGCCACCTCTTAACCTCCTCAACAACCTCATCGTCTCTGAAACTTTCTTCCGCGAATAGCATCCTTCATTATCCCAAACAAATGGAAGTATGAAGGTGCCAGATCCGGGCTGTATGGAGAGTAGGGTAACACAGTCAAGCGCATTTTTGTGATGGACTCTCTTGTTTGCAAACTGTTGTGTGGTCTTGCGTTATCGGGCAAAAGAAGGACATCTTCCAGTTTTCTCTCTGATCGAACTCGCTTTATACGTCTCTGGAGTCTCTGTAGGGTAGCAATATATGCCTCTAAGTTGAGTGTTTGTCCTTTCTTCATAATGTCCACCAGACTCACCCCTTTCATGTCTCACAAGATGGTGGCCATAACCTTTCCTGCAGAGGAAGCCATTTTGAACTTTTTCTTGCTTGGGGAGTCTACGTGATGCCACTCCATGGATTGGCGTTTTGTTTCAGGTTCGAAGTGGTGTACCAAAGTCTCACCCCCAGTCACAATTCGTGAAAGGAAGTCATCCCCTTCTGTCTCGTATCGAACCAACGACTCCGAAGCAATTTCTTTTCTTTGGGCCTTGTGATCTTCAGTCAGTTCGCGAGGAACAAACCGTGAACACACTTTTAGTCAGGGGGCTTAATCATATAATTATTCAAATCATTCCAAAAGTGCCATTTTTGGACCACAGGTAGCTATGACCATACTAATTTGAATGTTTGCGGGAGCCAAGCTGTCCAAAATGACATCCACTTGAGTACCAATACTAATACAGGTTACATAGTTAACTTGATAAAAAATAAGAGTCAGCATCAACATCTTTTGCTATTAAACTTTAGTATATACGCAAGTACAATCTTCTTTATTCCTTTTACTCACAGTACTGCATCTCATGATAATGTCTATCCAATAGATGGCTGTTCACTGATTAATAGTCGTCATTGTTCAGGCAGCCACCCTCACACTTGCAGAGTGTCGTACATCGAATTCCAGCACTACTGCATTTGCAATTCCCTCTGCAGGCTTTAGTGCATCCGCAATGAAGGAGAAGAGCACATGCCTTACTGGCATCAGCGAGAGTTGTCCAGAAAGGGAGCCATTGGTTGCTGCGCTTGTCATATTCCCATCCCCATTTATCAAAAGCAGGGAGTGTCTGATGGCATGTGGTTGACTGCTTCCACACAAAACTTGCCTGCAACAATGACCTCTTGATATGCTGGAAGAGGGCAGCTTGGGTAGGTGGTATGCTGTCCAATGATCGACTGCCACTAGAAAACAGATGGTGCCTGGCTACGTTTACAGATGCTTGTCCACATGTTTTACTGTACATGAGCACAACAAACCTCTCAATGTGTGTCATTTCAGGAGATACTAGACTGAAGGACTCGGGGTCTTCAGTCAATTTGATCATGGTTTCAGTTAAGTTTGGTGTATTATTCCATGCAGTCCATGCTGTCTTCTTCCCACATCCAAGAAACTGAGACGTAGTGTCGCAGCCTGTTAGTGCATGGAACAGAGGTAGAGCCAGCGACTTTGATGGACCAAGCTGTGATTGAATGCTGTGCACTGGGATGTCTCGGTAATATTTGCCACTACCAAAACCAATCCAGAGTTCTGTTAGGTCAAGCTGTTGAAAGAAAGCAATGGCAAGAACGACTATGTCACTGTCAACAGTGCGGATGAATGCTTTCTTGTGACCCTGAGATGATGCGTGAGCAAGATGCAGAATGATCCGCGTATCTGCCTCTGTGTGGTTGCATGGTTGGAGCCCTGATATATCAAATGCTTTATTGGAGAGCACAGTTTCTAATTCAGTGCTGAGGAGGAGTTTTCCACCCATGTCAATCTTGATCAGCTGTTTACTGATAAAGACGAACAGTTCCTTCTTGTTTTCCACATTTTTCAAATATGACTGCCAGTCTCGTTTGGGAATGGGTGTGGTACCATCACTATCTGGATCAAGTCGAGTACGTGCTCCTGAACCACGCCGCTGCTGTGCAAGTGATTTCAGACTGTCTTCAGGATAGGTATCCCACACGGCATCGACGCGCTCAACTGTGTCAGTCATCTGTGCTTTAATGAAAGGTATGATGTGTAGAGATACATATTCAGCAAATGTTGATGCTCTACTTGGACGCACAATGTGGACGATGGCGGCCATGTCATACAACTGAACATCCGCATCTGGACGTGATTGTAGAGACAGGAATAGCTGAGTAATGAGCACTGTGTTTTGCTTCTGTACCCCCACTTTGCTACTCTTCTTGCGTGGGTCTGGCCGATTGCTGAATGTGTACACATTGTTTTTCTTTATAGTGTTTGATATAGGAACTGTCCCTTTGTCCAGCCTAGTCTTTACATACTCCTCATGAAGGGCTTGGCCAACTTCCTGTATCTGTGACAGTGATGCTACTTCATTCTCCATAACATCGTGTGTGTCAAGGGCTACAAGCTCCTGATTTGTGGCCAGGAAGGGGTTGCCCAGTTCAGACACCACCTTTGTGAATGACTTGACATCCTTCAAAAACCTAGACTGTAGCCCAGGTGCTGTTTCGTGGTGGCCAGTTGGTCCTTCTGTAAGTTTCTGAGCATTCTCAAACTCTTCTATCATTCTGACACATTCAGGACCTGCCAACATGTACAATGCTAATGCTTCTGTTTTGTCATAGAGGTCAGATGCTCCACCACAGCCCTGCAGTACTTTGTTCATCTGCTCATGAGATTGATCTTTCGCGATGAGGCTGAATGTACGAGCAGACTTTTGGACTGTAAAGTTCCCTTTGAGGTACTCTGCGTACACCTGTGGATGGCTTTCAGCAAGACCAACCATATCTCTGACATGAATCGGCAACCAGCGGGCATAGTTAGTGTGGTCCAGCACAAAGAACCATGGACATAGTTCATCACACACCTGGACATAGAGAGGGAAGTCACCCTCTCTTAATGAGCGCACAAATCGACACATCAATAGCTCAAGCTCAATCACTAGTGACCAATATTTGAACATGTGAACATTTGCAGATTTCCTTGCACACCACATCTCATATGACTCACAAGGCCCCAGCACATTGGATGTGTATTGCAAGTATGCATTTTGCTTCAAATGAGAGAGGGAAACAAGTGACACTTGATGAGCATATCGTGTACGCTTTATGTGGTGATCATCGAGAGCTGACTGGGCACGTCCAGAGGAGAGGACATCTGCTTGAGCTAGAGCTGTGTCCCATCCGGAACCTCGTAGCACCTTGCCCATCATCAGCTGACACTTATCCTCGATATGTAAAGCTCCCAACTGCATCACAAACTTATCCTCACCCAGTGTGTCAGGAAACTCCCACTGTAACTGTTTGCATATGGCAAAGAGAGGCTGATCAGCCCCAAGGACAGGGGTTTGACCAGGGTTTATGAACTCAGTCGTAGTTTTCACAATCTCCATCGTGTGCTTCATCATTGATGCAGAAGCTGCCTTATCAGGAAATAAGGGGAGTATACCAGTCTCTGCCTTTGGCTTTATTGATGCATCATCCATGAGCTGAGAGTTGAAGCCTGACCACGTAACCACATCACGTTTTTCAAGCTCACCCTTTTCCAGCACTCTTCCAACATGTGCTATCCATGCATCATCTTTTACTTTGGCACCGTTGACCAGGCTGTGGTTCGGCCGAACTTGACCTTCGTTGATTCTGGGCACAAGAATGTCACGGGTGTTGAGTTCGATGGGAGGAACAATTACATAACTATCCGGCAACTTGGGTTTTGATGTATCAGATGGATCAAGTGTGATTGCTGGTCGACGAATTCCCAAGTTCTCTTTGGATAGGTGATTGGTCACAGTAATGCATGTTCCATGAAAATCACCACGTGACAAATTTCCCGTTTTGTTGCTGTCCAGATTGTCTACATCATGTGTAGTGAAAACTGAAAGTCTTGTATTTGTGGGTAGAACAATACCGTCTTCAGTGTGTCTCTTGCAAACAGCAAGAGCTACCTGTGTTTTGACTTCCATCACACGGTCATATGAGACAGAGAGCCCAAGGTGATGGGCATTCTCTATCTGGTGCTTGAATCTGGCATCTCCATGCAGTTTAATACCATGGTAAAGTGGGAATGCGTTTCACGATCCCTATTGTGACGGATTTGGGTGCTGTCTGATGAAGATGCATATTTTACTGTGTTGAATATCAGCAGTTGGCACAGTGTGCACGCAATCTTCGCCCTTGTGCCCAGTTCAGCATCACTGTTGGATTGCTCTCTACTATGTTTATCGATATTACCTTTAGGACCCTGGAGGACAACATTGATGAAACCTAACAGTGTTTCTTCTATGGGGGACGTCAGGCATTGTGGAGAGAATGAACCATTAAATGGCTCTTGTTTCTGAAGGATTCGCTTTCGTAGTGCCATAGCAGCACGTATCAATAACACAGCTTCATCTTGATTGATTTGTGAGGAATGATAGCTTTGTTCTAGCACAGCACCCACTTTTGCCTTGTGGCTAATGAATACATCTCTCCCCTGTGCATAGGAAGCCCACTCAGGAAGATGCTCAAGCAGATGGTCTTTGAATCTTGTTGCATGAGGTTCTCTACCAGAACAGGGATGTCCTAGATCTGACATCATTATCTTGTACATTTCCCGTAAGTCAGACAACTTGTGGACCTCAGACTGAGAGTCATCCACAAATGCCACTAACTGTGCTATGACCATGGGATCAAATGGGGGAGGCTTGGGTTCACTTGAAGATCGACGTTCAACTGCACGAGCTCCATCACGAAGCCGCCAATAGCATTGTACATGATAACATGCATCCATTGCATGTGCATCAGAACCTGCAGTCAAGCGCCCATATAAATGCCAGTTGTTAGTTGTTTTTGCCCAATTCTTCAGATTTTGATCAATGTTGTCACTTAAGGCTCTATGAAGATCATGCTGATCCTCACCCAGACATATGATGCAGAATAATGTTTCTGGAGGTGATCCGTAACTTGATCTGAGTTTCTTCGGACTTATCCCAGCTGCACATTCATCTTGCGTGGCCACTTTTCCTCGTGCCCGCTTTACCCTGTAACTGTTGCATGCACTCCTACAACTTTTATGATACACTGCAGCATGTGATTGGAGGGTTGCTGCAATTCCTGAGCCATCATCGAGCTCACTAACCTTGATACCAGATGGAACAGCATTGAGCTGCACAAAATCATTCAGATCTCTTTCAAGAGATGAATATCCCTGTTCTTTTGGCTGTTGTAATGCCTCGTCTTTGCTGGACTGACATAGGCAACACAGTGTCCAATTAATTCCAGTTATGTTAGTAGACATGTTGAGGTATTAATGTTCTACTACACACTACTAACTACACACTAACGAGATCTTCATATCTGCAGGCCTGAAGAGACTAGAATGTGAAGAAGACCACCACCGCATAGACTTGCTTCAGAGGAATACAGGTATGCCAACACCTGCAAAAATAATAAAAAATAGATTAATAGTGGACAAAATGTCAGTAGAAATCCAATGTAAAAGTTAATATAGCTGTTACAACCACAAATCTAAGTGCAATAATTATGTATCATGATTCAATTGACATAAAATGTACATTTCTTATAAAATAATATCAAATGTGGATATATACGACCTGACGTATATCTTGAATTAAAAAACAAATATCAGAACTGGATTCTCTATACTCAAAAACATACAAAAAGTGTCATTATTTGCTGTTCTACTATGATTGGTTGTTATTTTATCGCCCAATGTCAGACCAGATGGCGGCCATCTTGGATTCGTCCATAATGGCCGCCACAGGGAGAGCCCATGTTGGCTCCCGCAAAAAAATGAATGCTTATGGTCATATCTACCCCTGGTAAAAACATGGTACTTTTGGAACAAAGGGAACAATCGGGGTGACTTTTTGGATTAAGCCCCCTGACTATTTTGAGTATCCCAGTTGCTGAATTATCGTATTCACACTTCCTTCACTTATTTCTAGCTCCAGTGATAGCTCCTTGTATGTGACGCGCCGATTTGATCGAATGATGCTGTTAGCACGTTACACAGTGTGAGATGTCACAGCCGATGCCGGGCGACCGCTGCGTGGCTCATCATCGAGGTTGGCTCTCCCTCTCTCCGGTGATCTCACACGTTTAGTCCAGCGTCCAACTGTACTTCGGTCAACAACAGCATCTCCGTAAACGTTTTGTAGAAGTTTGTGAATATTTCCAACTGTTTCCTTCTCTGCGGTTAAGAACTCGATAACAGTTCTCTGTTTACGACGAACATCACTGTCAGACGCCATTTGCGAAACTGCGTTAACCATCGGTTTTATACAAGGGCGTTTAAAAGCAGTTTTATAGAAGGAGGGGAGGTTCAAACTGGAAACATCCGGCTATGTGAACCGCAGAAAGTTCAAACTTACGGTCCAAAAGACATTTCAACCCCATAGCCTATTATTTAGCTAAGATAAAAGGGTGGGGAAAAATATATTGAGTGCTCCTAGTATATATATAAACTACATATATTCAATAAATTCAATAATATTTGATAAAATAAATAGATCAGTATCAGATAATCTATACTGCAGTCATTATCTATACTTCCTGAACAGGACTACAAGTGGACGAGGAGCTGGGAAAACCGATCACGCCTGATTTGCGGTCTGGATCGCAGTTCGATATACAGGACTGTCTTTTCTGTGCAGAAGAAATTGATCCTTCTATTAAGCTACCCAAGCACAGACGTCGTTCAGTGTCTACTGTACAGACGCTTCCTACAACAAAACTGAAAGAAATAGCCCTCAGCAGAGGTGACGAGCTAGGTGTGAATGTTCTTGGTCGTCTCACTAATATAAATGATCTTGTTGCTGATGAGGCGAGGTACCATCGGGATTGTCGGCAACAGTTTCTGCTGGGTCACCCTCTTCCAGGTACAACAAATCGTACCTCCAATGCACCAAATACGATGAAAGAGGCAGTATTTCTGAATTTATGTGAGTGGTTGGATTTTAGAGATGAATGTCAGTTCTCTATCTCCGAACTGGCACAGCAGATAACTGTCTACTTTGACGGAGATGATGGGTATAGCCTGAAATGGCTGAAGGTGAAATTGGAAAGACATTACGGTGACGACGTCATAATAACCAACCACGATCATCACACCAGCATTGTATGCTTTCGAGACAGAAGTCATCGCATACTCAGGGAGAAGTGGAAGACTGACAAAAAACATGACTGCTCAGCAGACCAGAATGTTATAATCGACATGGCAGCTTCAATAGTAAGAGACAGCATCAGGGTACACGTATATGACACCGACACGTATCCTGATATGACATCCCTCTCTGATGACGACCTTCTTTCTCACATTCCCGAACCCTTATGGCAATTTGTGCGAGGAATCATTTCATCTCGGCATGACAGTAAACCAATGCAAATGAAGAGCACAGCCATCAGCTATGCCATAATTGCGGCATGTCGTCCGAGGTTATTTATATCACCTCTCCTCCTGGCACTGGCCCTGTATGTCCATAAGAAATATGCATCACGGAGCTAATTGATATCCTCAGCAGGATGGGCTTTTCTCAAACCTACAAGGAGGTCGAGCGTCTGATATCTGCATTGACCTCTACCAACACAAATGCACTGCTTGAGGACACTGGCGGCTTTATTCAATTTGTATTTGATAATGCCGATTTCAATGTGACCACTGCAACAGGTTAGTTAGATTTCTCTCTTTGCTTTCCTAGTATTTTTAAGACAAAGGTATTTTAAAGGATTTAAACACACTTTACCTACACGTCAGACAGACTGACAGCCAGACAGACAAACAAACAGACAGAGAGGGAGAGCCAGACAGCAAACCTATTGCCATTTCCTGTTTCACCGGTAGAATAATAATAAATGCCTTTTTTACAGGACATAACACATTTCAAGCAATGGGTGGAATTGCTGTCACTTCACCCATCTCTGTTCAGTCAGCTCCACTTGCACGGAAAACCAACCTGTCACCAGCCATTGAAATTGGGTACTTCAGCAAAGCACCCATCAAGACTTACAAGAAGCCAGGTTCCGAATATGCCTAACACAATCAAATGTGTAATGCAAATCAGGATGTACCACAGTATCAGTGATATTTCACGTTTTGATAAAGTACTGTATAATATTTCTTATCTTGGTATCCTTGTTTCCAGTTGTATCACCCCTGCAGTCACTCGTGCTTGGAACCCCACCAAAACTACACAGCAATTCCATATTGTCAAAGCTTCCATCATATCTAGATCACCTTTGGATGCTGGGATACTTCCTGCAGGTTCCTATGCATCCTTCCTGGGCTGGCCTGATGCAAGCTGCAAACAGTACAGGACAGTATGAAAGGCCTAGCATCACACCACTCCCATTCATCAACCGGACCCAACCAACCCTGATACAATATACGCTGCCCTATCCTACGCGAAAGCCCAGTGTGTTAAGGTGCAGCAATCAACTTGTTTTGTGGTGTTAGATCAACCACTCTATATTAAAGCAGCTGAGATTGCACTCGCATCGAAAGAACTATCAGGTACTTTATAAAATATCCCCTATTCAGAATAATAATTATTCAGTGCATTTATTTTGGACAAATGTTTAGCAAGGAGATACAAATATAAAACAGGATTAATGCTAAACGAGTAACATGCTTCTGTTTCTCAGGTGTTGTGGTAAGACTAGGCGGGTTTCACATGTTCATGTCCTACATGGGCTCGATTAGTTTTATCATGTGTGGAGCAGGTCTTGATGCCCTAATGGAGACCGTTTTTGCCACCACCTCGGTCGTGCACATGGTGACAGGTATGACATGTGGAATTTACTAAACCAGTGCTTTATCAGTTTATTTATGAGTTACTAATGACATGAATTTAATGGGTGATAATAATTAATAATTAATCGAAACTTACCATTTACCATATAGCCTCTTTCCTCTGTACTGTATACTATGGTGGAGTGAAAAAAACTTTTTTTAGAATTCAGTTCTCTATGGGCACCGAAAAGTTAGACTGTGGTACCAATAAGAAATCTGTAAAATATTAGCTACCTGCGACATCAACTTCACCGGCCCCAAGGAGGTCAAAGATTTTGCCTTCCAGGTCCCTCCAAAAAAAAAAAAGGAAAAATTCAAATATTTAAGTGTATCTTCCGTTGTGTTTATGCTAAGAAGATCGTTTTTATTTCATTTGATTTGTCTATTTACTGTATGTTCTTTAACTTTCCCCTTATACACTTTTCTCCCATTTCTCACAGAAATTTGAAAAATTTGGTATTTCATGAAAAATACTAACAAAAAATAAGAATTTTTATAGTATTCGTTGAGTTTCTCAACTTTAGTAGATGTTTTAGCACAATTTTAAGCTTTCAATTTGTTTAGAGTTTCACAGATTTAAATTATTTCATAAATATATTATTTAGGGCTTGTTATTTATACTATATTACATTATAATTTCTATCTCTTTTTCAGATTATTTGATTGCTTTGATAAATTTTTATATTGAATCTGATTCGCTAAAAACATTTACAATCACTAATATAGTCTAATTCTATTTCGACGCACAAAGCAAAATTAGGCATGGCTTCCATGGCCGCGAATGAATCAGCAAAAAGGAAGACAAGGAATACTCAACAGCTGAATCCAATCTTTGGACCACCAAAGGATCTCTCACTTATTTCTTTGCCTTCGTCCGAAGATATACTTCAGCGTTTCCTTTATGTTAGACAGGAAAGAATTAAGTTAGGAGAAGCTAATCCAAAAATTTATGATGTTGCTACAGTCGTTGCCCAAAAAGTAAAGACTGTATGGGATCGTGCTTCTATTCCAACTAGCCATCATAAGACAAAGCCATTAATTAATTCCGGACATTCACAAATGAGAATGCGGTTGCCAACAGTGGGTAGAGAATGGGATCGAAGAGGAATATCTGATCATACTGGGGTAGCTCTTGCATCTGCTGTTTTTCAAGATTTAAAGTTAATTAGTAGTGAAGATACTTCTTCGTGATCGACAGAAGCAAGATAAGACGAGAAAGGAGCAAGCTTAGAAAAGATCTCTCTGTAGATACCTCAACTTTCGGTTAAAGTGATCATGTTATGGGTCTCTACTTTGATGGAAGAAAAGATCGAACAAATGTTATGATAATGAAAGGTAGTATCATTCTAGGATTACTATGGAAGAGCATATTGTCCTTTTGAAAGAACCAGGCTCAACTTACTTAGGCCACATATCTCCAGAATTGGAAGACAGCAAAAAGCATTTATAAAGGCATTTTGGAGTTCTTGGGATGCAAAAATATCAGTGCTAGAAATATTGTTGCCATTGGCTGCGATGGCACTGCAGTCAATACTGGAATAAAAGGAGGCATATTAAAAAATTTGGAGCAGAACTTAAACAAACCCTTTCACTGGTTTACTTGTCTCTCTCATTTTAATGAGTTACCATTGAGGCATTTGTTAGAATACCTCGATGGTCCCTACCATGATCCACGAGAAATGTCAGGACGAATTGGAAAAGCATTAAAATCTGTCGACCAACCAATATTACATGGGATGTGAAAATCCGATGGATAGCTTAAAAGTGCTGGCAGAATAAATTGCCAAAGTTTATGCTCCAATGTGGTTCACGATCAAGAAAAAACCTTGGTGCTATGATGGACCTCGTCACCTGTGGCAGATGGTAGCTTATTGAAGATACCTAACAAAGGAGCTTAGAGATATTGTTGATAAAGTTACCCTTCGTAACGCCTACTTTGCGCATCAAGGGAACCTTCTTCTTGCAATGATTTCTGCTGAAAAAAATGAAAAGCATTCGCGAGTTCAGTGTACTGACGCTAAATTTCCATGCACTTGACTACACTGATATTATATTTTGGCGTGCCAGAGACAACCACCACCCACCCCTGGTTGCAAGGTGCCAACTCCTTACCCACCATGATGCCCTCCCTAAAATATTCCCCCAGCATGTTGGGAGAGTCCAACTAACCTCTTTGGGGGAGAAGTTGGGACGGCCTCACCCCCGAAAGGAGTATACCTAACCTAAGAGAGAGAGGAGGAGAGAGAGGAAGAGACCATTCAGCGTCTACGAGATGCAGACGCTTAATGAGAGCTCAGGTAGCATCACTTGGCTTAGAACTCGAAATCCGCCAGTTGGCTTAGAAGACTTAGGCAAAAATGGCCTGTATATATTATGAAAATGAAAATGAAAGTGAAATATATACAATTGATTAGAAATAATACTGTAATGTCGAATTTAAATGGAGCTACAGACAGACGTTTTCGTACTAAGAAGTCCATAGCTTAGAGGATAAATGGCAGGACTCATGGATATCTTGGATGATCGGGTTGGTTGATTTTTTAATTCTTTGCATTAGACTGTGTTGAGCACGTCTTGTTACCTCCGGGAAGCTCGGGACATTGCGGGTAGCAAACATTTGCGAAGCTGAGCATCTTGGGGTTAATTTATGTAAGAGTCTAACAGACCTGTTGTACAGCAAATTTAGAGTTCTGCCAGAACCTTTTTTATAATTCACCCACAGTTGCTGTTCGTATATATTACTGCAGAAAGTATGAAAGAGAGTGTCTTTAGCTTCACTTGTACAGAATTGAAAGTTCCTTATGGTCATATTCGCTTTAGCACACAGGCTTCGAGATTGTTTTCTTATATCCGAGTCATCACTGAAGGAGCTGGTAATAGTTTGACCCAAATACTTAAACTCTTGTACTTCCTCAATTACTTCACCATTCATTTTAAACCTTATATCAGCTGGCTGATTACAGCTTTTAGGATGAAATTGCATAACCTTAGTTATTAAAGGCGAATTAAAGGCGCACAGAAACGCACAGAAACGCCCATAGATAGATCCCCTATTATTATACACACACACACACACACACACACAAAACGCATGTAAAGCCCCAATAGCAAAATATATACGGCCATAACTACCACACAAAAAACCACCACAAACAGCACCACAACCACCAATCGCCTAAGTATAGCTTACTATCACCTAACCCACCTTACTCACAGCTTTTACTTACCAGCTCCTGATAGACCGAGAAGGTCTCTAAATACGACCCAATTAATAGACAAAACTATTAAGCATAAACAAATACGTTTATGGGGCCAGGGGTTAGACCGACAAGGTCTCTAAATACGACCCAATTCACAGAGCTATTAAACACAAAGAAGGTCTCAAAAAAAGGGCAACGCTAATAGTCTTTCTATTAAGCTTCTCATGGTGGAACATCACGAGGCCAATTTGACGTTTCGTGAGCGATCTTTTAAACAAGAAGTCGAATAAGATAAACTCAGTTAAAAAAACAAATTTTCATCATAATCTGCATTTTTTATCCTTAAACTATAAAAAATCATTTAAAACAAAGTAGAAATTAAATTAGGGGTAACTATTTCATTTTCCCTCTTTTACGCAACTATTTTGTTTCAATACAAATTTATCTTTATGATAACAATATATCTTTAAACCTTATTACAAAAAAATATTAATATAACTTTATAATAAAAATAGATTCTATTTCGGGGTAACTTATTCATTTTTCCTCTTTAACGCATCTATTTTGTTTCAATACAAATTTATCTTTAATATACAATTTTATCCTTAAACTATGACATAAAAAGCATTAATATGATTTTTAAGACAAAATAGATTGTATTTCGGGATAACTAGTTCATTTCTCGTCTTTCGCCCAAATAGATTCTATTTCCGGATAACTTATTAATTTTTCCTCTTTTATCCAATTATTTTGTTTCAATATAAATTTATCTTTAAGACACAAATATATCTTTAAACCTTATTACAAAAAATATTAATATAACTTTATAATAAAAATAGATTCTATTTCGGGGTAACTTATTCATTGTTCCTCTTTTACGCAAATCTTTTGTTTCAATACGAATTTATCTTTAAGACACAATTATATCCTTAAACTATAACATAAAACCTTAATATAATTTTTAAAACAAAACAGATTCTATCTGTAGAATGAATGTTATATTTGGTAAAGACACGCCCTCCAGAATTCGCGGCTCGTCTAATTACAACACAATGGGTGGGGCATAAGAACAAATCCAGGATCTCTGGTTAGCGGAAAGTCTCGCTCTCACACAGGAAACTCGTGAATCGCATATTGCGGGTGGGGCCAATCGGGGTCACGTATATAAGAGGGAACATTTTCAGCTGGATCCACAACAGTGATTTTATCAACGAGTAATTACACATTCTCTCATCATGGACACTTCCAGTCAGACACAGCAGCTTTACTGCTCCCCACAGGTGTTTGAAGTCAACGACCTTTCTGCAGGGCCTACGCTCCATCTTTTCGCAGCGGCCGACCGAAATGATCTTCTCTCAAATCGTTAATGATATCTGCAATGATCTCCCGTTTGAACCAGCAGAAGACTCTACCCTCGAGATGTGAGTAATTACGTAATAATTTAGTTTGTGATTCATTCTCAGGCTATATACATCGTATCATTCAGTGCTTAACCCTTGGAAGTGTTAGTTAATTTATAAAAAGCCATAATAAACGAAGTGAAAGGATATCTTCCCAGCGGTTCGAGACCCGGTGTTGACAGATGATACGTAGCACATCCAGCTAATCTTCATTTTGAACCCAGTTAGGATAGTTGCTTTGTGTTTATTATTTGATCCGGGTACCATATCATGCATTTTCTCTTATTGTAACTCCTTGTAACTCTCACTTCCTATATATATACAGGGTGTCCCATAAGTCCGGCATCATAGGAAAAATAATAAAAAAAGGCAAAACAAAAGCTTTTATTTACAGAACGTGCTCAATATGTCCACCATTGTTTTCAATACACAAATTCAGACGTGATATCCAGTCAGCAAGCACACAGTGAATGATGTCAGGAGTAATGGTGTTACATGCCCCAATAATGCGCTGCCGCAAATGTTCAACACTCCTAATTTTCTCTGCGTATACCAGCGCTTTGAAGTGGCCCCAGAGATAAAAATCTAGTGGCGTGAGATCCGGGCTTCTAGCTGGCCATTCCACAGCCCCTCGACGTCCTATCCAATGACCAGGTAATTGTTGGTACAGGTATTCCCTTACTTGGGTGCTGTAATGTGCAGGAGCGCCGTCTTGCTGGAACCATGCTGGGAAATTTCCTTCTTCGTTGAAGACACAGGGAAATGCTTCTTCCTTGAACATAAGTAGGTAGTTTCCTCCAGTGACATGTTCATCGAAAAAGAGGGGGCCTATGATACGATCCTTCCAAATGCCACACCATACCATCACCCGAGATGCACCTTGTTCCTTTGAAGAGGTATACCAGTGAGGGTTGTTTTGAGACCAGTAGCGGGTGTTCTGTCGATTTACCTCACCATTTCCATAAAAAACAGCCTCATCACTGAACAGAATGGTGGACGGGAAATTGGCATCCCGAGCATAAGAAAAATGAATTATGGTTTGTAGAAATAGAAAAATATGAATTTCTCCTATGATGCCGGACTTATGGGACACCCTATATATATATATATATATATATATATATATATATATATGTTTATGGAAGTATATGTTAAAAACCCGGTTAGGCCAGCTGCTTGCTGTTTATTATTTGATCCGGGCGCCCTAATCAGCATTTTATCTTACTGTAACTCCTTGTAACTCTCTCCTCCGATATATACATCGCGGTGTCCTGACATATAAATGCATATTTATTACAGGTTACTGTGCTAGGCTTTCTGTAATTAGTGTATTCTATTAAGTATTAAGAGTGAATTTTTTATCAAATAATTACGTGTTAGCACTTATTTAAAATTAGTTTGTGAAATGTTTCATTAAAATAGCATGTATCCTCAATTATATATATATATATATATATATATATATATATATATATATATATATATATATATATATATATATATACTTGGTGTCCCATAGTTCTGGAACCATAGGGTAAAATAAGTAATTCATGTTTTTCCGTTTATGTAAGTGCCCATGATGTCTTTGAGTAAGGAAGAACGCATCCAGGTAATTCTGCTCGTAGGAAATCGGAGTCAGAGGGAGGTCGCTGAGGAATTTAACACATTGCATCCGGACCCAGCGCTGATAACACATAGCTGTGTCCGCAAACTTGTAGCAAATTTCAGGGAAACGAGATCCATAGGAGATAAACCACGCAGTGGACATCCGAGGACATCCACCGACGATGACACAGCCACTACCATCCTCGCTCATTTCACAAACAGTCCCCAAAAGTCTCTTCGGCGTTTTTATTGCCGTTTTCATCATTTTGCCCTATGGTTCCAGACTTACGGGACACCCTGTATATATATATATATATATATATATATATATATATATATATATATGGAAAAATGGATTTTAATTAAAAAAGATTCAATGTGGATGATTCGTTTAATATCGGCTGTGTGCTCGATACCCTGTGACGGTGCTTATTCATCGAATATGATCATTATTAGAAAAATGTATGAGCAGTCAAAATAATTTTCTGTCTACAACCGTATCCTTTCTCCTTATAGGTCCGATGCGGAATTCGATCGTGTTATAGCTACTTTTTGTGCCAGCCTTGAAGAAAAGCAAATAGTCGACGGCGATTTGGAGGTTTTACAACGCAGTCAACCCAGTGACCTGAATACGGGGGTCAAAGTATTGGTTCACATCCGGTCCAATGATTCCCAGGTCGTTGTTGAATGTAAGTTTTTTTCTTGTGGTTAAGAACAAGACACTGTATTTTCATCAATCTATTAAATAGTACAATTCAGCTTACATAATTAGCATCCAATAAATAAGCTACAGAGCACAAGACTAACATTATTGGGAACATCTTATATTTTACACAATATAGTTACAATTATATATACACGCATAAAACTACACAATACATCGAATGCGCACAAATGGGAACTTCTTTTTATCTGCACGCATACCAATTCATTATTCAGCTCAGTTTCGCACAAAATGAATTATTTTAAAAAATTTATATATCCCTTTCCACGTGACATGTGCATGAGAAATGAAAGGCAGTACATGCCGCACGTATTACTAAAATATCCTTGTAATCGGTGGGGATTCCATTCAATTTCATGGATATGCAACCGTTCCAGAAATTTTACAATAACAGGATCACTCCAGGGATGAGTCCCCAGTGAATTAAAATAGTACATTCTTTCCATATTTTTAAAGTATACTGCAAATCAATGAATCCCTTCGCCACCAACAAATCTGTGTTGACAATAATTCCCCGGCATTTTCTCGTAGTTGGTAATTTCAATGTTTCATTCTTCGCAAAGACACCGATAAATTTGGTGCGTGTGATTCAGTCACTATTCATTACTCTCTGAAGTGTATTCGCATCCATTTTAAAAGTCAGCGACTACGTTCATGAAGCGGTCAATTTCTGTTAGAGCTTGTGACTCGAGGTATTCTAGTACACTAATAGAAGCGTCTATCTGGTTGACGAATTCCAATCTGACTGAGATTTTTCCACTCTGTTGTGGACTTAAGTGTGTATTTACACACGGGTAAAGGTTAAATTGATCGAGGAATTCTTTCTGCGTTACCCCAATCCCGAGCTCATCACAATCACCTGAAATATGGGCCAGATTACTAGAAGATCTCGCCCAAAACGGGAGCACAGCGTCAGATGAGTAGTCCGTATCCATAGTCCAACCCAACGCCATTTACGTATAGATTTATAATTTTAAGACTGAAATTCTCGAATTTAACGGCGTTCTTTTTGTATTTTCCATTCGTCGAAGCGTGATCCTGCATTCCAATTAATAACTTTTTAGGTAGAACTCCCAGGGCCACGTTCTCTAGCTGCTTCGATGCTAACCCTGCGGGCACCTTGTATAGTTTGATCTGTACTCTGTTAATTGGGTATTTTACTGTTGCGTGCATTAAATTTTTTACAATTTCTAATTGTTTACTGAAGCTTAATTTCACTCGACGCACGCGGAAATATGATTCCATAATGTGAATCACAACGGGTTTTGCGCCCTTTTCTTGATCAGGACTCAGATTTATGAAGATCTCAGGATTCGTGCGGGTGAGATTTAATTTCATATCCACCCAATTCATAAGCAGTTTCTCCTGGAATGTGAAGTCTGTATGCAGACATCCAAAACTCTCATACTGTATATCTTTTTAGAATTTTTTAATTTGTCCTTTATACTACTTTCGTCTTTAGGCTGATAATAGCCCTCGGCAGTTAAAAGGTATCCTTCACTTCTTTTGAAAAGATGAGGGTATTTTACACATAGGCTGGTAGGTGATAATAACCCATTCGTGCCGAAATGTTGACCTGGTTTAAATACACCTCACACTGACTAAATATGGAGTGCAGAAAGTTGGTTTCACTGTATGCAGCATAATTAACATCGCAGTCCGTTCCATCAGAATGGGCTCAACGTAGTTTAGTGTACATATGCATGCAGCTTGGATCAAAAAAGTATGAGCCTGAGGTGGGTATCACGAATTCTATAGGGACACTCGGCGAACTAATTGTGTTTAATGGGTTAATTGTAATAAAGTCAGTGCTCAATAGAAACTTGTGTTGAGAGCATACCAAAGAGGGACAGCTTCGATTTACAACATTGTGAGCTACACAGATGGATAAAGCGTGCCTAACGAGTCAAAAATAGTGCCACCTCTCTCAACAAGTAGTAAACAGTCTATGATTCGTGAAAGCAACGTCCTCAGCTTATATCAGTTAAAAATTATCAACCATAGGTTTCATTCATTTAGAACACTTCTTTTTTGATGTCCTTTTGCGTTTAATGCCACGTGTTGGTAACCCCTTCTTCAGGACAGCCCTCATCTTCTTCCCGCCACCACGCATTTTTCTCTTTGCATCTTTGATGATTTCGCCCCTTGTACGTTTTAAGTGTTTTTTTAGAGCTTCTTTAGGTTTAGCTCCACCCATTATGTCTTCTACCATGTTAAAACCTGATTCTAACGCTTTCCTCACGAGGTATCTGGCCTCCCTCTTCAACAATGGGACAGCCGTGTGTGGTATGGTTGAAAAAATGGATCCAAGCCCACTCCCACGCTGATATTTCACCCTTTGATATACTGTGAAAGGCTTTCGGGTCATTATAACTGAATGCGATGAAAGAGCAGTTTCACTGTTAAGCTCCCATCACCGAATGGAAAATTTTTCCCTCAATCGGTTTTATATATGAGATATTGGTTAATAGATTAGTCGCAACATTTACATAATGGGGCTTATCATATGTAATGCACAAGCTCTTCCCTCTATGGTTGGGAATGTATGCAATGCGCAGCAGACGAGCCTGGATATCCCCAAATTGATGCTCCACGATAATGCTGTAAATATAGCACATGTTTGGGGATGGATAGCCAACATCCAATTTCTCCAATTTCAACTGATACATTAAGCTGGACAAATCATGTTGTGCCTCGTGAAAGGTATCTCTTTGGAACGTTGCTCCATATCGGCCCTAGGTTATAATTTGGAACAATCCTTTGTCTTTAATGTTTCTATTATCCTGTGATTTTAGGGTCAAAGCATGTGCAGGAGTTTCTTTGTTTCGTATATCCTCTGCCGCACCATAACAACCAGGGCCTACTGTTACTACTGTAGTGTAATACAGGGCTTCCCCACTCTGGGCGGCACGCATGGTTTCATACCTAATTACCCCTGCATTTTCACACTCATCACGATATCTAAGAACCGTAAAAACGGGTTCTTTATAATCAACACTTAAGAAGTTGGTGAATAGCTGAATTTCGCATAACCCCACTCATATGAATCACGTTCCAATTCAATGGGCCCATGGAGTTCTTTTACAAAGTTGGCTAGTGTGTTGTTAGGATGTAGAGACAGAGAAGAAGAGGACGGGAGTGTGACAAAGAAGTGGTTAGGCGCCATGTTGCATACTATTCAAGCTTCATTATTGCATCAACTTTTACATAGGTGTTGAAACTTTCTGGGTACACTAGCCATTTCACCAGGTACATTTTTCTCTTTCCTGAACATCTGCTGCCTAAAAGTTTTCAATTTTAAACACATTTTTTCCTAAATTAAATGTCACTTTCTGCAACTCCTCGCGGTAAAAGCCACCTGCGATTTCTTCCCCCATTCAAATCTTCAACGTAATACATCATTATCTCGCCTTTAGGTCTCATAGACCTAACTTTCAAAATTTCACGTGTCCATCCTCGCTCCAATCGCTTCGCGAATATATTTCCCGAACGCGATAGCCTTAAATTAATCATTGATTTTGAAACGTGTAAAGTGTGGCGGTGCTCTACGAATATCTCTTCTCACCTAACACTCTGTGTGCGTACCTCTTTCTGAAACCTTGTTAGGTGTTGTCTCAATCCGCGATGGTGTGAACGGTTGTATGACGAGGCAAATGATCCCAAAATGTTTATATATCTCTATGTGTTTTTATGTGTAAAATATTAAACTCTGTCAACATGTTCTGAAAAGCTCGGCCTATAAATTCTTTCTCCATATCCGTACAAAAATAGCCTGGAACCCTGTTTTCTTTCAACACCAGCGTTTTGGTAGGTTTAGCCACAGATATCTAGAGAATACATCTATTATGAATAGGATGTAGCGATAGCCATCATTATATACTGAATATCTTTGCATGTCTGTTAAATCCGCTTGCCAAATAGAGTCAATCGAAGTCGCTGTTGTCCTGGCTGTTTTAAACCATTTTCTCACCGGCTTATGAAGGGTAAAAGTGTCACAACCATGCGTTTTACCATTTCTATGGTTGAACAGTATCCATGTTTGTGCCATTAGAAGTTCGCTGTAAACAGCGAATGTCCCTTCACTGTGCCTCTCTAATTCGTCTCCTTTAATTCCTCCTCAAATAATGACTTATACGGTACGCACAGAGTAAATCACTCTGACTCATAAAGTACTTAGTTTCCTTCACGTTTCGATCACGTGTTTAGTATGTGGCTATCCTTAGCATTCCATGTATGGTAAACTCTTTAACAATAATAAAAACCTCACTCTCTATAAGTCATTATTTATATGTTGTGTCCCGACTGGTGTTATGCAATATAAATGTTATTCAACCATACTCCTTCATACATCCATGTTCTGTTCTTGACGCTCTCCTGTACTAATTTCATCACCTATTACCTATTTTATTACCTATTACCTATTGTCTACTTATGCCCTATCAATCTATCAATCTATCAGTCTATGTGCAGTCGTACATGTCCCTTGACGATCATGATTACGTACATGTAAATGCATCCACATGTATTCTTTTCACTTTTTCTTTTAACCGCGTTCACCTCTCGCAAGTTGTTTATTATTGCTAATACGAAGGGTTCGAATTCACAAACAAGCATCGGAATTCGAAACTTTCTCTCTCAATTCTGCTACCAATTTATAACGTTAAGATGTTATGTACCCGGGTAATATACTATACTGTTTCCCTGCCAGGCCACTGGTTATTATCTACTTACGGCACATAGTTATCCACGTTCTCATTACCTGTACTCACTACTTCTACCTAATTGTCATTCAAATTCCGTTGCTTGTGTGTTACGTTATCATTAATGTCCGTGTACTTCCAAATGAAAAGTACACCGTATTTTTCTCTGCTTTCCTCATCGCTGGCTAATTAGACTTTCAAATCATGATAACCAACCATTCCTCTAATAACATTTGACATAATTTGGCATAATTATTGTTAACTATAAATATATAACATTGTTGTTAATCCCCTTTAAATTATAGAACAACGGAGAACTCTCCTTCATTAATTAAATTGTACTACTTATTCAGATTACTTTAGTATCAGATATATCAATTAACAAACTCCTAAAATTGTAATTAACGGTAATTAATATACTTAATATAAGGTAAATTATGGAGTACTTAATGTACTCGGTACATGTCGGCACCCCGACTTTAGGTCGCCATCCAAAAGTGTATACCTTACAAAAACTAGTATTTTTTTTGTTAACTTTTTGCTTAAATTATGCTTAACGTCCGAATTCTTCAACCCTCCAGCTAAAGCGGGAGTTTGGCCTTCAACTGCACCCCCATTTGGACTTCTTTGTTTCTTATATTGTAGATGAGATGATTCCTGCCGTAGCCTTTGCCCGAGGAGGCTAAGCCCTCCTCGCTGTAGATTCCTGCCTGAGCCCTTGATACCAGAGGTTGCACCTCTCCCGCTCTAAAGTCCTGCCCGGGGCCTTTGTTACAAAGGGTTGCTCCCCTCTCATTTTCAATTCCTACCTTAACTATTGTCAAACGAGGTCGAACCTCTACCCCTGTAAATTCCTGCTTGAGCTGCTGTTGTAAGAGGTAAAACCTCTCCCCCTGTAAACTTCTGATTACAGTACACATTTTGAAAACTTGTCGATCGATTTTTACAAACTAGTTGGTGATTCTATATAATTTGAGTGCGCTGATCTAAAAAATATAGTTAGTTTTTCCCTATCACGTATGGTTTTCTTACTACAGGGTGTGTCATAAATCCCCCATTTATCCCCAAATGTGAACCATCTTATCGAGACCAACATTGGATTGCACATGCTAAACCATAAATTTTGTTGTTATAGACTACAGTAACGCTTACATAATAATGTAGGGTAAATATATAAAAAAACCAGTCCCGTTCCCAGCAAAATACTCTCTCCCCTCCCATCAATGGGTGGTTAACATTTGGGGACAGATGAGGTATTACAACACCCCTTGTAGCACGAAATCTTTAGGTGATAGAGTAAAACCTAATTAAAGCAGAATTAAATAGCTCCTAGCTCTTGGACAAGCATATTGCTTGTTTATGAAAGAATAAAAAAATAACTGAAAGAAACAAAATATATTTACCTTCTTTACTTGCAAACATTTCAGGACTTATTCCAAAGACTTAAGACTACGAAGGTAGATCTGACTAATGACGACTAAACCGGTGCTTCTTTGATGTTTTCTTATGCTGTGCGTTAGGCTGATCTCGTTGCAGACAACAGCAGTAATCCGCCATCATATTTGTATGCCATCTTCCTTGATATCTTCTTTCCATGGTTTTGATGTCCTGGTGAAATCGTTCCCCTTGCTCCTCACTGACATCTCCGAGATTTTCGGGAAAACGATCAAGATGCGAAAATAAGGAGTGAACTTTCAGGCTCATGTTGCAGCCTAAGGCGCAAAACTTTTTAAGCATATTTTCCACCAGTCTTTCATAATTTTGGCTTTTGTAGTTTCCCAAGAAGTTTTCAACATCTTTGAAACCAAGCCATGCTTCTTTTTCTTTATTGGTCATTGTGTTCAGGAAATGATCGTCTGTCAATAACTTTCTAATCTGAGGACCTATAAAAATACCTTCCTTTATTTTCTCGTAGCTAATCTTTGGATATTTTAAACAAATGTACTTGAAACACTCACCTTCTTTATTCACTGCTTTGACATACGGCTTCATCAAGCCTAACTTAATGTGCAAGGGTGGTAGGAGGATCTTATTTGGTTCAACTAGATGTTCATATAAAATGTTCTTTGATCCTGGGGTAAGATTCTCTCTAGAAGGCCAAGTTTTCCTCTTCCAGTGCTGGTCACGTGCTCGACTATCCCATTCGCAGATGAAACATGGCATCTTAGTGTATCCTGATTGCTGCCCAAGTAACATGCAAAGGACTTTGAGATCCCCACACAATATCCATCTGTGATTTTGATACTGAATTTTTTCCAGAAGCAGTTTCATGTTATCATAGGTCTCTTTTAAATGAGTAGAATGAGCCACTGGGATTGATGCATATTTGTTACCGTTGTGCAGTAACACTCCTTTTAGACTGGTTTTAGAGGAATCTATAAACAACCTCCAGTCACTGGTTTGGTATTCGATGCCTAGCTTGCACACTAATCCTGTGATGCCCTTACAAAACACCAAGGGACTATCTTCTTCGAAAAAAAGGCACGAAGTCTTTCTCACGATTTCTGTACCAAGCGAAGTATGTGTCAGATGCCAATAAATTGTTCTCCTGCAATCTAGACCCCAAAAGTTCTGCAGAGTCCTTAGGCAGATTCAAATCCCTGACTAAGTCATTTAGTTCGGCTTGGGTTAATGGTTTAGGATCTCGGTCAGCTGCTGGCTGTTCATAAACATCATCATTGTCTGGATTTGGAGCTGAATCAGAATCTGAATTGTATTGATCCATTCTCTCGGGTAGGCGGGGAAAAGGAACTTCTGGACCATGGGGTACCGGCCTTATTGCAGATGGAAGACTTGGGTATTGAAGGCTCTCTTTATTCTTTGCATTATAACCTTTAACATTGCAAGAACAGAAGTAGCAGTCGTCGGTATGGTTTCTAGGCTCGCGCCATACCATAGGGATCCCAAATGGCAAACTTTTCTTTTTACCTTTGCTCCAATTCCTTAGTGCCGCAACACACGTAAGACAAACCTTGTGTGGAGCCCAACTTTTGTCTTGATCTCCTAATTTAATTCCAAAATAAGCATGATAAGCTCTCTTAATGAAGGTCGTTACATTTGTCCTTTGTTTTACAACAACATACCGACCACAAATATAACAAAATATGTCTGGACTATGGGTACATGCTCTAGAAGCCATTATTAAAATTTTAAAGACGTAATGTTAGAATTATCTATCTGAAAAATATGAAAAAACGAAATTAATTAAAGATAAAAAAGGTAAAAAATTACAAAACGCCCCAAAATTGTTTTGCTAATAACTTTAAAACTGTGGATGATAGAAAAAAACGGGTAGCATTTTGTAATTCAGGGCAGCGAACTGCTTCAGAATCACAACTCAAAATAAAGAAATCGATTTTCATGCAGACCGGTGTTATCAGTGCTTCATTCTGTATATACTTTGTGAATAAAAATTTATGAGTGAACTAAAACTCCAATTTTTGAAGTGAAGTGTTTCCATTCACCCCTTCGGGAAAAAAAAACTTGGTAGAAACTGTTTTGTAGCAACTCGGATGCTCTCGGCCAAGGCCGAGTTAAACCAACAAGGACAAGCCTCGTTGGATTGTCCAAAGTGAATTCATCTTAAAAGTCGCAGCGGGCAGAGGCCTGCGGAAGATGCGTGACGTAAGCATCCTGCTCCGACAAAAACTTCTCAACATCTTTTTTCCCTAATCCCTCATTGTAAACACCTCTGTACAGTCTATCAACATAGCCATAGGAGGCTGGGCTAGAAATGTCATAATAGCGTTTTCTTAATATGTTAGCCATTTGCGTATTTTAGAGACACGTGGATAGGGTTGGCCGTTGTTGTTTGGTCTCTTCTTTCTCCTCTTCAGAGATGCGACCGTTGGGGGTAATGGCGTACTCAGTTGTGGCACATGCGAGACTTGCTCCAAGTCTTTTAACCTATTCAGATTTCCTATCAATGTTTTGGGGACATTTATTTGTTGTAGTCTTGCTTTAATGTGCTTCCATCCTGAAGGTGAGGGCCTGTCCCACTTTCTCACCAGATCGTGGACAATGTCGACGATATTCGATCCCTGTACCCTTGTACCTTCAACAATGACCTCGCCTGTATCGGTCCACTGTCCTCACTCAATAGATTATAAACACTTAAGCCTTTATTCCTCAATGTATGTGGGAGACTGCTTTTTAATACATGCTCGATGTGTTGCGTTCCGTTATTCTTTGGTTGGTCATCTCCAACGTCAGCCCCAGGTCCTATGTCGCCATGCTCATCGTTACCCTCGCTGTGCCGAATAACCACCGGGATCTCTGTCGGATTCTTATAATCTTCGTACTCGTGAAGATATTTCTGCAGAGCCTCTTGGTAGAAGATCCTTTTCTCGTCAGGTGACTTTTCACTGTTTAATAGGTCTATCAACTCGCTTTCCATTCTTTGAAGCCTGCGTTTACGAGGTTCTAGAACTGTCTGGACTCTTTAAACTTTGCAGTGAAGCATACACCTCGTGCGCCATCACTACCACTTTCTTCATTATATTAATGTAGTCAGTAAAGGTCCCGAAACTGAAAATATGATGTGGAGGAATGATCCCCTTCTTTGTGCAATAATTCACTTTTTTCCCCACAGTTTGACTTTTACGAGCGAGCCTACGTATTATATTCTTGTAACGATATAGGCAAGCCTTATAACATTAAGGCAGATTTCACAGATGCATTTTAAAAAGTCGGAGTCGATATTTTTAACAAACATCTACTGCAATGCCCGGGGAAATCGATGATAGGTTTTTATTAATTCACGATATTTCTTTAGACTCTTTGTCAGTCTGGAATATACACCGTTTCAGGATCGTTTGGGAATATACGCGTTCTTAGAAGTACCCTAAACGTGTTTCTCGGGTGAAGGTCACAAAGCAAATATCCGTAACGTTGACTTGTAGCTTCTTTATAAACTTCCGAAAACTCCTCACGCTAATTCGGGAACATTTGATTGGCTAATTCCCCAATTTGTGACACATCTCTACGTTGCGCGAATAAGACTAGATATTCTGTATTTAACGACCCATCGCGCATGTATCTATTTTTGAAAAATAGATTCTGATTGATGAAGAATACGCTTATGTTAAGATGGTGGGAGAACACTGTAAATGTCTCGGCAAACGCTTTATCCATTTCCAACATGAGATCGTCAATTACTCTGACTGTATGCTCATTTCCCTTTAACGAATTAACGTCATATACGCCTTTGTGGAATAAATTATTAGCTTGGTACTCGTTGAACACTGACTGGTACGTCGAATAGCACCATATCACTTTATGCACAAATTTTGAGAACATCTACCTCTTATCTTTAATGATTTTAAGCATAAACACAGTTTTAGTACATTCTGTAGGGCCAGATATAATACATGCGGATAGGATTGTGAACCTGAATTTTTCTACAGATTCCATCTCTAACACGTCACACCCCTAAGTGGAACATTTACAAAATATAATAAAAATTTTAGTGATCTTCCTTGTATTCTTATTTTTCTTTTTCCATAGAACCGTGAATGACGATGAGTTACAGCACTCCATCGTCGATATTAGAGAGACCCCGATGAGAGTGTAGTTGTGGTTACAGACTCCAACCCCGCTGACGAACCCTCACCAGCGACACCTCCACCACGTGGCAGTTCAAAGCGGAGGCACGATGATGAAGAACCTTCCACGTCATGTATAAAACGTGCCAGGAATGCACCGACTGTTAGACCCCCAGTAATAGAGTCCCAGCCCTCTACGTCTTACGACACAACCTCCATGTTAGCTCCCTCCTCAATTAAATTTGTATCCCCTTATTCCTTTCCGGGTACATCCTCCACACCAGCAGCTTCTCGTGCTGCAGAGGAAGGTATAACATTCGATCTGGTGCGCATGCGCACCGCTAACCCCACCCCGGCCCCGACTAGATATCGGTATATAGTCAGGGTTGACCCTGGAACCCTGTATAGCAACGGTGTTGAACACAGACTTTTTTCATGGTCACCTGCGTATTAGGTCTGTGCAGCCAGAAAAAGTACAGTAAGAGGATAAAGATGTCTGTGTCATCAGCTACGATTTGGATATGCCTTTTCTCCTGTTGAAGCTACAGGAGATAACTCATGATAGTCGTTCTGCTTGTGTAAATGGACTTTCCTCTCTAATCAAGTGCAAATGTTCCTTGCTGTGCTCAGTGCTGCACAATAACTCTATCAATGCTTTCTTGTTTTGGTCACTTTTCATTATGCTCTCTCTGGCAGGGAGAACTATTTCACGTTTGAGTGTGTAGGCATGTGGAGCAATATCTTTTGTTCGCCTGTGTCGCTTGTGTGATTTTATTGAGTGTTCATCATAGCAATCAAATACTATGTATGTGTCATGTGGCCTGGCAAACACAGCAACAAACCCCTTGGCGAAGCTGAACATCGTTGTGTTCTTTGGCCACAAAATGTGGTATAGAGCTTCATCCCCATCCACCAGCTGAACATCAAATGGCGACAGAAAATCCTCTGTGAAGATGGCCAGTTTATTCAGCAACACGGCTTTGCTTCCCTTGCGTATGTCTCCGTATTCATCAAAGAGAGATGAAGGGATAGGAGATAGCTCATACTTGAACAATTCAGACAACTGCACATCCCTCTTCTGTGAGATGACAAGCAAGCGAGCATACAGTTTCTCAATGTCAAAAATATTTGTATCACCTACTTTCACCTTTGTCTTTAGTGCCTCCATTGTCACAACAGATTTCTTCAATGGGTCGTGAAAACCTCCAGGAAGTTTGACTTTAACTTCTGCTGCCATCCTTTCTCCTTTGACTGTAGATTGGTCCACATTGACCTTTTGCTTCTGCAATTCGACCAATGATGATGTTATGGAGTGACTCTTCAGATTGTATCAGAAGAGGATTTGTGTACCTTTGGAGTTCACTCATTATCTTGCTTCTGTCTTCTGCATCGATGACTCTCCGCTTTTTACCTGCTTCGTTATGGCATCCTGTTTTAACATCACAGTCATCTTCTCCTCCTTCATGAGACATGATTTTTTGCCACATACACTGAATTGCAGAGGTGATGGGATAATGTCCACTCTGCCACTTGTTCTGAAGATAGTGACTTTCCAACTAGACTTCCTTTGACTTTTCCGTATCGAATGTATGTTTGCTCTCCAAACTGGTCAAGGAATACGGCACTTCACACTCCACTGCGATGGCGAGAAACATGCTCTCTCTCCTCTGAGAAAGGCAACCAAGACATCCTGTGGTAGAGATGATGCCATATCAATGGTGTGCCAGAGAATGTACTTTGCATAGTTCCAATGGCCTACAGAAAAGAAGTATGGGACCATTTTTCTCACATGTAGAGCAACCAGTCTCCTTCACATTCTGCATGGAGGTAGAGATGAATGATGATAGCAGGTGTAATCAAACAACCAACCCATAGATGACCCATGCATGACAACTGAGCTTTCTCAAGTTCTTCTTGGGTAGCTTCGACAGTAGTTTTGTTTGACAACACAAGTGGTTGAAGTAAAGCTGACACAATCATCAGCAGACATCTATCTGCCTTAGGCCATGCTTTGCCATTAAGCATGTTTCTGACTCCCTTGAAAGCAGCATGAAGATCTTCAAGTCCACTGCCATCCATCAGTGTGCCAATACAGCCAATGAAGGACATCAGTGTATGCATCCCTCCAGGTCGGACAACAAGATTCTTCCAGCGATTGGGATCAGACCATTTAATTTCCATTACCACCTTGTGTAATTGCATGTCCACAGACAGATGGATGTACTGCTGGTTGAGAGACTCTTCCACAAATATCAGAGTGGTCAGGATCGTGTCCGAGTGTGAGGGTGGTAAATCTATGAGAGGTCCAAAGACAAAGTGAAAGGCAGGCCCTGAAGCTGTCATTCTCTTTGGAAGAGGCAACCATTGCACCAGACCACTCTGGCTTTGGGTCATCGACTTTTGGGTCCTGCAAAAGAGAAACAAGCCAAGCCTTGGCCCTCTCCAGGGCATTTTGAAGGCTGTTCATTGTTCTGCACACCATTTCATAGGGTGGTCCATAATTGTCACTACTGGGGGCACGGACTTGTTGCTGCCTTTGCTATAGTTTTGTTGCTTGACTGACACACTGTCACACAGCTTGTGTGATTGCATTCAAGCTTTGGATATCCTCGGTATTTCTATTGTTGGAAGAAGCGGACGGTTGGAACCATCATTCCCATGTTGAACAAGTTCCACTGCCATGGAATGAGCTTCTTTCATACCATTTGGCGTGAAAACATTCAAATCAAAGTTATCACACTATGCATTGACTAGTCCACCTTCATCCAGAAGATCCTGAAATTGGAAATCTTCAACTCTCTTTACTACTGTTGATTTTCTGAATCTTCTGACTTCATCATAGCTAGAAGTTAAGCCATTATCATGGAGACTGTCACTGATTTCTTTTGATCTGGAATAATGATGAATTTGTAGTGCCAAGCCCAGTGCAGTCTGATTAAAGTTCCTGCCAGTGCCTGTATTGCCTGAGTCATTGACAGGGATTTCCTTGTAATTTCACCTGTAGACACAAGATTGGAAATTAAACTGAGAAGTGTCTCACTGCAATCCTGAATAGCCTTTTCCTTCGTGAAATCATCCAACTTGTATATATGTATTTTGTTTCTAGACTTGGACTGGACTTCTTCAGAAATAGTTTGGCTCACTTTGTCACTAAGTCATCATCAGTGCTTGAATAAGTTTAAGTGTCTGGTAAATATTTCCTGAATAAACTCATACCTGCGTATCCCTTTACATGCAACACAACAAGACTAGTACCAAAATGTTGTTCAATTCTTTTCATTAGCTTTGCTCGTTCTTTGCGATCAGTTGATTCAATGCTATTCACAATCTCCTCAGACTTTCAAACGCATGGCTTTTTGTTGGCAGAATTAGATGAGCGTATATGTTCACAGTACAAGTCATGGATCTCAACAGAGTTTTATATTCTAGAGGCATCATTGTTTAATGTATCCACAATGTGCTGAAAGGCAAGATCTGTAGGCGTGCACTCCTCTTCTACCCTTTTTGTAGCGCGAGATGCAGCAGTGATATTCCGACGTCCTATAAATTGCATGAAATAGTCATGGTGGTAGTGTGCATCAGAGGCATGTACGTAGGTCTGATATACTGCCATAGATTCTAACGAGTACTGCTTGAGCTGTAGAATCTCCTCTCTCGTCACAAACTTTCAAAAGTTCATCTTTCATTTCCTTACTGTAGTCTGACACTGAACCACTCTTTTCCAACGATCCAAATGTCTGTCATCTTTAGGCAAGCACTCTGCACCACATATAAGGCAATGTTTACAGAATTCAAACGAATCAAATTCAGGCCTTCTCTTTTTTGGCTTTTCTTTTTGTTGTTCTTTTGATCCCAATCGCTTACGTTCCCTCTGAACATGTGTTTGTGAAGTATACGACGAAACACGTGATTTATGAAACTGTATTTTGAGATCTGGATCTTGTTCTAGTCTCTCTGTCAGCTCTAAATCCACTCCAGTTAATGGATTTCCAGTTTTATCACAGTCTGGAAAGAAACATTCGTCTGATAATGCCATTTTAAAGACTCGCCTCTTCTATTCAAACAAGTTCCAGACAGCACCTGAAATAAAGAGAAATAGGTCTGTCAGCAGTGGTAAAGGCCAGTAAAATAGACAAAGAGACAATATAGTAAAACAGACAAATCCTTTTAGCAGAGAAAACATAAAAAACAATGTAAACAAATATGAAAATTCACATGTGATAATTGCCAATTTTCATGCCGTGGTGAATCCAAGATGGCTTCCCTAAGCCAAAATGGTCATGAAAATAATATCAACCAAATATTTATTATAATTAATGTCTAATTCATCCATGACAATAGATTTGCTGGAAATAAAGCCACTTTCTTTAGGACAAAAGATTTATTTATAGAACTACGGAGTTCATTGCGGCCATCTTGGATATTTGACTTAATAAAAAAAATTTCCCAAGGGTGCCAAAGTGACACTGAATCAAGAAAGTTGTCATCTTTCATTAATTTCTGTATTTGAGAGCCATCGAACACCTCAGCTTTTATTTTCTCTTCACTCAGAGAAAAGAATTGGTCAGAAATGTATTTAAAACAGTTGCCATCTCTATCCAAGGCCTTTACAAATTGTTTCATTAACCCCAGTTTAATGTGTAATGGTGGTAGCAATACTTTTGCAGGTCTCTCAAGAGGTTCATTTTCTGCCTGGTGTTAAGTTAGTTCTTTGGGATCAATCCTTCTTTTTCTGATGATCAGTCTTTGCTCTGCTGTCCCACTCACATATGAAGCGAGGCATCTTTGTATATCCAGATTGTTGGCCAAGAATCATGATATCACCTTCAAATCTCCATAAATGATCCAATTATGATCACTATATTTTATCTAGACGGAATTTCATGCTGTCATAATTTTCTTTCATGTGGACAGAGTGGGCAATGGGGATGGATGCCAGTTGATTGTCATTATATAGCAAAACAGCTTTTAGATCAAGGTTGTAAAAACCCAGGGTTTTTTGCAAAATAAAAACCTTGGGTTTTATTGGTTGAAAGTGGGTTTTATTGTTCTCTTAAATACTTGAAGCCTGTTATGCTTAGACAACATAGATATGTGGTTTATTATGTTTATAAATCAGCATAAAGCAAATCAGTTCTGCATCTGTTGAACGCCTGCTTTCCACTTTTGGCTTTGTACACAATAAACTCCATAACAGATAAGGAGTAGAAAAGGCAAAACAAATTGGTTAAGTGTCATCAAATCCTCAAACGGAGCGAGGATGAAGACTGGTGAAACAAAAAAATTCTTGCTGTTCTTAGTTTTGGTAAAGTTGTTAATTTACAGGTCAGCCTTTCTGTCACACACAAATATGATGGTCTAAACCAGGGGTTCTCAACCAGTGGGTAATTACTCCCAAAGGGGTAATTTGGGATATCCAGGGGGGTAATGGAAGTCATATATATTTTATGTAAGAGCGGTGTTTAAAGACAATTGTATAATTATACTACTTCTTTAACTTTTGGTTAATTTACGCGTTAATTTACGGGGTGAACACCAATGCTTCAGGTGGGTAATGGAAGTAAGTGGGTTGAGAACCCCTGGTCTAAACCATGTTGAGCAATAATGCGGAGAATGGATTGTCATTTTTTTTCATTTTCAAAAAGATTTTAGTTATTT
The DNA here is from genome assembly GCA_023014485.1 of Bathynomus jamesi. NCBI lineage: Eukaryota > Metazoa > Arthropoda > Malacostraca > Isopoda > Cirolanidae > Bathynomus > Bathynomus jamesi. The sequence goes on from JAJOZX010000950.1 coordinate 286,526, forward strand.
TCATCTGTAATTTTCTCACATAACTTTTGGTTAACCTTTGGTTTGCTTCCGCCCGAATTGTTCATTCTGACGAAGCTCAAACTTTTCAGTCCACCTACAGTTTAATGTGGAATCCGAACCACGCCCAGCCAGCAGCCCAGCGTCTTAACCACTAGGCCACCAAGGGTACTCATTTATTTACCAACCACTCTCTTTATTGTGTGGAAGGATGAGTAGTATAGTGGCAAAGTGGAGGAGTGTAATGCAATAGCAAATGTAGCATAATGTTGCAAGAGTGCAACCCCCACCCCCCTTGGTAGAACCCACACACCCCTTTGTTGGAAGGCACCCCCACCTCCCTTGGTGCAAGGCATCCCCCACCCCCCTTTGTTGCAAGGGGGAGACCTCTTTGGGGAGAAGTTGGAACGGCCTCACCCCCCAAAGGGGCATACCTAATCTAAGGAAGAGGGGAGACCTCTTTGGGGGAGAAGTTGGGACGGTCTCACCCCCCAAAGGGGTATACCTAACCTAAGAGAGAGAGAGAGAAGATGAGGGGACCCAGAGGAAGGGTCTTCGCTCGGCAAGAGCCAACCACATATGAGTCCTTCAGCCATCCCGCCGCTCTCTTATAGGGCCCCTAATCAGCCAGTGCATCAGGGCACCATCAGCTAGTGCCTCGGGCATCATTAGCCCATCAGCCAGTGCCTCCGGGCATCATCGCCTCTGGGCATCAACGCCTCCGGTCATCAGTTGACACATATGCGTCGGTGTGCGTCGCGTGTTAAATGGGGTTCGACCCCGTCCCGACCTTCCGCGGTTGCAGGGTACCCTAATGTTTCCCCGTAGGTCTAAGGCGGGTGTAAGACAATCATACGAAATAAAAAATAAATGAACATTTCGTACGGAAAATTAACTCCCTAATGATTCCCCGTAGGTCTAAGGTGGGGGAAAAACAGTTGGTACGAAATAAAAAATAAATGAACAATTCGTACGGAAAATAAATCCCTAATAATAACCGTAGGTCTAAGGCTAGTGTAAAACAATTGGTACGAAATAAAAATAAATGAACAATTCGTACGGAAAAATAACTCCCTAATAACTCCCGTAGGTCTAAGGCGGGTGTAAAACAATTCGTGCGAAATAAAAAATAAACGAACAATTCGTACGGAAATAAAAATCCGCGAGACCTTACACACACACACACACACACACATACACACACACTTTCATTGATAGGATTTTCAGTACTCTGTTCTAAGTGTGAAATTATTATTATTATTACTATATTATTATTACTACTACTGTTTATATATATATATATATATATATATATATATATATATATATATATTTCAATTTTGAAAATCTTGGAAGTGTATAATTTCATATAGTTTATTTTATTTTTAAAGTAAAGTTTTAGATCTGTAACTTATTTTTATATTTTTGTTAACTGTATTATAAAAGGGAACATTTATTATTATTTCTTAAGCTTTATTATCAATATTATTAATATTATTTATTTATTTAGAAAAAGGCATGTTTTTATGTCGTCTCTCTCGAGCTTAAATGGTTTCTTCCTGATAATTCGTTTAAATATTTTGTCTAATTTAGTTATATATGACAAGAGGTTTACTGTGGTGGAGACAGATATTTTCAAACCTACAGTATCTTTAAATGCAAATATCTTCCATTGTTTGCGCAGGAAGGGGGTAGATAATGGTGCGAATTAAAATCCCCATAGATGTTTTCCAAATGTCCAGACACTATTGTCTTTGCGATTACTCCAAGGTCTGCGACATGATAAGAATTTCTGATACATCTGTTGATTTATTTGATGTTCACGCATCCCAAGGTTTACAGCTGAAACCTCGTTTTTGTTTAACAAACAATACACGGCTCTAAAGGCTGATAAAAACTCGCACAATCACTAGCTACAAACCTCATCACGATTTCTGTTCTGTTTCTTGTCATATACTGTAAATAAACAAAGGCAAATTCATCGCAACTTCTCGACTTTCGACGAGAAATTACATTCACAATATTTTTATCTCAGCATAATAATAATAATATCAATAACAATGACAAAGTTACGCTATCGGAAACACACGGTGCATCATGCACCTGAAGAATCATGCACCTGTATTTTTCAGTTCCGAGTGTCAACAATACATATGTCTCTCTATCTATCAGCCTCCCCGTCCATCTATCTATCTCTCTCTCTCTCTCTCTCTCTCTCTATATATATATATATATATATATATATATATATATATATATATATATATATTGGGATAAATAAAACCACAAACATAGCACTCTTTATTTAGCCAAATTGTTTAAACCAGTTTCGCAAAATAAATAAACTGAAAATAAGTAATTACTACATTCCTATACATGCGTAGGAATATTAGCTTTCCAAGATAAGTTTTAAATAGATGTTTTTCAAATGGCCATACACTAATGTCTTTGCAATTGTTCCAAGGTCGGCTTCATGATAAGAATTTCTGACATGGCGCCAAATTTAATATTCCTAATCTGAGCGTAAACAAAGATTTCATGGTTCAACCATGTTTAAAGATAATTTTAAAAACAGGCAGATGTTTCTCAAATCTTAAACCAATATTTGCTCTACGTTTTTCCAAGGTTTGCGTTACGATAGGGAATTTAAGATTATCACAGAAAAATAAAATTTGTATCCAAATAATGGCTCCACGAATCGGGACAGATGGCACGCCCAGACTTCATGGGGACAACCAATCACAACCCTGTGGGTTGGCCCCAGGACCTCGGGTTGGGTGCTATGCAGGCCTACGCACTAAGCTCTGCCCAAAATTCATCGCCTGCCAGTAGGGTGCTAAGGATTGATTACGCTTGTGGGTTGGTCACATGCCTCCTTATAAGAGCGAATCTCAATACAGAGACCCAGTTTCTCGCATTTTAGTGCATTATACGCTATGAGTCAGCTGTCTCTGTACAACACCCCTGACCTGATGGAGGGCGATGTAAATTACGCTCACGCACCGCTACAACTCTTCAATGCTATAGACCAGGACAAATTTTTATCTACCCAGAGTGTCGCTGAAAATTGCGAGGCAGTGGAAGATCCTACAGGCAATTCAATTGAAATGTAAGTCATTATATTCTGCCGTTCAATCAGCGTTAACTTATAAAAGATGTCAATAAACGCGTTTTGAAAAATATGTTTAATTATAATTATTGTCTGTTCCCTCATATATATATATATATATATATATATATATGTGGTGGAGCTTCAATTATATTTTTCTCGATAATTTAAAGATGTGTTTTCTCGTTTATAATTGGTAGCCTAATTTCCTTTAATTCTGATTTTTTCTACAACGTAAAATTAAACCCATTGTTTTTAACTATGGTCTCTCCCCACATATATATATATATATATATATATATATATATATATATATGGTGGAGCTCCAATAATATTTTTCTCGATAATTGAAAGATGTATTTTCTCGTTTATAATTGGTAGCCTAATTTCTTTTTATTCTGATTTTTTTCTACAACATAAAATTAACCCCATTGTTTTTAACTATTGTCTCTCTCCTCATATATATATATATATATATATATGGTGGAGCTCCAATAATATTTTTCTCGATAATTGAAAGATGTATTTTCTCGTTTATAATTGGTAGCCTAATTTCCTTTTATTCTGATTTTTTCTACAACGTAAAATTATTCCCATTGTTTTTGTCTGTTTGCTTCGTGATTATTTCGGTATATATAGAGGGTGTCCCATAAGTCCGGCATCATAGGAGAAATTCATATTTTTTTATTTCTACAAACCATAATTCATATGCTCGGGATGCCAATTTCCCGTCCACCATTCTGTTCAGTGAAGAGGCTGTTTTTTATGGAAATGGTGAGGTAAATCGACAGAACACCCGCTACTAGTCTCAAAACAACCCTCACTGGTATACCTCTTCAATGGAACAAGGTGCATCTCGGGTGATGGTATGGTGTGGCATTTGGAAGGATCGCATCATAGGCCCCCTCTTTTTCGATGCACATTACAGCACTCAAGTAAGGGAATACCATTCCCTATGCCAAAAATTCCTTGGTCATTGGATAGGACGTCGAGGGCCTGTGGAATGGCCAGCTAGAAGCCCGGATCTCACTCCACTAGATTTTTATCTCTGGGGCCACTTCAAAGGGCTGATATACGCAGAGCAAATTAGGAGTGTTGAACATTTGCGGCAGCGCATTATTGGGGCATGTAACACCATTACTCCTCTCATCATTCACCGTGTGCTTGCTGATTGGGTATCATGTCTGAATTTGTGTAATGAAAACAATGGTGGACATATTGAGCACGTTCTATAAATAAAAGCTTTTGTTTTGCCTTTTTCTATTATTTTTTCTATGATGTCGGACTTATGGGACACCCTGTATATATATATATATATATATATATATATATATATATATATGTTGGAGTTTTAACAATAATTTTCTCGTTAAGCGAACGACGCTGTTGGACACAAAATGAATTATCTGTATTCAAACTCGTGACATTTATTTTACTTACAGGAACGATCCCGAGCTAGAACGTGTTATGGCTACTTTTGACGAAAGGATGGTTTCTCCGCCCAGCCAACCCAACGATCTGGATACAGAAGTCGTGGTATTGGCACGGGACAGCGAGTGCCAGTTTGTAGAGGAACTAATGTAAGTACTTTTAGGTTATATAGTATGTTTTTACTTTTCTTGTGGAATCGTGAACAATAAGTTTGGGTAGATCAGGTTAGGCTACGACAGGTTAGGCTATATTATGTCACTGTTATATATATATATATATATGTATGGTGGACACAAAACGAATTATCCGCATCCAATTTCAGTACATTTATTTTAATTACAAGACCGAAACGGAGCTAGATCGTATTATAGCCACTTTTGGCGAAAGAGTGATAAATGAAGTGGTAGCTTCCACGCTTAGCCAACCCAGCGATCTGGATACAGAAGTCGTGGTATTGACTCACATCCGGTCAAGCGAGTGCCAGTTGGTAGAGGAGCTAATGTTGTATTTTTAAGGATAAGAACAAAACCCAATATATTTTCAATTATTAAATAGCAGAAAACATGTACAAAAAAGGTCAGTGGCCGCTACATAAATCTTAATGGCTACAGTTACAAATGTATATACAGCTTTACACAATATAGATATACACCTTACACATTACAGGGGGTGCTAAGAAATGGGAACTTTTTTTTATCTGTCTGCATACACTTTTATCGTTCATGTTTGTGTCGCATAAATCGAATAATTTTAAAAAATTCATAAAACTCTTCCCACGTGACATATGCATGAGAAACAAAATGCAATACACCCCGCATGTTTCAGTATAATATCCTTGGAAACGATATGGATTCCAAATGATCTCTGGCACGCATAGTTGCGCTATGAACTTCACAATTGCCGAGTCATTCCACAGTGGAAATCGGAGTGAGTCAAAATAGTATATTCTTTCCTTAGTTTTAAAATAGATTGCAAACCAATGAATACCCTCACCACCCACAATGTCGGTGTTAACGATAACCCCGTACCAGTTTCTCGTACTAGCCAGCTTCAATATTTCATTTCATTCTTCGCAAAAACACCAATAAATTTGGAACGCGTGAAGCGGTCACTTTCCATCACTCTCTGAATTATATTCGCATCCATTTTAAAAATCCGTGGTGACGCTCCTGAAACGATCAACCTCTATTAGTGCCTGTGATTCTAGATACACGAGTGCACTTATAGGCGCGTCTATAGGTTTGGCAAACTACAACCTCAATGAGAGGTTTCCGCTCTGTTGTGGACTTAAATGCGCATTTACGCCAGCAGTTAAGTCTTACGTGATATCAAATGAATAAATGTTAAATTCCACCACAAATTCTTTCAGCGTTATGCCAAAACCAAGTTCATCACAGGTGTCTGTATTATGAGCCAGACTACTATATGCTCTCGCGCAGAGTGGGAACACAGCATCTGTTTCAGTAATCCATATTCATTACCCCACCCAAAGCGATGCCATTTACGTATAGAGTAATATTTTTAAGGCCGAAATTCTCGAATTTTAAGGCACTCTTTTTATATTTTCCATTCGTCGAGGCGTGGTCTTGCATTCCAATTAATATCCTTTTAGGTAGGACTCAAAGAACAACTTTTTCTAGCTACTTCGATGCCAGCCCTGCTAGGAAACGTTAATTGGATATTTTACTGTGGAGTGTATCAAGTCTTTCTCAATTTCTATTTGCTTAGGGGAACTTAATTTCACTCGGCGTATACGCAAATACGTTTCCATGATGTGTATCACAACGGGTTTCGCGCCTTCTTCTTGGTCAGTCCCCAGATTTATGCAGATCTCAGGGTTCGTGCGGGTAAGCTTTATTTTCCTATCCACCCCATTCATAAGCAACTTCTCCTGGAATGTGAAATCTGTATGCAGGCGTCCAAAACACTCGTATATCTCCTTTTTAGAATTTTTAAATTCATCCTTTATACTACTCTCGTCTTTAGTGTGGTACTACCCCTCGGCTGTTAAAGAGGTGTCCTTCGCTTCTTTTGAAAAGTTGAGGACATTTTCCCGATAGGCTCGTAGGTGATAGTACCCCGTACCTGCCGAGATGTTAGTCTGATTTAAATATACGTCACACTGACTGAATATGGAGTGCAGGAAGTTGGTTTTAGGGTAGGCAGCGTAACTATCATCGCAGTCGGTTCCATCAGAATGGGCTCTGCGTAGTTTAGCATACGTGTGCATGCAACTAGGGTCAAAAAAGTAAGGACCTGAGCTGGGTATCACGAATTCTATAGGAGCACTCTGGGAACTAATTGTGTTTAACGGGTTAATTGTAATAAAGTCACTATGTTGAGTAGAGACCTGGGTAGGGGGCATATCAAAGAGGGACAGTTCCGATTTACAGCATTGTGAACTACACGGATGGATGAAACGTGCCATGACGAATCAGAAATAGTGCCACCTCCCTCGGCGAGTATTAGTCAATCTATGATTCGTGAGAGTAGCGTCCTCAGCTTATATCAGTTAAAAATCTGATCAGCCATAGGTTTCATACGCTGAGAGCACTTCTTTTTATTTCCTTTTACGTTTAACGCCGCGTGATGGTAACCCCTTCTTCCTAGCAGATCTCTTCTTTCCGCCACGTGATGGTAACCCCTTATTCCTGACACATCTCTTCTTTCCGCCACCACGCATTTTTCTCTTCGCATTTTTCATGATTTCATCCCGTGTACGTTTTAAATGTTTTTTAGAGCTTCTTTAGGCTTAGTGCCACCCAATATGTCTTCTGCCGCGTTAAAACCTGTTTGTAACGCCTTCCTCCCTAGGTACCTGGCCCCCCTCTTCAACAGTGGGACAGCGGTGCGTAGTATGGATGAAAAAATGGACCCAAGTCCACTTCCACGTTGGTACCTCACTCCTCGGTATACTGTGAAAGGCTTTCTGTCCATTATAACTCAGTGCGTCGAAAGTGCAGCTTCACTGTTAAGCTCCCGTTACCGAATGGGAAATTTTTACCCTCAATCGTTCTTATATATATTGAGATATTGGTTATTAGATTAGTTGCGACATTCACATAATGGGGCATGTTATATGTAATACTCTATGGTTGGGGATGTGAGCTACGCGTAGCAGGCGTGCCTGCGTATCCCCAACAAACTGGTGCTCCATTATATTGCTGTAAATATAGCACATGTCTGGGGGCTGAGAGCTTTCATCCAAATTCTCCATCTTCAATTGATACATTAAGCTGGACAAGTCATGCTGTGCCTCGTGAAAGGTATCTCTTTGGAAGGCTGAGCGATATCGCCCTTCGGTCATAATTTTGAACACTCTTCCGTCTCTAATATTTCTGTTAACATTTGATTTTAGGATTAGAGTATGTGCAGGGTTTCCTTTGTTTACGATTTCGTACAATAAATCATTCGTAAGATTTGAGTTTTTCAAACTTACGTTTAAGTCTCTCACAACATCCTCAACCAAACCATAACGGCCCGGTCCTAGTGTCACTGGTGTACTGTAATGCCGTGCAACCTTAGTCCGGGTGATACGCATAGTTTCATCCCGAGTTACCCCGGCTTTTGTATACTCATTACAGTATCTAAGAATCGTAAAAACGGTTTCTTTATAATCAGTATTTAAAAAGAGGGTGTCCAGCTGAATTTCGCATATCCCCACCTCATACGAATCACGACCCAATTCAATGGGTCCATGGAGCTCTGTTACAAAGTTGGCTAGTGTGTTGTTAGGGTGTACAGACAGGGACGAGGAGGAGGGGAATGTGACGTAGAAATGGTTAGGAGTCATGCTGCATACTACTTAAGTTTCATTACTGCATCAGCTTTTATATAGGTATTGAAGCTTTCTGGGTAACCTAGCCACTTCACCAGGAACATTTTTCTCTGTCCTGAACCTTTGCTTCCTATAATTTTCTCAATTTTAAACACATTTTTTCCTAAATTAAATACCACTTTCTAGAATTCCTCGCGGTAAAATCCTCCCGACATCTCTTCTCCATTCAAACCTTCAACGTAATGCATCATTATATTGCCCTTAGGCCTCATAGCCCTAACTTTAAAAATCTCGCGTGTCCAGCCTTGCTCAAATCCCTTCGCGAATTTATTCCCCGAACGTGACAGCCTTACATAGTCATTGATTTTGAAACGCGCAGAGTGTGGTGGTGGCGCACTCCATCTCTTCTCGGGCGCTTGCCTCTTTCTAAAACATCGTTAGGTGTTGTACCGATCGTACGATGGTGTGAACGGTTGTAGGATGAAGCCAATGAACCGAGAACGTTTATATATCTGTATGTGTTTTTATGTGTAAAATAGCGGTGCATGCGTTCCTTTATGGTACGTTGAACTCTTTCAGCTAAAGAAGCCTTATGTATAGAATTGGAAGTGTAATAGCTGATATTAAACTCTGACAGCATGTTCTGAAAAGCGCGCCTATAAATTCTTCCCATATCCGTACAAAAATAGCCAGGAATCCTGTTTTCTTTCAACATCAGCGTTTTGGCCGCTTTAGCAACTGTTTCAGGCGATTTATTTTTCAGGGAATTACCACAGGTATCTAGAGAATACATCTATTATGAATAGGATGTAACGGTAGCCATCGTTATACATTGAATATCTTTGCATGTCTGTTAAATCTGCCTGCCAAATAGAGTCAAGAGCAGCTGTTGTCTTGGCTGTTTTAAACCTTTTTCTCACCGGCTTATGAAGTGTATAAGCATCCTGTCCCGCAAAAATCTCTCAACATCTTTTTTCCTTACACCAAAACACCTCTGTACAATCTATTAACGCCACCATAGGAGCTGGGTTAGAAATGTCATAATAGTGCTTCTTAATATGTTAGCCATTTCCGTATTTTAGAGGCACGTGGGTAGGGTTGACCGTTGTTTAACCTTTTCTTTCTCCTCTTCAGAGGCACTGCAGCTGCTGGGGGCGAAGGTGTACTCAGTTGTGACACGTGCTATGCATGTTCCAAGTCTTTTAACCTATTCAGATTACCTATCAATGTTTTGGGGACATTTATTTGTTGCAGTCTTGCTTTAATATGCTTCTATCCTGTTGGTGAGGGCCTATCCCTCTTTCTCACCAGATCATGAACAATATCAACGATATTAAACCCTTGTACCCTTGTTCCTTCAACAATGACCTCGCCTGTATCGGTCCACTGTATGATGGGGTCCTCACTCAATAGATTATAAAGACTTAACCCTTTATTCCTCAATGTATGGGGGAGGCTGTTTTATACCACATGTTCGATGTGTTGTGTTCCGTTGTTCTTTGGTTGCCCAGGTCATGTCGCTATGCTCAGCGCTACTCGAGCTGTGCCTCACAGGGAGCTCTGTAGGATGCTTATAATCTTCGTACTCATGAAGAAATTTCTGCAAAGCCTCTTAGTACAAATCCTTTTCTCATCAGGGGTCTTTTCACTGTTTAATAGGGCTAGCAACTCTTTTTCCATTCTTTTAAGCCTACTTTTACGGGGTTCTAGAACCGCGTCTAGAGTCTTTGAACTTTGTAATAAAGCATATACCTTGTGCGGAATCACAACCACCTTCTTCATTATATTAATCTAGTTAGTAAAGGACGCAAAACTGAAAATAAGATGAGCAGGAACGATCCTCCTCTCTGTACAATAATGCGCTTTCTTACCCACAGTTTGACTTTTATGAGCGAGCGCCCGTATTATGTTCTTGTAACGACGTAGGCGAGTCTTCTGAGAGGGTTTCATTGGTACATTACATTTTATAACATTAAGACAGATTTCACAGATGCATTTTAAAAAGTCAGAGTCGATATTTTTAACAAACATCTGCTGCAGTGCCCGAGGCAGTCGTTCATAGATTTTATTAATTCGCAGTATTTCTTTAGCCTATTCGTCATTCTGGAATATACACCGTTTCAGGTTCGCTTGGAAATATATTCGTTCTTAGAAGTACCTAAACGTGTTTCGCGGGTGAAAGTCACAAAGCAAATATCCATAACGCTGGTTTGTGACCTCTTTATAAACCTCCAAACACTCGTTACGCTGATTCGGGAACATTTGATTGGCTAATACCCCAATTTGTGACACATCTCTACGTTGCGCTAATAAGACTAGATATTGTGTATTTAGCGACACATCGCTCATGTATCTATTTTTGAAAAATAGATTCTGATTGATGAAGAACTCCCTTATAGGTATTAAGGTGATGGGAGAATACTGTAAGTGTCTTGGCAAACGTTTTATCCATCTCCAACATGAGGTCGTGAATTATGATGACTGTATGTTCATTTCCCTTTAACGAATTGACGTCATAGATCCCCTTGTGGAACAAAACATCATCTTGGTACTCATTGAACACTGATTGATACGTCGAATAGCACCATATAACATTATGCACAAATTTTGAGATCATCTCTTCTTTTTCTTTAATGATTTTAAGCATAAACACCGTTTTACCATATCCTGTAGGTCCAGATATAGTACATGTGGATGGGCTCGTGAACCTGAATTTTTCTACAGATTCCATTTCTAACAAGTCATACCCCTAAGTGGGTCATTTACAAAATATTACAAATAACGAGTGCTGCTCCTTATAATTTGTTTTCTTCCTCCACAGAACCGTGAATGACGACGATGTACAGCACCCCATCATCGATATCACGGATGAACCCGTTGACCGTGCATCTACAGAACCCATCCCCGCCGATGAGCCCTCACCAGCGACACCTGTAGCACGAAACAGTGCAAAGCGGTGGTGATGACGAATCCTCCACGTCAGGTATAAAACGTTCCAGGGTTGTTAGAACACCTGTAATAGAACCCCAACCCTCAACGTCTTATGGAACAAACCCCACAATAGTATCTTCCGCCAATATACCCCCTAATTCGGATGCATGCTCCACAGCAGCTCCCAGTTCTGTTGAGGATGGCATAACATTCAAGTTGGTGCGCACCGCAGCCCCCACCCTGGCCTTGACTAGAAATCGGTATATAGTCAGGATTGATCCTAGATCCATGTATAGCAACGGTATTGAACACGGACTACGGCATGTAGTAGAGCGTATTGTAGAGTTTGCCCTTCAGAACCGCGACGAGCGTGAAGTCAGGACGAGGCTGTCCTTCGGATTCGGGTCAGATGACGGTGATGTAGATGATTTTTGGGTAGTAGTACCATTCAGGCGTTTGGTGGCTGAAGATGTAGAGTATATATTAGGTCGTATAATGCAGGCCTCTCAAAGTAGTATAGCCTTCAATATGGACAACTTCACGGTAAATATTGACCGTGTATTCCTTGTTGCGGGGCATAGTGCCACACCATATACTCTTAACTTCAATTCTCAGGCTATTTTTTAAACGGCATATAAACGTCGATCTTGGTTGCGGCTTTATAGCAGTAGTCTTAGCTCGTATGTTTACTGTACTAAATGCCCGCGTCAAAAACATTTGGTTGCCTACGGTGGTGGAGCGTGCCCGTAAACTACTGTAGCTGTAGACTGTGTACTTGAGTTTGACTGTAATATGGGTCCTGAAGAGCTGAGAAGGGTAGAGCAGGAAATGAAGGTTCGTATAGTTGTATTTGGCCTGGATGATCGTCGTAGAACTGTGTATGTTTTTAAAAGCTGTGTGAAAGATCGTACAAGACCCCTAATTATTTTAGGACTGTCAGGACAACGTATCTCCCCATCCGTAATATAAGTGACCTTTACGCGAGTTATGACAAAAGTCGAAAATATGGACGACATCATGATTTGTGCAAGGGTGTCTCGAGTTTGCGGATGATATAGTGAAACATTGTAAAGAATGTCACATGTGTGTGTGTGCAGTGTAAAAGCCCAAATGTGAAAGCCGTGTGTTGCTGAGAAGAGGGATTGTAATGTGTGTAGACGCACATTTTTCAATAATAGTTTTGAGCTCCATAAATCAATTGGCACGTGCAGGAAAATGAGAATCTGTGAATGTGGTATGTTTCACATGATGGATAAGGGGAAAGTTTCCATATGTGACGAAATTCACTGCTCTACATGCCATGAGAAATATAAGGCGGATTGGTGTAAAGCATGTATGTTATATGAAAGACGCAAGCCTAAAAACAACCCTTGTATAACTGTGTACTACGATATAGAAACATACGAACGCTGAAACCAAAGAGGTATTCCACATTTACTTGTGTGCCAGACTATCTGTGATGAGTGTATGGAGATCGAGTGTGATGAGTGTCACAAATGTGGTAAACGGACAAACGTTTTTAAAAACGATGCCCTATAAAACTTTGTGTCCTATATTGTCAAGTTAGCGGACAAGTTCAAAAAATGACTGTGTACATTCTCGCCCATAACGGGGCAAAATTTGACACACAGTTCCTTTATAAGGAGTTGCTTGAGCACGAGTCTCTGAGATATTTACAGGTGATCCTTGAAAAGAGGCAACAAATTAATACAGATGCAGATAAGAGGTAATGTATAATTTAAAGACACTTTATTATTCACACCCTGCAAATTAGCAAAGCTACCCAAGGTGATAGGGGTAGCAGCTGAAGTTTCAAAAGGATACTTCCTTTACACATTCCTCACTAGCGAAACTTTAAATTACGTAGGTCTACCTCCACCCAAACATTACTTTAACTGTGATTGTATGAGTACAGATGAACGTGAAGATTTTGATTGATACTACAACAGTTTTGATGAACGTAATCCTTATAATATAGCTGTTGAATGTGAGCGTTATTGCATAAATGATGTGCGCGTGCTTAGAGTATGTTTCTAGGCATTTAGAAGGATGTACATATGTCGTTTCAAATGCGATCCGCTGCAAGTCGCAACCACCATCGCCTCATTATGTTTTACGGTGTTCAAGAATAACTTCATGCCAAAAGATACCTTGGTCATTATCCACAGAAACAACCCCCGCAGTTATGGGCACAAGGTTATTTACTGGCTCATACACATACATCAGCAGACAGGTGTATACATAAAACACGCTCGCAACACGGGCGAAGTAACACGGGTTGATAGTCTAAGTGAAAACCGTGTCACTGGCGGGAAGACTGTGTACTCCTTTAACGGTTGCTGGTGCCATGCATACTCCCGTCCTGAGTGTGGAATCGTAGGAGATATCCACGGTAGATCTCCTGCAGACTGTCTTGCTCCCGCGATCAACGTATAGGCTCCCAGTTCACTCACAAAGTCTTGTGGGAGCATGAGTATGATGCCTGGATGGAGCTCGATGAGAGGTATCGTGAAGGAATAAACACGATCAAACGTTCAATGGTGCAGGATCCTCTCAAATGCGGTGATAGCTTGTTCGGAGGGCGTACAAATCCCTTCAAAGCTATACTTTCCACCTACGGAGGGTGTGAAGCTCCATTACTACGACTTCTGTTCTTTATATCCCTACGTGATGAAGAACAATCCGTACCCCGTAGGTGCACCTGAAAAAATGGTGGATCCTGCCATACCAACCATCGACGAGTTTTCAGCCAACTTGAATGATCGCTACTTTGGACTCTCTTTCGTAGACGTGCTCCCCTCTCGCGATTTATGGATGCCGATCTTACCCGTCGTTATAGATCACAAACTCATGTTTCCCCCGTGTGTGAAGTGCGCAGAAGAGAACAACGGCGGTTGTAACCATATACCCCACCAGTGTAAGATCAGAGGTGTATACACAAGTCCTGAGCTGACCCTAGCCGTTCGTCATGGATATAGAATAATGAAGATACATAAGGTGTCGAGGTTTCAGAAACTACCCAACCTTTTCACACCATATACTGGGTGATCCAGATAAATGGGACCCATAAAAAAAAGCCAACTATTCTTAATATTTAATTCCTTTCATAAAAACTATATATCATTCGAAAGAGTAGATTTACAAGTTTATTATGAAATATTTATTTTTAAAAAATGACTCCTTTCAAATGTGCTCCATTAGTTGCCAAGCATTCCAGTGTTCTCGCTTGTAAGTTCTGCATCACTTTTGCAAGAGTGTGCGGTGGTATGGCCTGTATCTCATTTGTGATGGCGGCCTTCAATTCTTGTAAGGTCGATGGGTTATTTCTATAGACCCTACTCTTTAAATATCCCCAGAGATAATAATCTAAGGGAGAAAAATCCGGAGACGGTGTGTTGTTCCATATCCAACTCCTAACAGCTGAGAAGCACGTCTGATGCTTATGTTAGGATTATCCTGTACAATTTCATGAGTTCTGTTAATGATCTCGTCTATCCTTGCTGTGCGCACTCTTCCAGTTGGTTTTCTTTTTCCAATGCTGCCAGTTAGGGAAAAATTTCTGACACACCGACGGATTACTTTCTTAGAAGGTGATTTTGACATCTGAAAATTTGTCTTGAAAGATCTTTGAGCTGAAACTATACTTCTTCCATGCTCATAAAATTGCTCAGTTATGAAACGCAGCTGTTCCACAGTCCATGCAGTCATCTTGAAGGGTTAGTTTTAACTAACACTTTTATTTTGTTTTGTATCTTATCTTGTCTTGTATTGTCAAAACCTATAGAATCCTGTACAAACTTGTAACTATCCTCTTTCGAATGATGCGTATGATTTTATAAAAGGACTTATACTTTAAGAGTTACAGGGGTTTCTTTTGGGTCCCATTTCTCTGGATCACCCTTTATAAACGCATTTTTGAATGATAAGTTTGAGGCGTCAGGATATCCGCGAGGGGTTGAAACCGAGGATGAAAAAACGTCTTATATTCAGCGTTGCCGTAACCACGAAGGTATACAACTTGATCGTACCCAAATTGTACAGAATCCTGGCAAGCGCTTTAGTGCAAAGTTGTGCTTAAACAGCCTTTGGGGAAATTTTGCACAGAATACCGGCAAAGGGAACGTTCATTTGGCGCAAAGTTATAGTGAAGTTCGGGATTACGCCAACGCACCCGATAAAGTGGTCACGGAGATTGTGAATGTAGGTAATACTTACATAATAAAGTACGACAATACCGAATTGTCCACAGACACCTAACGGGTTACAAACATTTCTGTAGCCATCTTCACAACAGCCTATGCACACATCAAACTTTGGGGCCTATTGCATTCTCTTGGGCGACGGGTATTGTCTGCCGATACAGATAGCGTGATATTCACAGCGAGGAGGGGTGAATACATACACGCTATTGAGGAGTTCTTAGGTGAGCTAACTGACGAGATCAAGGATGAGTATGGGGACAACGCATACGCCGATTCGTTTGTGTCAACAGGACCAAAAACCTATGGGGTACGGGTGAGAATAGGGGATGATACGAAGTATATCGTGAAGGCTAAGAGTATCACACTTAACCAAGCGAATCGTCGGGTCGTTAACTTTGATTCGCTGAAGGAGTTAGTGTGCTTGGAAGATGATGAGGGTGACCGGCCGCCCCAACTGACTGTAGGCACCCACAATTTTCGGGCGCAGAAGCTGGGGGGCGTGAAGGAGCTTAGGGGTACAAAGGTGTGCCGTAACCCATACAGAGAACGCTACCAGGTGCCTGGTACCTATGACACCGTACCCTTTGGATATCATAATCTTTGATATGTCTATTGCTAACTTATTTATTAGACGTAGTTGTAAATATATACACTAGGGCGGCTCGTTTTTACACTTTTTTCGATATTTGATTGTGGGTAGTGCGGAAAAGTTGCGATTTGGAGAGAAAATAAAGTGTGTAAATTTTTTTTGATCTACGTCAATACCTTCCGGTGGCGGCGAGTCCTTAAAAATCGAAAAATAGGCCTAAAAACACAAAAATTTTATATAATTTTATATAATATTTATATAATGTTCATTGTTCAATGACTGCTATTAATTTATTCAAGCCTATAATAGTGTTCTCAGGGTTGTTTGCACAGAAATATACCGGAATTAACATTTGTATAACATCTTGTTAAAACTTGCTTTAAATCAATATTTTGGATATTTTAACGGCTAAGACGCCACCGGGAGTTATTAACAGATTGTGCTGAAATTTTTATTGTTTATTTTGTAAGTCTTTAAAACCATTTTCCAATCTACCCCGTTAGGCCTATTTTTCGATTTTTAAGGACTCGCCGCTACCGGAAGGTATTGACGTAGATCAAAAAAATTTTACACACTTTATTTTCTCTCCAAATCGCAACTTTTCCGCACTACCCCCAATCAAATATCGAAAAAAGTGTAAAAACGAGCCGCCCTAATATACACCCTGAATATTTCGTTTATTAAATAAATCGTGTTTCAACTAGCGTTTTACTTTGCGTTTGTGCGTGTGTACAGTAAAAAGTTAAGCCCCGCCCACTGTAAGACCGGCGACGTGAATCATGCCGCAACCTGACCTGAGCAGGCCTCTATCCCTGCGTACTCAGTTGACCTCTGTATACCCTTGAGCTCAGACGTGTATTCTCTCGCATAGAAGAAAAATAGTAATGGCTACCTTTAATATCGCGTGTTCAACATTTATGAAATGGTATTCTGCTAAGTGCATAGATGTAGTGGATACTGAAAAACTGCCTATTTCCGCCTCCTTTGGCTCTTTTAAGGCTGCATTGAACCGTGCGAAGGACCGAGATGTTCAAATACTCTACGGATATTCTTGCGAGGGGGTTGTAGGATTTCGCAGTACAGACGATGTACTGAAGTATGTTATAGAACTAAGCTTTATAAAGGCTCACATATACCGCGTAGAAGAAGCAACACGCTCAGAAGATAAACAACAGTTATTGGTAGTGAGTCTTGTGGATGAGTGGTGTGATAAGCGGTATTATATCATGTTACACCATACCGACTACTCGCACCTTACGGTTGAAAATGTAAATCTTGTCCTCATGGACAATTTTAAGTATTTTTACCACTACATTAATATATATCATGATGAGGTTTGTAGTGAGGTTGTGACTAATGGGTTGTGTGAGTTTTTAACAGATTTTAGAGATGAGTATCGTTTGTTAAACAAAAAGGATAAATATGAACATATGTTTCTCTCTAATAGCGCACCGGTTTGTGAAGATGTTTAGGAGTGGTAAAACATTTAAAAACGTTATAAAATGTGTTTGTCCAAGAGTGTTCGAGCAAATCTGTACACACTTTAGCAGTGTGACGTGTTCCCGTGCCGCCCAACCGTGTACCTCACAGAGCATACGATTTCGAACAAACCCATACACGTTTCATCAGCGTGACTCACCCTGCCCCGTCGAGCCGATCCTCCCTCCTGTGTCTCACGCGGAGCATACGAGTTCGAACAAACCCATACGCGTTTCATCAGCGTGACTCACCCCGCCCATCGAACCGATCCTGTCTCCTGTGGCTCATAGTCAGCTCACAGCTTGCACCGAGTGGACGTGCCATAGTCATCTCAGAGCTTGAACCGAGTGAACGTGCGAGTACGATGGAACTCCCTTTGAGAAGTATTCTCAATGCCTCGTACGACGTCTCCATGACGAAGTCGTTGCGCGTGTTCAGGCGAGAAACCGACATCATTAACTGTGTGCTTGAAACGATCTGCAGGCATGCAAGCAAACGTAACGTTATTTATTTAAGTGTTGAGATGTATAAAATCTTCGTGGTAGTTGAGAGGTGGGCTGAGGACCGTTATGAAATACCAGCTGACGTAGGTACAAGAAGAGAGGTGATTAGTGACGCCTCCTCATATGCCATTGTTTGCACATTGTGTGTAAATAACGAACAACCAGGCATTGATATACGACTGATGTGGAAGAACACAGCTGATAATGACGTTCTTGTTCCTACACGAAACCGTTCCATCCTCGACAGAATGTTTGAGATCGTCGGATTCCGTAAGCTGAAACCTATATTAGATGCTCGTGTTATGGATATGATTTATTTTGACACGGTTCTTGAACATGCATACACCGCTCTGCTCGACGGATTTGTTGAATGTAGGAATGAACAGGGGGAGAACGGTCTAGATCTGGATGCATATTTAAAAGGTTTAGATTCTTCGAAATACCATGAACTTTGGTACAAAGCACTTGAGAGATACCGAGCTGAGCTCGCCTACACTGTTCACCTTAAAGAACTGTACCTCTATATAATGGATAGATGTCGTTACGACTTGGTAGATTATTTCAATTACCGCTATGCCGAGTGAAGAAGAGTTCACGATTGAAAAGCTCAGGACGGCAAGAAAAAATCCCCGATTGGAAAGGCATGATTATAAACTTGTATTTAATGTTGTGGTTAACGATGACATTTTTGTGCGTGTTTTTGATTGTGTTCTAGCCATGTTTAAAGATAACTTGTCCGCCGAGTGTAAAGTGGGGACAAAAATAGTATTGAACGATATGAAAGCCATTTATATCGAGTATAGACCGCCGTATCAGTTAAACGGTGAAGTGATGCTTGGCCAGTTTTACCACGTCGTACAAAGTAATGGCGATGTGGATGTAGACTCTATCACGTGCGAGTTTAGCGTTTTGCACCGTAGAACGTAAAGACAATATATATATTTTTTTCCTGTACTAATATGATTATACGTTTCGTATATTTTCAATATATTTAATATAACTGTATATATTTCCTGTACTAATATATTGATAATACTATGTTTTGTATATTTTCAATATATTTAATATAACTATATTTTTCCTGTACTAATATTTTAATAATGCAGCGCTTTGTATGATCATATATTTAATATAACTGTATATTTTTCCTGTACTAATATTTTGATGATACACCGTTTTGTATGATTATATATTTCTCATTCATGATGTTATTATTTGACCATATAATAACACCCATTGTATATTTATTTCCATTAATTCATTTAAATAAACACAACGATGTATTGGCGTTTTATTTATTCCTTTTTGGTTGTACACAATTATATCATTTGTTTGGTTTCTAAAACGGATTTCAGAATAATTAATTAATTACTATTTGTAAAATCGATATTCTAAGCCAAATGGATCTTAAAGTCAGGATATATGTTTAAAATAAATAACGCAATATGGCAACTCAACTTTCTAAGCCAGTTGACAGAAGAATATAAGGATTAATTAAATAAATAGCGCAAACTGGCAACTCAGACTTCTAAGTCAACTGACGGAAGAATATATACTTTAATTAATTAAATAGCGCAATCTGGCAGCTCAGCCATCTAAGTCAACTGGATGTCGTGCCCGTTGGCTCTGTCTGATTAATATATGCTTCAATTAAACAGATATTGCTATCTGACAACTCAGCCTTCTAAGCCATCTGGCTGATTAATATATGGTTTAAATAAACAAATAATGAATCTGGCAACTCAGCCTTCTAAGCCAACTGGCTGATTAATATATGGAATAATTTAATAAATAACGAATCTGGCAACTCAGCCTTCTAAGCCAACTGGCTGATTAGGGCTCCTATAAGAGAGCAGCGGGGTGGCTGAAGGACTCATATGTGCTTGGCTCTCGCCGAGCGAAGACCCTTCCTCTGGGTCCCTCCTCCTCTCTCTCTCTCTCTCTCTCTTAGGTTAGGTATACCCCTTTGGGGGTGAGGCCGTCCCAGCTTCTCCCCCAAAGAGGTTTCCCCGATTTGCAACAAAGGGGGGTGGGGGTGGCACTCTTGCAACATTTGCAATTGCATTGCACTCATACATTTTGAGGCCATACTACTGGATGAACGGCTGGGTTTTGCTGCGCGCGTCCTACCGTCACTGGGTTTCGATCCCGGGCCGATGGATTTGTAGTCAGCGACGCTAACCACTACACCAGTGAGGCGCATACATACCATCTTATATGTAGAATAGTTTGTAAAATGAATAGATTATCATGCTTCTGGTAGTTGCGAATTGATGGATCATTTTCTTCATATGGAATATACTTGTTGGTACCCGCTCTTTTATTTCACGAGTGAATTTTTTTTTAGACTTAGTTCCCATCTGGAGGTCTCCAGGTTAGGTCCAGTGCGATGCGTCTCCCCCGTCGGTAATCTCTGCCCAGATCTGTTCTCTGGCACCAGGTTAAACCCATATTCTCTCTTTCTACCGTCTTGAGCCACGTCGTCTTTGGGCGTCCCCGGGGCCTCGCTCCCACTATTCCATACATCAGCCTTCTCGGAAGTCGGTCCTCCCCATCCTCTCCACATCCACCACTCTGTCCACTATAGTGAATTTAACGCCAGTCAATTCCCTTATATATTCATTTGTTCATCTGTGGTATCAGCGGATGTTACAAATTCGGCGCAGACAATACATTTCCAACGATAATAACTTTTTCTTTTCTTTTAACTTCATCGTCCAGCACTCCGAACTATATAAAACTGTTGGTACCACTATTGCCTGGTATAATCTAATCTTTAGTGTTCTGGTGACATTGTCGTCTTTCCATATCATGGTGAGTCTATTCATCGCCACGTACCCCAGTTTAATTCTCTCTTGCACTGCTTTAAAGTCATCTCTATTTTGCGAGAACCACACTCCTAAATATTTAAACTCTTCTCTCTGTTCTATTATTCCCGACACCAGTGCCATCGCCATCCGTTCTCTCGTCCTTCCTATCTTCATTGTCTTGGTTTTATTTAAATTTATCTCTAGCCAGTATTTTATGCATGCTTCTTCCACCCTTGTAGTAATTTCTTGTATTTCTTCCACTGTCTCTGCTACCAGTACTATATCGTCTGCATATCTTAGATTGCTTATGTATTCTCCTCCGATTTTCACTCCTCCTTCGTAGTCACCGAGCGCCTCCCCCATCACCATCTCCAGGAACAGATTGAAAAGATGGGGTGACAACAGGCATCCCTGTATCACTCCTTGGTTAGTTCTGAAGTCATCAGTTGTCATTTTTTCCCTTCCTCACTCTTGCTCTGGTATTCTCGTACAATCTTTATATCAAATTAACAATATTTTCCTCGAAGCCAAAACGCATCACAACCTGATACAATCCCCTTCTCCACACCGAGTCAAAGGCCTGTCGAAAATCTATAAAAACACAGTATACCGCTTTGCCATATTCTCACATTTTCTCTGTCAGTTGGCATAGATTAAATATTTGATCAGATGTGCCTTCCTTTTGTTGCATTCTCCTCTGGATAATCTTCACCAATGTCTTGTAGGTGTGTGGTAGCAGACTCACTGGTCTGTAATTACCACACATTGCTTTATCCCCTTTCTTATGTATCGGTATTATTACACTGTTTATCCAGTGTCCCGGTAAGTTTCCACCATCTAGAATTCGCTAGTTTAAGCTATTCAGCCAGGTAGCTATTTTATCTCCTGCTTTCAGCAACTCTGCCGTCACGCCGTCAATTCCTGAGGCCTTTCCATTTGGTGGGGAGGCTAGTTGCTGCTCCGTTTTTCTATTAGTATGTGAGGCGTAGTTTCTCTTCCGTTTTCCACCTGTAATTCCGGGTATTCTCTTTCATCTACCATAGGATTTTCCCCCTGTAAAACTCCCTTGTAATGCTCTCTCAAAAACCTCTTTGTTTCCTCCACCAAGCTTGTTTTCTGACCTCTCTCATCATTCACTATATTATTTTCTGTGTTCCATTTCTGTTATTTCTTTCACTGTTTTATACATTATGTGTGGGTTTCCAGTTCTGTAACTATTTTCACACCTCTCACATAAACTTTCTATCCAACTTATCTTTGCTTCTTTACATGCATTCTCCGCTTCTCTACATCTCTGTCTATACCTCTGTAAATTCTCTGCAGTGGGAGCAGCATTTTTTGCTTTTTCGCTTCTCTCCTTTTATCACACTTTTGTAACACTTCCTCTGTCATCCAATGTTATCTCCTTCTCTTTATCCCCAATACTCTTTCAGCCAAGCTATTCACGAGTGAATAGCTACACCAAAATTTACAGTACACTTTTGCCAGATGTAAGAACCTAGTATAAAAAATAAAAATTCTTATTTCATGAATGAATACTTAGATTTATAATATACTGTTGGCAGATAAAAAATAAAGTTTTGCAGAAAAGATCTGATTTTCCACTTCCATATTTCCATCAATTTAGTGGGTTACAAAATCCTATTTGAGGAAGAACTCAATCTGTTTTTTAAAACGAGAGGTTTTAGTAAACTGAAGTTCATTAACAACAATTTAATAATGTTGAATCATATTCACTAGTGAAATTGGCTCCTAATTTTTTAACTGTAGGAAAAAAAACCCACTCCACCGGAAAACCCCCAGTTTTTTTACTGTAAAAAACCTGGCCTGGGAGGGTAAGTGGGTACTTACCCAGTACAACCCTGTTTTAGACTTGACTTTGAACTGTCAATGAACAATCTCCACTCTTCTGAATCATAGTATGTGCCCATATTATTCATAAGGCCAGGTTTGTCAGTACAGAATACTAGATAACCATCCATAGAAAAGAATTGAACAAATTCTTGTTCTCTGCTCCTGTACCAGGAATATGAAGTTCCAGCAGCCAGTAAACTTCTTTTACTCAGCTTGGATCCCAAGAGTTTGGCAGCACCTTTCGATAGATCAAGATCTCGTACAAGATCATTCAGTTCTGCCTGAGTGTATAACTGTGGGTCTTTAGAATTCTTCTCATCAATTTCAAAGTCACTTTGATCGCTAAGTTCTGTATCATATTCAGAAACTTCATAAAGTTCTTTGGGGCATGCAGGAATGGGAACAGCATCGCTGAGTGGAACAGGACAGATGGCAGATGGCAATGATAGATATTGGAACTGAATCCCTTAAAATTACACAAAGAGAAATAATAGTCTTGGGTATGATCTTTGCGCTCACGCCAAACCATAAGTATACCAAAAGGTAAGGATTTCCTTTTGCCTTGAACTCATTGTCTCAAATTCTCCACACATGATCGGTATACACGATGCGGAGCCATGACTCATCCTGATCACCAAGCTTTACACCGGAATAAGCAAGATATGATTTTATTACAAATTCTGAGATAGTCTGCCTTTGCTTTACTGTTTGGAAATTACCACATATATAACAAAACAAATCTGGGTGGTTCTTGCAAGAACGGGACTTAAACATTGTTGGTGAAGTGAATCCGTGAATCTATGAAGTGAATTCGTGAATGCGTGAAATAAATCCGTGAATCCGTGACTTTGCACAATTATAAAATCTGAAACAGGAAATAAAAAAAATTAATAAAAAACAAACACGTTATTGTTTCAGCAGGCCAGAAATGAGGCTTTTCACTTCATAGAATGAGGTATATTTGAGCTTATACATATAAACTAACCCTATACACGAAAAATCTGAGGTGGCTGGGTGTCAATTTAACATATTTTTCCTTCATTTGTCCTGGAACTGCCCTACAAGTCAGGGATCTTGAAGTAATAATGTCGTCGGATGCACAATTCAGAGAGTACAATAACATCAAAATTACAACAGGTTATGGAAAAGTCTAGTCCTACCGATAATTGAGTATTGCTCAGTAATCACAAGCCAATACAGAAAATGAGACACTGCGAACATCGAAGCTATACAAAGGCCCTTTACGTCTAAGATAGAGGAAACGAAAGGTGAAGAGTACTGGTCTCGACTACAATCCCTAAAACCCTACCCTAAAACAATATACCTTGTCAGTCTCATTGTTGAATACACGAACGGCCTTCGAATAATTTTTTCTTTTTCCTTGTGGGTTTGCATCATTCATTCATTTCACGTGTTTGAGTGTGAAATTCATCCCATATATATATATATATGCTGCAAACCCACAAGGAAAAAGAAAAACGATTCCAAGGCCTTTCGTGTATTCAAAGCTACACCTCGTCAGGGAATGAAGATAAAAGGCGAGAAGCCCATAAATATATACAACGTACAGGAAAACCAAAACAATTAGCACATACTCAACAAGGGTTAATGAGAGGCAAAAGAAATTTTAACATGATGTCGTCAATGTTATACGTCCCCGCACTGTTATTGAAAGTGTTTTTAAAATGAATAAATGCACATTCTAGAATATTTCTTTCTATTATATCTCTGTTTTTAACAAGCGCTTTAGAACTATCCCACTTGATGCTATGGTTACATCTATACATATGGTTAAATAAAGCATTGGAAGTATTAGCTGTTCTACACGCATATTTATGCTGTTTTACCCTAATATCTAACGTTTTACCGGTTTGGCCTATATATACTGAGTTACATTGTGTACATCCAATCGAATACACACAGCCAACAACATTATCAGGGCTATTCTTTATTAGGCGTGATTTAACAGTATTATTATACTTAAAGATTACATTAATGCCAATTGCTTTAAGTACAGTTGGAAGGTATTGAAAATTAACATGGTAAGGTAGGCTAAGGATATTTTAACGCTGAAATTCCTTTACAATTACATTATTATAATACCTATTCTTGGCTTTCTTAAGACAGTTATCTAAAAATGAAGTAGGATAACATAATTTAGTACCAATATTCATGATATTGCATAACTCGGAATCTAAAAATTCATGACTGACAACTCTCAATGCTCGAAGAAACATAGCAGAGAAAATAGAGGATTTAATCGAAGGATGATGGTCAGAATAAAAATGCACATAAGAGTTATTATTAGTAGGCTTACGGTAGACTTCATATTTGAACTGATTAGAGCATCTCCAAATTTTTAGATCAAGAAAAGATAGGCTTTCATCATTTTCTTTTTCAACTGTAAACTTAATAGATGGGACTAAATTGTTGAAAATATCCTTAGCCTACCTTACCATGTTAATTTTCAATACCTTCCAACTGTACTTAAAGCAATTGGCATTAATGTAATCTTTAAGTATAATAATACTGTTAAATCACGCCTAATAAAGAATAGCCCTGATAATGTTGTTGGCTGTGTGTATTCGATTGGATGTACACAATGTAACTCAGTATATATAGGCCAAACCGGTAAAACGTTAGATATTAGGGTAAAACAGCATAAATATGCGTGTAGAACAGCTAATACTTCCAATGCTTTATTTAACCATATGCATAGATGTAACCATAGCATCAAGTGGAATAGTTCTAAAGCGCTTGTTAAAAACAGAGATATAATAGAAAGAAATATTCTAGAATGTGCATTTATTCATTTTAAAAACACTTTCAATAACAGTGCGGGGACGTATAACATTGACGACATCATGTTAAAATTTCTTTTGCCTCTCATTAACCCTTGTTAAGTATGTGCTAATTGTTTTGGTTTTCCTGTACGTTGTATATATTTATGGGCTTCTCGCCTTTTATCTTCATTCCCTGACGAGGTGTAGCTTTGAATACACGAAAGGCCTTGGAATCGTTTTTCTTTTTCCTTGTGGGTTTGCAGCATTTATTCATTTCACGTGTTTTATTGTGAAATTCATCCCATATATATATAATATATATATATTTGCCTTGTGCTAATTGTTTTGGTTTTCCTGTACGTTGTATATATTTATGGGCTTCTCGCCTTTTATCTTCATTCCCTGACGAGGTGTAGCTTTGAATACACGAAAGGCCTTGGAATCGTTTTTCTTTTTCCTTGTGGGTTTGCAGCATTTATTAATTTCACGTGTTTTATTGTGAAATTCATCCCATATATATATATATATATATATATATATATATATTTGCCTTTTGCTAGTAAATGTGTCATCAAAAGATGAAAATCTTAAGTATTTTTATTTGATATTCTTTGATGATTCTTTGATGATATTCTTTGTCTATATTCTGAGTTCGTATTCAGTTGGTATCCCTTCGCGTGCAATAAACATAAGATAGTGAATATTAATTGTCATTTATAACATGCCAATGATGCCATATTTCGCAATATAATAGCATTTTTAGGATATGATATGATTTTCTGAACCAACTCTACAGTATGTTAAAAACTATGACTGTCATCCGAAAATGTGTCACAAATTGTAGTTAATATAGTATTTTGGTCATGTAACTGATTCACTCAAAGAATTAAGCCATTGATATAATCGAAGATGTTAAAAGTGACCCATCATATTTTTATGCATACACAGTAATTTTTGTGTTTAAATAACATTAACCGATCTGGAGTTAACAAATACCTTTGTAACTCATCAAAATTATCATTCCTGTTCCTGTTCAACAGTAATAATCCGAATCCATTTGTATTCCTGGTTCTACAAAAACTATCCTTGTCTTTCCGAGTTTTGAAAATGCTGCACCGACCCTTACACAAGGAGAAAATCTCTGTTTCTCTTAACAACCTTTCAGTGTTATATCATGTTTTCTTGTGACAGCGGCATATACACGATCATTCTGTATATTAATTGGTTTACTAATTGTAAATATTTTCTCATTACTAAATCATATCGTACAAACTTTGCGCGATGAAAATCTAATGAGTAATTGTTGGCAACATAGCAAACGATTTTGCTTATGAATGTCAATTAAAACTTGTACTGAAACTCGTTTGTATGCCTTCAAGTTTAGGTCAAATTTTGCTATTCGTCGAACACTTCAGTCAGATATTCCTATTTCCATGGCTATTTCATTTGGCGTTAAATACGTTGTTATTTGCATGTGTTCGAGCCGTTCTAGGCCTCCCACTACCCTTTCTACGCTCTACGTGACCAGTTTCCTTCCCGTTGTGTATGATATAATTCAAACCAGCTCGAGTCTATGGCTTATTCGGAAACTCTGTAAGTAATTTTCTTGCTCCCCAACCTTTTTCTAACCAATAATTTTTTATTAATAACGCGTCTTCACGCGAATACTTCGGCATATTTCGCAGGTTAAATCATAAATATGGTCTAGCCCATGGTTTAGATCAGAGAATGTTAAGTTATTACTTAGGTTCACTGATAGAATGAGTTTTCTTCCTTTATAAGAAAAAATATATGATTTATGAATAAAACAGAAACATGTCGTTTACAGTGGCATTAATGATTACGCAAAAATAAATGATTTATGAATGAGACAAAAACATGTCATTTACAGGTGCATTAATGATTAGACAAAAATAAATGATTTATGAAAGAGACAGAAACATGTCGGTTACAGTTGCATTAATGATTACACAAAAATAATGATTTATGAATGAGTCAGAAACATGTCGTTTACAGTTGCAATTATGGGTACACTTGAAATAATAACGCGCGAGGTAATGCTTGATTAGTCTTTATATAAAGTTAGGTTAATGATAACGGCCCGATGGGGCCCGCACGAATGATGTTTACATTACGAAAGTTCTGATGTCACTGGTTGGTCTGAGAGTGAGAAAACACTGCGAAGTCGCGTCCAGTTGTCTTGAGGTCTTCCCGCGCTGTGACGTCATCTTAGGCGTGCCTGTGTGACGTCATCTTGATTGTGTTTGGTTTGAAGAGTTATATCGCTAATTATGTTGATGGAATATTGCAAAGGTGTTTGCAAATGTCTCTGTCACTTCAGTTGGTCACTATATATATATATATATATATATATATATATATATATATATATATACAGTTTTGGCGGCACAAAACTCTTGAAATTTAATTTGACTTTTTTAATTTTTCTTTTCAATAGAAAAAGTTTGGTTTCAAAATCAATTTTATTTCGAAATACTAAAACAAACTAAGTTTGCAGGCAATTACGTAAATTTTTTTTTATCACTGACTCATTGATTAGGGAATAAAATAGTGCGGTCAATACAATTTCAAAACATTTATTGAAAATGAAAGATGTTAACTGATTTATGAATAGTATCAATAGTGAAATTACCAACGCAAATAAACTTCTACAAATAGCAAACATGGTTTTATATATATATATATGTGTGTTTGAATCCTCAGTCTATGGCCCTGGGGTGGTTCGAATCGACGGGGGTTCTGGTTGGGAGGAGGCAGCAACGGATATTTCTCGCGATAGTTTTCTTCTATAACATTCTAATTTTTCTCTCATTTCTTTTTTCTCGTTCTATAATACTCTGATACTTTCTCTGGAGGTTCGCCGATTTTCTTCTTATAACTTACAGGGAACTATTTTCTCTACTTTATTTTACTAAGTTCTCTGAAGAGAGCCAAACTCGAAGGGGAAAAATAAAAAGTTTCTCTCACTATAATTTACTTCTAAAAATGTAAATTTACAGGGGTAGATGTTCGACCTCTTTTGACCACAGCTCAGGCCGGAATCTAAAAAAATTAAGGAGGCTGCTAACAAGGGAGTCTCGTAGTAGTGACCAAAGAAGAGTGAAGTAATAAACTGAAGTTAATTTTACAATTACATGTATCATATAAGTCTAAATGTTGGGGGAATGCAGTTGAAGGTTAAGTTCCCCCCTTTAAACACATGATCAGATGTTTGAAAGATTCCAAATAAAAATTTAAAAAATGAATATAAAAACTAATCGTATTTTCGCCGAGTATACATTCTGAAGGCGATATAGTTTCGTAGTAGTACATAAGTACAATTTAAGTACATTACTGAGTACATTTCAATTTTGGTTTATTACAATTATGATTACGATTATGGATTAATTCACATTTCACTTAGTATCGTTAATTACAATTCCATTTAAAGTACATTATTACATTATATATTAAACTATTATCATTAATTACTGTTTTATTAAAGTACATTACATTATATTAAATTAAAGTATTACAGTTAGTTACAATTAAACAGTTACTATAATTTTTTTGTTTTGTTTTTACAGTGTTTCATATTAATAGACAATTAAGATGTTAGAAATATGATACAAAGTACATGGGCACATACGGTATGTATTTATATACAACATAATATGTTATATTGTTATAATATGTATAAATTTGAATCAGAGCGAGAGGAGATTTTTATCTTAGAAGCGTTCGCTTCTGCCGTAGTTAGCGGAATTTGATCACTTGAATAAGCGTTTTCGAGTTCATTGCGGGAGGTGAAATAATAAAAAATAAAAAATAAAAAGAATACACGTGAACGTATGTACATGTACGTAACTATGTACGTAATAATGATCATCTGGGGACAAGTATGAATGCACAAAGTATTGTACACATATGGGTAGTCATACAACAGGTTGACAATGATAGACAATAGGTAGCTAAATGAATGAGTAATAAAATTAACAAAAGATAAAGGTCAAGAAATGATATGGATGTACGAATGAACAACGTATAAAAAATGGGAGGATTTAAAAGGAACGAATTAGAGACAGAGTGGTAATAAGGACTAAGTACACTACGGGTTAGATGCAAGACAATCATAATTAATTATAATAACTTCTATAACAAATGAAAAATGGAAATATGGATACGACTAAACCATAGAAATGGTAGGTCGCATGGTTGTGACACTGAAGCAAAAATAGAAAGCAACAAATAAAAATTCTATCCAAACTCGCGTTAAGCGATTTTGGTTCTTATGTAAAAATTAATATTCATTATCCATTGTTCATTTATATATATATATATATATATATATATATACACAGAGTTTGGTCAGACTAATGGAAACACTCGCCATTACTGCTACCCTGGTGCAAGGGTGGAGGATATAACTAATAGTGTTGACCAATTTACAGACGTTACCACCGCGGACACAACGTATGTTATTCATGTCGGTACTAATAACGTTTTAAATTCTAGATCGGAAGAACTGCTGGCTAGGTACAGGGACTTATTAGAGCGACTAAAGGAGAAAACTAATAAGATTGTTTTAACAAGTATACTTCCTCGAATTATCCAACGAAGCGATTTCTACAGCAAGGCGACCTATATTAACAATACCTAAAGTCTCTTTGCCAACAGGAAGGAGTGCATTTTGCAAATTTTTGGAACAGTTTCTACGGCAGGAGGGACTTCTTCCTCGAAGATGGACTTCATTTTAATGACGTTGGAGCTGCGCGTTTAGAAGGCTATTTCATAATACTGTCTCTTCTTTTCAGGCTGCCGCAACCCGAACTCTCCCAGCGTAAATTCCACAAATTTCCCCTGCGCTCGCGAAGGTGTCGCAATTACAAGCAATTTGAAGGTTCTATCCTTAAATGCTCGTAGCCTACGAAATAAAATAAACGAATTTTTTCTTTAATTGCTTGTAAAGACTATGATTTAATTGCGATAAATGAATCGTGGCTTAGCACTGAAACACGTGACTTTGTACGGGAATATCAAATTAAAGGTTATAGACTTTTTGTTAAAAACAGAATAGGTAGGCGAGGAGGCGGTGTTATGTTGTATATCAAAGATAATATTGCGAACGTTATAGAAGTAAAGCACTCAATTCCAGAACCGATAGATTCGACTATAGCAGAACTTAAATTGAGCGATTTCAAACTTCTTCTTGCGGTTATATATAGGCCCCCTAATCAAACAGCTGATACGGACGAAGCGTTATATCGTGAACTAAAGAGAATAATCGGTAGTGAGCAGGCTTTAGTTATGGGTGACTTTAATTGCGCCAACGTGAATTACGATACAATGCAGGGAGACGCGGAATGTAATCGTTTAGTTAATTTTCTCGAGGATAGCTTTCTTATTCAAAAGGTTGGGGAACCTACGAGGTTGGACAGTATTTTAGATTTAGTAATAACTACGGATGATAGGCTAATTACTGATCTTCAAGTAATAGAACCGTTAAGCAATAGCGATCACAATATGGTAGAGTTTGTCCTCTCAGTAAGTCACTCGAAACCAACTAACTCGACTAAAATTCCTAACTTCCAGCACGCAGACTTTAGTAAATTTCGAAATAAATTTTCACACGTCAATTGGGAGAACGTAATGGGGAACTCCAACGCAAAACTAATGTGGGAATCGTTCGAAACGGTATTTAGGACTATAAATGAGGAATGTGTACCGTACAAAATTAAGCGTGCGAAAGTAAACAACAAGCCCTTGTGGTTTACTTCTAGAGTAGGAGACATTATAAAGAGTAGAGATAGGGCTTATAGGCTATATAAGTGCGATAAAGATAATCTGTTTTTACGAAACAACTACATATCTCTAAGGCGTGAAGCGAAAAGTGTAATAAAAAAGTCCAAGCGCGAATTTGAAATCTCCATAGCTCGTGACGGTAAAGAAAACCCCAAGCGATTCTTTCAATACGTCAATAATAGAAATCCAGTAAAAAGTGTCTTGGGGGCCTTTGAAAAATGTAAACGGAGATCTAGTTTCTGAAAACAAGGAAATGGCTACCTTGCTAAACGAATTTTTTACGTTTTTACTATAGAAGATGTAACGAATATCCCTACGGTCATAGACATAATACCTTTTGATAATGGTAATATTTTGGATAATATCGTGGTTAGTGAAGGGGAAGTAATGCGCGATATTGATAAAATGAAAACGCGTAAATCACCGGGTCCGGATTCCATATATCCCATACAACTAAAAGAATTAAAAGATAGCATTGTTGTGCCGCTAACAAAGATTTTTAATGCGTCTATTTCTGAGGGTTCCGTACCAGATAATTTCAAGTTAGCAAACGTAACACCTATCTTTAAGAAAGGCGATAAAGGTGCGGCGGGAAATTATAGGCCAATCAGTTTAACGTCTGTTGCAGGTAAGCTACTGGAATCAATAATTAGGGATCGTATAGTCGAACACTTAGAAGTGCATAAACTAGTTAGAAATACGCAGCACGGTTTTAGGCGAAACAAATCTTGCTTAACTAATCTTTTAGAATTTTTCCAAAGCGTGGTTGACGTTTACGATAGACATCGGGCGATTGATGTAGTGTATTTAGATTTTCAAAAAGCGTTTGACACACTGCCGCACAAAAGACTCATTGAAAAAACTAAGGCTCATGGAATCAGGGGTGTAGTAATAAATTGGCTAGAAGAGTGGTTGCGAGGTAGGAAACAGAGGGTGGTCGTTGATGGAGCGGAGTCGTGTTGGGCTAATGTAGCGAGTGGCGTTCCTCAGGGTTCTGTATTGGGCCCCTTGCTTTTTCTTATATATATTAACGATTTAGATGTCGGCCTAGTCAGTACAGTTTCAAAGTTTGCGGATGACACGAAGCTGGGTGGTAGGGCGATTAACGACGAAGATAGAGGTAAAATCTAGGAAGATCTGAATAAAATCGTTGATTGGTCAGTCACATGGCAAATGAGATTTAACGTTGATAATTGCAAAATTTTGCATGTAGGTTCGCGTAACGGTAATTTTGCATATAGTATGTCAGGGAAAGATTTAACAAGCGTAGAGCAGGAAAAAGATTTAGGAGTTATAGTCACTGGTGATTTAAAAGTAGGGAAACAAAGTACAGCAGCGGTCAATAAAGCGAACAAAGTGTTAGGTTTTACAGCTCGGAATTTTGAGTACAAATCGCGCGATATTATAGTTCCTCTTTATAAATCATTAGTTAGACCCCATTTGGAGTACGCGGTCCAATTTTGGAATCCGCATATGCGCAAAGATATAGACAAAATCGAAAGAGTTCAAAGACGAGCAACTAAGATGATTCCGTCGCTTAGGTCAAAGTCGTACGAGGATAGGCTTAAGGAGTTAAAATTGACTACACTCGAGACAAGGAGGCTAAGGGGTGATCTAATCCAGGTTTTCAAAATTATGAATGGGTTCGATAACGTAGATAGAGATAGCTTTTTCGAAATATCTCAATATAATAGGACTAGAAATAACGGGTGTAAGTTGACAAGTAGAAGGTTCGAGACAGCAGTTGCGAAAAACTTTTTTACGCATAGAATAGTAAATAGGTGGAATAGTTTACCGGTAGAAGTAATTAGTAGGACGTCTATAAACATGTTTAAAAATCGATTAGACGCATATGTTGATAGATTGGGTATAGTTTAATTAAGGTAGTAAAATTAAGGCTTTGCGGTGATAGATCCCACAGCTCAACACAAGTGTTGTGGGATATAGGGAGGCAGCATCTTGGGTTAGGGGATACTCTCTGTCCTTACACACCCCATTTAAAGAGATTCCTCTGCCGAGCGGTGCCCCCCATAGTACTGTGAGGTATTGAAAAACTCATGATCTTCACTTGCCCCACAAACACTTTGAAATGGGAGACCCAAAATGGGTGCACACACATTTCTACATTACTGTACAGTCTTTACAGCCACACCTACACTTTTCCTCCTAAGTATATATTGTAATGTATATGGTTGTAAATTTTGACT